>OZ014520.1:254323460-254725810 GCA_963966055.1 Lathyrus aphaca | reverse complement strand
CAACTTTTGTAATGGAATTATTACTTGTTATTTTGATTTTCGTTGCGAGTTGAACATTTTTGTAAAAATATATCACTTGAGTCATATGTGGTTGTTGAATTGTGACACTCAAATATTTTTATAAAATTTAATATTACTCTGATTTTTATTAATAATTCTGTGGGGTAATTTGGGTGTTATAAAGTGGTATCACAGCAAGTCGGTTCGTCCGACCTAGTAGTTGAGTCATTGAGTCATTGAGTTGTTGTGTTGTTGTTGAGTGTTGAGTGTTGTCATTTGTTGTTGTTGACTTTTAAATCATTGTCTGGATTGTTGTTATGCAATAGATTTAAAATGGCTGGGAGAAACAATGTTGCACTTATCGTTGCTATGTAGGCGATGGCACAGGATGTGCAAAAACCGATGAATGATGTTATCCTGATGGAGCATAGGAGTGGCTCAAGGAGATTGAGAGGATCTTCAGGGTTATGGAGTGTTCGGAAGGAAGTAAGGTGCGGTTGGGTGCGCACTGATTGGTAGCTAAAGTTTATAATTGATAGGTTGACACTCGACAACGATTGGATGCGTCTGGTGAGGTAGTCACCTGGGCTGTGTTTAAGAGAGAATTTATGAGGAATTACTTTCCTAAAGATGTTTGGGGAAAGAAGGAGATTGAGTTTCTGGAGCTGAAATAAGGAAGTATATCTGTGACTGAGTATGCTACTAAGTTTACTGACCTGGTGAAGTTTTATCCTCATTTTACTGAGGCGACTGTTGAGTTCTCGAAATGTGTCAAGTTCGAAAATGGTTTGAGGTTTGAGATTAAACAGGAGATTGGGTATCAGAGAATCCAAAGATTTCCGGATTTGGTGGATTGCTGTAGAATCTTTGAGGGGGACAGCAAGGCTCAATATGAGCATTTCAAAGGTTTAGCTGAGAGAAGAGGAAAACAACAGATGCATAGTGGGAAACCTTATGCAGCTCCTGCTGACAAGGGTAAACAGAAACAAATTGAGGGAAAAAGGCCAAGTGGGGGAAGTGCTTCTGCTTCTCCGAAGTGTTACCGATGTGGTGAGATAGATCATCATGTCAGTGAGTGCATGAGTGACGTGAAGAAATGTTTCAAGCTTGGTCAGCCTGGACACTTGATTGCTGAGTGCAAAGCTAATCTGGTTACTTGCTACAACTATGGGGAGCAAGGTCACATCAACACTCATTTCCAAAAGCCGAAGAAACCTGCAACTAGAGGAAAGGTGTTTGCCTTGACAGGGATACAAACTTTCAGTGAGGATTGTTTGATCAGATGTACTTGTTATATTAATAGTATTATGTTGATTGTTATGATTGACACAGGTGCTATGCACTTTTTTATTTCTATTGATTGTGTGAGGAGATTATGATTTGTTGTTTCTCTGATGAAATGAGAGATGGTTATCGAGACATCGGCTTATGGATCGTTAACTACTTCTCTCATATGTATGAATTATCCGTTATCGATTTATGGTAAGGACTTTGGTGTGGACTTGATTTGTTTGCCGTTAGGAGGTTTAGACGTGATTCTGGGTATGAATTGGTTGGAGTACAACCATGTTCATATTAATTGTTTTAGTAAGTCGGTTCGGTTTCTTACTCTTAGTGAAGAGGAAGAAGAAGCTGATTATTTGTCTGCTCGAGAATTGAAAGAGCTTATGAATGAAGAAGCGCATGTTTTGGCGTTGTTTTCATCGTTGTCAGTTGAGAATGATATGGAAATTAGTGAATTGTAAGTGGTGAGAGATTTCCCGAAAGTGTTTCCAGATGATGTTGTGGATGTTCCGCCAGAGAGAGGGGTGGAGTTCAGTATTGATCTTGTGCCAGGAACAAGACCTATTTCGATGGCACCGCGTCGGATGTAGGCTTCTGAGTTATCTGAGTTGAAGAAACAGTTAGAGAAAACGTTAGAAAAGAAATTTGTAAGACTAAGTGTATCGTTGTGGGGAGCACCGATATTGTTAGTAAATAAGAAAGATGGTAGCATGAGGTTGTGTATTGATTACAGGAAACTGAATAAGGTGACAATCAAGAACAAGTATTCGCTTCCAAGGATAGATGATTTTATGGATCAGTTAATTGGTGCTTGTGTATTTAGTAAGATTGATTTGCGATCGGGTTATCATGAGATAAGAGTGAAAGATGAAGATATTCAGAAGACTGCTTTTAGGACTCGTTATGGACACTATGAATATGTAGTAATGCCATTTGGAGTTACTAATGCATCTGGTGTATTCATGGAGTATATGAATCGGTTTTTCCATGAGTATTTGGATTATTTTGTTGTTGTTTTTATAGATGACATTCTGATTTACTCTAAGTTAAAAGAAGAGTATGTTGAACATTTGTGAATTGTATTGCAAGTGTTGAAAGAGAAGAAGTTATATGCTAAATTTTCGAAGTGTGAATTCTGGTTGACAGAGGTGAGCTTTCTTGGTCATGTGATTTCGGAACAAGGGATTGTTGTGGATCCATCCAACGTAGATGCAGTACTACAATGGGAGACTCCGAAGTCAGTGACAAAGATTAGAAGTTTCTTGGGATTAGCTGGTTACCCTATGAATAATTAGCACATGCAAATAGATCCGAAAATAACACATTTTTGCTTCCTGAAGTCAATGATTTTCCTATTCCCAAGCTTGCATGAAATGCGACTAGTGAACCAGTTTTTCCAATCCAATTAAGTAGAACCTATTGACCTTAAATCCTTCCACCGCAAAGAACCCTTCGTTTCATTTACAAAATTAAGGTCATCAAATATTTTTGTTTTGATATCTTCATACCTTTGAGACAATATACCAATCCAAATTCGACCGTCTTGATTTATGATTCTCCTTTTCCACTTGTTCGATAAAGAAAGATTGAATTCACTATGTTTGATTCCAAGATCTCCAATTTTCTTAAAATTGCATATTACAAGCCAACTTACCCAATTGATCTTCTTTCTCTCTTCACCACCTCCCCAAAAGCATGCATGTTGCAATTTGATGATCTCTTGTATCACTGATTTTAGAGCCTAGTAAAATGAGAAGTAGTAAATAGGGATATTGTTTAAGGTTAAGTTTAGTAACACTGGCCTTCCTCCTATTGATAAATGTCTACCCTTCCACATCGAGAGTCTATAAAGCTTAGTGATAATGGTATTCCAAGTGGACTTCCTCCTTGGGTTGGCACCAACAAGAATTCCTAGAAATATGAATGGAATTCTACCAATACAACAAGGCAAAAATGTAAAGGTTTCCTTATGAAAGTTATCTTTCAAAATCATACAAAATTGATTTTTATGTTTCTCAAGTTATTTCAAGATCTTTCACCTAATATCATGGTGTCAGCAACAAATTGTAGAATTTCAAAGTAAATATCCTCAATGATTTAAAGATCTTGGAATTCGCACAAACGGGTTACCATGTGAATCAAACCAGTTAACCCTTATCTGGAAAATAAGAACAAAAATGGGGATAGTGGATCTCATTGGCGTAAATCTCTATAGGCTTTGAAATCTCTAATTGGACTACTATTAACTAAGATAAACATATTGCTTGTGAAGACAGATGCTTCCATCCATTTCAACCATCTTGAACCAAAGCTCATTCTTCTCACGATGTATCTTAAGTCTACCTTGATTGTCATTCATTCAAAAAATTTACCTCTTAGCTTGATCCACGAGTTTATTTAGGACAAGTACTCCATCCTGCATTTACTTGTTAAAAACAAAAGTTGGTTGACTTACATATATCATCTTATGAACAACCTTCTTCTACAATTTGGTACTCAAGAACCAAATAATCTTTAATGATAATGTTGGAGATTAGGAGAAAACTGTTCAAAGAAAAATTTCTTGCTCTTGGTGGTGGTTAGCTTCAAGTACAAAGAACACAATTAGGTGCAACTATTATGATTGAATTCAATGTCCTTGTGATTTTTTTTGTAAGTTTCTATCTTTTTGTATGTTGTATTTTCCTTTGTATTTGGATTGGAGTATCCGGTACTCCCATGTTAATATATATATATATATATATATATATATATATATATATATATATATATATATATATATATATATATATATATATATATCATTAAAAAAATGAGTGCAAAGTTATCACAATATTGCACCAGCAATAAAAAATAAGGAGGACCATATTTTAAAACATTGTTGGTAATATTATCAAGCTAAAATACTTTTTTTTTCCTTTAACTATATCCTGGGATTTAGATTGATACATTAATTTTTTTTCGTGTTAAATTATTCTCTTAATTTTTAAAATATGTCATATTAGTCATTTTTGTCTAATTAGTGATGGAAAAATTCAAAAATCGGTCACTAAATTCGTCGCTAATTAGACAAAAATAATTAATATGACACATTTTATAAATTAAGGGACCAATCTTATACGAAAAAAAATTAAAGTACCAGTATAAATATATATATAGTTAAGGGGAAAAAAGTATTTTGGTTATCATCAACTTGATACTATTTCTAACACTAACTTTTCTTATTGGAAAATATAAAAATATTAAAACGCCCGAGTATATGTGTTTTGCAAAAACTTCAAGAGCTGCACTTTGATGATATGATGAGGGATCTTTTGCATATTAATAAGATATTTTGAATTCATATATATATTCACAAAGTACTCGCATATATTGGTACAATTCTGAATAGATACTACTATTAGCCATGAAATATCTTTGATATTCCTAGACTTAGTATTTATTAAAACAAATATATTAATTATCTTTAGTAAGATGACCAGAAGATGCAGGATATGAGGATCAGTTTTTCTCTATTCCTAAAATGAAATAAATGACTTCATTCAATCTTATGTTTGTTTAAATGAGTCATTTTCTTAAGATATGGTCCTTCCTTTCATCTGGTGTTGTATCTTCTCTATGTTTTCCGAGCATCTAGAATGTTCTGCAACTCCATCGGCGTGCACGGAACAACAAGAGTTCCTTTCTGTCTGAAACCATACTCCTCCCAAGCTTCATCAAGCAATCCCACAAAAGCAGGATCAGTCAAGTAATCTAACCCTACAATAAACCTTCTAGTTTCATCACCCTTCCTTGCAAGAACAGCAAAGTATCCTTTCATAACATCATCAGCCAACTCAGTTGTGGTTGAAGCATGGTCTTCATTCCAGTAACTCAATGCTTCCTTTCTTTGTACAAAGAGTGATAAACTCTTTTGTAACTTCCCAATTAAAGAACTAAGCATCTTGAAATAGTGAATACTTAGAGAACTATTAACGATTAGTGTTTGAGTTAATGAGAACTTGGAATATAATTTTATGTGTTAAGTTTGGCTATTTATGTTGATTTAAAACAAGATATTTCATAACTCTAGGTACGTATACCATAACCCTTGATATACACGGTACACTGCATTTATTACAATTATATGATAGGTCAATTACTTCCATCTCATTGGTCAAAAAGCTCTTTACTTTCAAGGGAGGGCCAACAATTTGTTGTCCCTTGCTAAATCCAATACTCTTATTATATCATCATATGTATATCTTTTACACTAAAATTGTAGTTATATACTATTTTGTTTTTTATAATATATTTAAGAATTATTTTTCATTATAGATAAACATATGCACATGCTATATTTTGATGGTGTAGGTATACGGTGCAGGTTTTTTTAATGTAAGAATAGCAATTCTCATATCTTTATTCCGTAAACTATTAATTGCAAAATTGTAGATACTAATTTTTAAAAAAAAACATTTTTCATTCATCTATTCGAAATCAATCTCTCGTTAGAAAATTCGGTAAAGTTGAATGGAAATAACTGAATCGTAAATGGTGTCTTTTTCTTATAAGTATTTTAAGTATTTTCAAATATGTCTTAGAGTTGAGACGCAAGAATGTACATTCATGATATAATATCTCTATCTATATATTTAGATCATTCTACATTTCTTATATTTTTAGAACACATTCATGATATAACATCTCTATCTATATATTTAGAAGGCTCAAATGTCGACAATAATTAACACAAACAAAAAAATATTTTGTTAGTGAATATTTGGAACTATAGAACAAAGATATTTTTGCACTAAGTAAATACTTTCTTTGGATACACTTGATTAAACGAACAAATATTGATTACCAAGTAGTTGTGATTGGAAACTCTATCAATACTATTTCTTTTTTATTTGCTTCCCATTGGTGGCTTGCATAAATAGAAGAGGTGGAGGAAGGCACATCATTTAATTTGGAATATCATTATTTGGGCTCTTTGGATTATTTCGAAACAATATTATATTTAGTGGGGGTGTTAATAATAATAATAATAATAATAATAATAATAATAATAATAATAATAATAATAATGAGCTTGTTATTTATATCAAGTTTATTTCTTCGGGGATATGTTCTATCATTATTAGGAAAATCTCTCTCATAACGGTTAGAAAAAAGATATCGTCACACCGTTATAAGGTAGGGTGTGGCTGTAAAATATATTGTTTTTCACCATATGTTCTATCATTACTTGGAAAATCCCTCTCATAACGGTTAGAAAAAAGATATTGTCACACCGTTATAAGGTAGGGTGTGGTTGTAAGTATATTATTTTTCACCACGAACATCTGACCGTTGTGATAAACTAGATAGCATGCTACCTATCACAACAGTTATCATACATAACCATTGATATATATATATATATATATATATATATATATATATATATATATATATATATATATATATATATATATATATATATATATATATATATATATATATATATATATATATATATATATAATTTGGTTGAAAACCAGCAACAACCATTTAATTAAAACACTAATAAAATTAACATTTCACCTTGGTTATATACACCATTTGGTCACTATTGTAAGCAAATTTAAGGTGTTTTTTTATAATTAATGTATATAGTCCATATATGGATCAGATAGTCCAATGTACTATAGTCCATATATGATAAACAAAAGTCATGATGATAGTTGCCATATCCTTAAACATAGAGTATGGATAGGGTGCTCACTGTCATTGGTGAGTAGTGGCACACCATGACTTGTCAACCTGTAGGGAATATAGAACATACCAGTTAGGCTCTAAGTAAATTGCTTTTCCTCACAACTTTATCTTGCTTATTCTTTTTCCTTGCCTTTGTCTTTTGGTCAGGGTCCTTCTTCTTTTTCCTTGGCTTTTTCTTTTGGTTAGGTGCCTTAGTGACATCTTTCGGCCTGACATATATGGTTACCTCCTTTTGCTTTGCAGGGCTTCCTTGAATGGAGACTTGAGCTTTTCAGGAGTCTTTTTCTATTGGGTTGGTTTGAGTAGCACAGGGGAGCCTTCAAATGATTTCCTATTGTCTAAAGTGATCACATGGGTCATTTCAGCACTCGCCTCTGTCTCAAGCTCTACATCATACTCATATTTGTGTGAGTCTTTAGCAAAACCCTCAACCTCATCAAACAATGTTTCTTCATGCTTATTTTTTTGCTCAGCCTCTACCTCATTGTGGCATTCTTACTTTTATCAGCATATGGTTGGTCTTCTTCAGCAGCTTCCATCTTGTCCTTGGATGATTGTTTTATCAGATCATCTAGGGTCCTTTCATCCTCATCAGATATCTCTTCTTCAACTGATTTATTTGGGTTCACATTCTTCTCAAAATTATCTTTAAAGGCACTTCAGTATTCATCACTTTCTTGGGATTTTTTCCTTCCTAGCCTTCTTCTTAGGTTTTTCACGGTTGTCATCTTTGGGCACGCCAGAAGATGATGCTACACGTTGCCCAGATTCCACTGTCTTCTTTTTCTTCTTATCTTTATTCTTCCCCTCATCAACCTAGGCCTCTTTTTCATTTTCTTCTTCTTGTTCCCCTGGAATGTGACATGGGAAAACAAGTACTGCAATCTCTTCACCATAACTCCAGTCAATAATCTTCTTCTTCCATTCAAAATTGGCCATGAAAACCTTGTAGAAATATTGTTGATCCTTCTGCAATTGCAACAATTGTCTCCACAATGCTTGGTCAGTTTCAAAACTTCCTTTTTCTCATGTAGATTTGTGTCTTGCCTCTGTTTGCCTTTTCATGCCTTTTGGTTTCATTAAAGTTTGTATGGATACCTTGTTAAAAGCATCCTGAGGATGGCACTCCCCATTAATAGCTTTCTGAGGCACATCATTCCTATTGCAGAGAGCAATAATCAGACAAGGGAAGCATTTCAATCATTCCTTCTTGTTAGAGAAATCTTGTATCTCCTTGACAATTATGTTTGCTACATTCACTTCACTAAATGAAGTGATGTAGTGGCGTAATACCGATCTAGCCATGTTCATAGTGTCATTATGCGCAATAGGGTGCAAATAGTGCTTAACAAACTAATACCACACCTTGGATTCAGGGCGTAAGTCCATTCTTCTGACCGACTTCTTGCCACCAGCTACAACCCACTTAGTCCCAAGGTTACACAAAGGCTCCATGAAAACATTGAAATGGTCATCATAGGTCTCAAATAGATTCTTGTAGGTATCTTCAACATTACTTAACCCAAACACCAGATTTAGTGTCGCTTAAGAGTAAGACACCTTCACTCCATGCACCTTCACTTCATCTTTCTTGATGGTTGTGTCTATTAGGTTAGCATAGAATTCCTTCACGAGTTGGACATTATAGGGTTATGGCTACCTACATAATTTTGTCCACTTCTTTGCCTTGAAATGATTTGGAAGAGAGAGATTAGAATTTTTGAAATTGTAGAAAATGATGGGGAGAAGTTGATGAGTTTGCATGTTTTTAAAGGAGAGAGAGGAAATAAAAGGGTTAAAATTTGAAAATTGCCAAGAGAGAGAGAGAGGTAACAATTTAGGTTTTCTGTGTAGTGGGTGGTTACTTGAGAGTGGTGATAGTCATGAGGAATGACAGACAAGTAAGTAATTGACATGTCAACGCTGGCATCATGTACAAGGCTCCAAACACTATTTGCGCATATTGCAGATTCTCTCTCCTGTTCTTCCCTAATCCCTTTATTTGCAAATTTTGCTTTTTCAGTATGCAGCCAATTTCTTCTTTCTTCAATAATTTGTGAGGTACCCAATACTTCCTTCTTCATGTAAGATTCCCATATGCAGGAATGATATCTTTTGACAGTAACGTTACCAAACTTTCTCAATTCATCAATCATCATTTGAAAACACAATAATATAAACATAAATAAACAGTTAATTTGTGTTGCCTCCTAGTAGGGTTATCTTATAGTCTTGTATCTTGACTTAAACATTATCAAGATGAATCGTTCAAATTCCAAGCGACCCTTGTGTTATGAAAGTGTTCACCCAAATAAGACTTCAGTCTTTGACCCTTAACTTTAAATTCTTCTCATATTCTTTCATTATACAAGTCTACTTCCCCATGAGGATAAATCTTTACTAACTTAAAAGGGACTAGACCATCTAGACTTGAGTTTTCTTGGAAAAAAATCTTAAGTTTAGAATTGAACAAAAGAACCTTTTGACCTTCAACTAACTTTTTTTGGCACTTCCTGTTGTGCCACTTTTTTGTTTTTCTTTGTACAATTCAATATTTTCATAAGAGAATAACATATATTCCTCAAGCTCATTGAGTTGGAGCATTCTAGCTTGATGAATTTTTGTGATTTTGAGTGCTAAATTTTTGTGATTTTGAGTGTGAATAATTAGCACTCATTAGTTTAATCATTCGTTTTATATCAATAAACCTCAACTTTTATGTATATTTGTATAGTTTATGTTATAGTTGATATATTGCGTTATCGTGTAAATATAATTGAGTTTAATTCTTTTTATCTCATTTTTTGTAAGTATTCAAGCAATGATATTTAGTTATTGTCTTATATAGCATTGGATAAGCTTCCATACGCTTCCGACCATGCGTAAAACGAAGTTACGGTTCTCAAGTTATGGTCAAAACAATATTTGATTTTTATGTCATGATCGTTGTGCAAGCTGAAGGCGAGCTCACTGTGCGAGCTTAGCAACCGTAAAAAGACCCAGAAGTGTGGAAAAGCATTATTTTGGCATAAACTAAGTCTGATATGCTTGCCTAGCGAGCTTTAGCTCACACAACGACCGTGAGACTTTAATTTTTCCTATAAAGTTAGTTTTTTATAGCATTTTTTAGGTTATGGTTTTGAGGTTTTTTACTCCCAACTTCATTTCAAACATTCTTTAAGGAAATAAGCTCAGAAACAACATTAGAGTGTGTATCTTAATGATCTAGAATTGGATTTACTTCAATCGGCGTTGACAAACCGAGAGATTCTTGTTTATCTTATTTCAATCAGAGTTGAATTTGTACCCAGAATCTAACATAGGATTAGAATTTAATTATGTGTCGAGGGTCAAAAGTACCTCCCATCATAAGGATGCACTTTTCATTCTAGGCCACAAGACCTTCTGCCAAATAGTGTTGGGTAACCCTAGGTTCCCTATTGGGAAAATCCTTGTTCAAACCTTTTATTCTCTTTGGCATGGACATGCAACCCTGTCGTGATCGCCAGATACGACTTTAAATACCTTACATCTAGAAAGGCCAAGATGGCTTGCCTTCTGCGAAAATTCGACATCATGGAGTTTCATGTGGTGATTGACTGATACTTGAGTAAGCTTGGATATTTTGATGCTTTTATAGGTATCCTTTGGCAGTGTGATATTTATTTTATTGTCGTGCAGATCATATGGGAAATATTTCCTTAGAGGAGAGGAATAAAAGATTGGACAAAATCAAGGTAGTACGTAAGGAAACTAACATCCCTCATGGCCACCGTAAGGGTATTACTGTCAATGGAGCAAAATGGCAGGGCGATGGCCATCCCCTGACCCACCAAATGTTAAGGTCTAAAAGTTTGAGGGGGTTCTTGTGTTTGTGTGCATGTATGTGTGTGTGCGTGTATGCGTGCGTGTGTGTATGTGTCTGTGTGGGGGTGGTGTGCATGTGTGCATGTATGTTTCTCATGACGCTTCTTATCATATGCCAAAAGTATTCAATCAAGATAATTAGCCTGAATCCTAGTTTGGTTACTCTATCCTATGATCTAAGACGTTATTTCTTTAGTTTCAACAAGGGGAATTAACTTGCTTACTTTTTGAGTTGACTTTTTAGTTCACTTTGAACTTGAGGATTCTAATTGCGTCTCTTTTCTTAGTAACTTTTGCTAGATACTTCACCTTTTCACCTGACGATATCACACTTGTAATCAGTCCAACCTATTACTAATGGTGAAGACATTCATTGTTCCTCCAATTTCGATCACAAGATCTTTATTCACAATGCTCTTTGGCATTTTCATTCTTTATTTTTTTGCACACTTTTGTGTGTTTTTTTATGCAATAATAAATGTAGTAGATCCATTAACTAGCCTTATTTTCGTACATTTCCTCCCCTAAACCAAATCCTATAATGATTATTCTTCCATAATTTAAAACAATTTAAATTTCTCAAGAGACTAATTACTTTTTTTAACTTCTTCTAACACGACATGGGTAGTTATTAAGTCACAATTTAGTGCATTAATTCTTATAAAATATCCATTAGCAAATTTCTCAGGTCAATCACCTTACTATAAATCAGCATGAAGAAATAACATGTTTTGATCTCACCACAAGTTTTCATGCAAAAGGAGTGCATGCCAATAGGTAGCAAGAATTTGCAAAAGTTGATTTTTCTTTTTAGCTAGAGTAGGAGTTGTTCAAAACTTTCTTCTCAATTCATTATTATATTTCTTTCCCGCACTCGTTTTTATTGGTGTATGGAATTGAAAAGTGTCGGGATAGCACCTATATAGTATTGAAGATAGTGAAAAATAGACTTATGTAATTTAGGTATGTAAAGAGAAGATCCGTAAATTATATAGTGAAGAGAATAAATCAGATGGAAAGAAAACAAACAATTTGAAGAAGACAAAGACCAAGGAAAACTATAAGATAAGTTATTAAAAAACATTGAGATTAATGATTTGAATAAAATCATGGTCATTGACAGAATATTATATCGAAAGTTGATCAATGTAATCTACCTCATCTAATGGAGTAATATTTTTTTTATTGTTGTATGGATTTGCATTATAGGAAAGGAACATTGCTCCTTTTAATGGATCCGAATCATCTCTCTCATAGTTCATTTTCTCCATAACTTTATAACAAAACAAAACAAACAAATATCTCCTTTCATATACTCCTCATTTTTTTAATTCTTTACTCACTCTTAAATTGCTGAATGAGGGCTGCACTATGGGAGAGGATGTTTGTAAAACCGTTATATCCTAATCTAAATTCAACTTGTATTCAAATCTAATGGTGCAACGACCATAAAGGTGTACTTGTTTTTAAAATGGGACTCAAAATTGACCAAAATGAAAAAGATCAAGAGTACTACTGCCTATAACTTATTAAGCATATACATATAATATCAATCATTGATTTTGATGATGATTTCACTTTTTATGTAAACACAGCACTAAGTATTTACACCATCTGAACAAAGAAACCATAGTTTGTTTATTAATTAACAAAGTACAATGATGTACAATTTCTTACATTTCCTATTTATACAACGAAGTTGAAATACACTACATCATAATCCCATATGTATTAACATAGAAGGTACACAATATTCTTAAACTCTTCTAGGAGGATTAACAGATGCTGAACGAAATCATTATAGTGAAAGAATTATTTCACCTCAGAACAGTTATTAGGCCCAACTGGTTCTCTCAAGCAATTCGAAATTGCCATAACTGCTGATTCAATAGATGCATCTTCACCCTGTTTCATTTCATATTAAACCATTACCATACCATTAATATAGCATGCTTAATAAAAAGATATATACATTGAAATGCAAAAATTTGACTCTTCTAGAATGAAAATAAATTACAACAACAATCAAGCCTTATCCCACTAAGTAAGATCGATTACATGGATATTTTGTCATAATGTTCTATACAGGACCGTACTTCTATCCAAATCGTTAATTTCGAGATCTTTCTTAGTAACTTCTCTTATAGTCATTCATGATTTGTTATGTATAAAAAATGAGTTGCTTGCTTTAGTACAAAAGAAAGTGAGCTTACGTTCTCCCTCCAATAGAAAATGTTCCCATACTTGCCTGCCAAACGACTCCAGAAACTACGTGGGATGTCCAAATCAACTGAAGCACCAACGTTGAAATTCAGTATATTGCCTGCTCAACAACAAAAAAACTCCTTAAAATATTACTGTTATTGGCAGATGTACAAATTAAAAAGAAGCCAAAAAATATTAACAACAAAGAACCATAGTAACAAAGGTGAAAGTTGAATGGTTTATATCAGTACACCATTCGAGTAAAAATCAGTTGAACTTGAACTATAAATTTAATGTAAAAACCATATTTGGAGTTAGAAAATCTAAATTCGGACTTCAAGTTAAAATTAACTCTATATGCAAAAGCAATTAAACTTATAAGCGATCAAATATAGGCACGTTACGTAGTGCCATAGATTCTTTACCGAATGTGGGATCAGCAACAAAAACAACTGTACTGTCATCTACTTGCCAGAAATCTTTGACAGCCAAACCTGCATAACAACAATACATTAATTTAAGGGTTCAATTTTCACTTCATTATTCAATAACCTCAAGTCAGCCCTTAAAGTGTGTCGTGACTGTGATCATAAACCTGGAGTATCGGGATAGTTCTGGGCCAAAACTCTCAACTTGTATCCAGTATCTTTTTCAAGAGCAGAAATCTCTTGTGCTAGTCTTTTCTCCTGAGGATGAATGATCAATTTAACATCATTAACATTCTTTCAAGAGGAACAATCCTTAATATTAGCCAAGCTTAAAATAGCTGTCGGGATAACTGTTGCATTCATGTGGAAATCCTTAATAGTACAGAAAATCACTGTCAAATATGGGCGATGTGATATAAACCACAAACGTTGAGGTTTTAACATCACAAAAAACTATCATGTCAGTTTCCAAATAGTGGTCACAGCCTCACAGGCCTTCACTTAAAACTCTTATCAATAGCATTCATTTCACACACACAAAAATAGAAGGATCAGTTAGTTTTTTTTCGGTAGAAACCAGTTATCCTCTGTGTGCAACTATAAAGATTAATCCCTCAAGTCGGGGAGGACCACAATGGACGCAGTAGAGTGGACTTAGGTGTTATGATTCAAATTGAAATAATCACGTCATCAAAGTGAGT
Source organism: Lathyrus aphaca (assembly GCA_963966055.1). Taxonomy (NCBI): domain Eukaryota; kingdom Viridiplantae; phylum Streptophyta; class Magnoliopsida; order Fabales; family Fabaceae; genus Lathyrus; species Lathyrus aphaca. The sequence continues at coordinate 254,711,583 of OZ014520.1, read as the reverse complement.
CACTAAAATGGCTAGAGAAAAGAGACACATGTCACTTGATCCAGCTGCCTAAGATTCTTCTATAGGATCCAGCTGACTTAGTATCCATTATGCCACTGCCGCTCACCCCACCATGGTTTCATCGCTCAGCTCACCCTCATCCAAGGTAAACAACCTTCCTCCCTATTTCCAATTTGTTGTCAATACTGATTGTTGAAGGAATTTTCTATTGCAAAGGGCTAAATAGTAATTATATTGGTAGATAAGCTGAAATATATCAATTAAAACATTTCCTTCATAATACCTGACCATCGGAGAGGAATCCGGCAACATCAATGACGGTAGAAAACTCTTTAGGAAGCAATTCTGGCTTATTGACACCAGCTTTTGCTGCTTCGGCGATTTCAGCACCTACCAATTTCAACAATTTTCAATTTATTTTGCAGAAATCAAAAAAGAAAAAAGAAACAAAAGTTGAGTACTGAGTATTACCTCCGAATAATAAGCAGAGTGAAAGGGCACCGGAGAGAGCAAAATGTAAGGGTTTGGAGTGAATTTTGGTGAGCAATGTAGTGGAATTGGAACTGGAAGTGTTGTGTGATGGAGAGAGGTGACACGACAGCGTTTTGGGGAGTGAGAATGTTCGAATAGGAGGTGAGTGTTGTGGTGGCAAAATGAGAGATGCGAATGGTGATGGATTGTGATGAAGAAGAAGATGAGGAGGATAACGTGTTATCGTAGTGCTTGTCATCTTGGAGAAACAAAACAATTATGAATGCAATTTTCTATAAATGCATTAGCAAATGATGATGCTTATGAACAAAGTTTATGGAAAAAATCATTATGAAAAATAACACCTCTATAAGCTAAAACATCCTTGATCGCGACTTTCTGAGTCTTACGGGTATTAACTGCAAGTATACAATCTATTCGCGTAGTAATAAAAATATCGACCCCATAGAGACTTGATAATCAAACTAGTACTATCGAGGTATTACTATGTTTAACTAAGGCGGATGATGTTTTAATTTAAGCGAAACGAGAAATTAGAAAATTTAATTAAATAAGATTATGATAGAATATCGGGACGCAATTAATATGTCTTCATGGATTCAATAAATCATCGGCTTATAAAGATGAGTCAAAATATCTTTCTGTAGAAAATATCAGTTTAAAACTCGTCAACTCACACTTTCGTGGTCTTGCCTCTAACTATACTCCTAAGTCAGATTGAGAGCTCTCGCTGTACCAAATTGAGTTAAAAGTTCTTTTTGAAAACTTATAGATTCTAATTAGCTTTAAAGCGTTTCCGTTGTATTTAAAACTAATGTTTGATTTCAGCTATCTGGTTAAAATCTCATACTCTCGTGGTCTTAATTGTAACATTCATTATTGTTCCGGACTGGGCCTCAAGACTGCATTAGGCTATGACCCAACAGGTCGAGCAGAGACGCCTAGCAGACGGGTAGGGGCACCTAACAGTCGGGCAAGGCGTCTCATACGACGGGCATGCACTCAGAGCTAGAAAGGAACATGTCTGTCAGTCCACTTGTCATGTCACCCAGCTGTCCCCCCTTTATCTCCTGAAAGATAGAGGCAGTTGAACCAAGGACCTGGCCACTTAGCTAGGTCTTCACGCTTCTCACGCGTTCCTTGGCAGTTCTTCCTTGGGCCTAGCTGATCCAGCCCAATGAATGACCTTGGCCCAGCGCTTGGGGCTCTCTATAAATACCTTTTTCACTAAAGGGTCAGGTATTCTGATTCATTCTATTAACCTACCTACTTCTTTGTACCTTTATTAACTTTGGCATCGGAGTGCCTTGCAGGTACACCCCCTTTTTTTCTCCCCATCCTTTGGCTGTTACACCAACTTGCTGGAAGGTCCTCCTGATCAGGTAAGATCAGTGACGCCGTCTGTGGGAACCTAGCTTCCCCTTCTTCCATAGCAGAGGATCAAAGCTCAAACACTTCATCCTTTCAGCATGTCAGGAGAACATCTCAACGAACACAACCGTCCCCTCGTCGACTACACGATGGAGGACAATCTGCACTACCATGAATCTGACGCCCGAGATGGGCGCCCAACCACCCCGTCTCCTGAACCCAAGAACAATGGGAACCCACCTCAGGTTCAAGACCAGGAGATCGACATGTTCCAACCTATCCTCGTACCCATCGAAGGGGATGCCACCATGATTGCTATGGTAAACGCCCTTAACCAAGCCAGCTCCATGCTCCAAGGGCAGCACGAAAGAATCATGGCCCTAGAAGTTGACCGGCAGGAGAGCCGACCTCAACAGGAAAGAAGGACGCAACAACGTCCAGAAGCAACGAAGAAACGGGGACGACGCTCCCCAGAACCCAACAAGAGCAGGGCGCATGCCCGCCGGGATCCCGGCCGATCAGGGACCTCGCCAAGGCGCAACTGGAGCCCTGATAATAACGAGCTCTCCCCACAGAGGAGCGACGAGGAAGACCCACATTGCCCACTCTCACGGGCGATAATGGAGGCACCACTCCCCAAAGGCATGGAGAAACCCCCAAACTTGGCCATTTACGACGGTACCACCGACCCCGACGATCACGTCGACAACGTCAACACGATGCTCGACTACCGCAATGACATCACCGGGCACCTCAAGTGCAGGATGCTCTCGACAACCCTCGGGAAAGGAGCCATGACCTGGTACAAAAGTTTAGCCCCGGAGTCCATCACATCCTGGAGAGTCATGAGATTCATGTTCACAAGGCATTTTACAGCCTCCCGACGCCATCCCAAGACAGAGGCGACCCTCAAAGCCATAGTACAAAGGAAAATGAGACATTGCGCTCGTATATCGAGCGATTCAACCAAGAGGCTGTCGAGGTGGACACCACGGAACACATGAAGAAATACCTCCTCGAGAGGGGACTCTTTCCCGGAAATGAACTTAGCAGGGCAGTCGGGATAGAGTCTCCCCGCACTCTGAATGACCTCCTGCATAAAGCCCAGGCCTACATTAGATACAAGGAAAAATAGGTTGCCCACAACGCTCGCAGCAGCCGTAACGCCGGGGAAACCGACCATCCCAAACGTGAGGACTCGAACGTTCCCCGTCGCAACGGGGACAGGCGAAGGGAAGAGAAACCCCACGAGCTCCGTGAAGGAAGAGGGCCCGTGGGCCGATACAACAAGTATACATTGCTGACAGCTCCCCGCGAGCGCATCCTCGCCTAATGTATCAACTCCGAGTTCAAGCAGGGCAGGGTGAGGTTCCCAAAACCTTCTGCACCCAAGCCCCACACCGACAAATCCAAGTACTGCAGGTTCTATAGAAGCCATGGGCATGTGACTGAAGACTGTGTCCACTTGAAAGGCGCAATAGAAATTTTGATCCAAGAGGGACATCTCAAGCAATACACCAGGAAGAACGAAGCCTTCAAACACGAAGAGCAAGAAAAGAAGAGACCCCGGGAGGACACTCCCCCCGACAACTCTTCTTATCAGGTGGCCTTATGCGTATCACGACCAGAAGACTTCATCTTCCCCAATTCGCCACCAGAAGGGCGGATCACTGCTCTCAGCCCCTAGGAAGACTTTCCAACCGCCCTTGTCATATCGGGTAGAGGGATGAACGGTGAAACCGCTGCCCTTTCGGTAAAACGCAAGTCCGACGAACTCCTTCTGACTGCACCCGAGCAAAATGCAACATTGAAAAAATACCGAGGCAAGTCCAATCCAATATCCTTTTTTCTAGAGGAGCTTCTGGGAGGTTCCCCCAACTCGGGCATCCCGCTGCTGATGAGAGCTAAGATGGCTCACTTTGACGTCCGACGCATCCTGGTCGACCAGGGCAGTTCGGTGGACATCATGTACGTCCACCTTTTCAAAACCCTAAAGTTGGACAAAACCAACCTATCTCCCTACGTCGGATCCGACCTCCAAGGGTTCAACGGGGCCACAACAAAGTCGTGGGGTTACGTCGAGCTCCTCGTCACCTTCGGAGAGCAAGAGACAGCCAGAGAAATCAAGATCCAGTTCCTGGTCATAGAATGCCCCTCTCCTTACAACTACATTCTCGGCCGCCCGACTCTAGCTGAGCTGACGGCGGTCCCATCCACCGTCCACCCGAAGATGAAATATTACACCAAACTGGGTCGCATGGTCACAATCCACGGTGACATCGAAGTCGCCCGAAGGTGTTACGATGCCGCAGTAAAGGGACATGCCACAATCAACACAAAGAATAACAAAAAGCCAAAGGTTGAGGAGCCTCCCCCAGGGAATCAACGCCATCAACCTCGATTGCCGCATCGGCCAGGACGAAGCTGAAGAACAGAGACCCGCCGAGGGACAGGCTCCCACTCACCCGTTCCTCCCAGTCCCGGACGGAGAGTTCGAGCTCGTCCCACTGGGCGATGACCCCGACAGGACGATAAAGATAGGCAAGGGGCTGCCCGAAGAAACGAGGAAGCAACTCACGATATGCCTCAGGGAGAAGCTGACCTCTTCGCATGGAATGCTGCGGAGATGCCTGACCTAGACCCTGAGGTCGCATGTCACCAATTAGCTTTAGACCGGGCAATTAAGCCTGTAGCACAGCGTAGGCGCAAGCAGTCCCCCGAGAAAGCGGATGCTGCCGAGCGAGCTGTAAAAGACCTCCTAGAGGCAAATTTTATTTCTGAAGCCCAGTACACAACCTGGCTCTCTAATGTAATCCCTGTTAAGAAAAATAACGGAAAATGGCGCATGTGTGTTGATTATACTGATCTTAATAGGGTTTTCCCCAAAGATGCTTTTCCTCTCCCTAACATAGATAAACTCGTTGACAATTCTACAGGTTTCAAACTCTTTTCCTTCATGGACGCATACAGCGGATATAATCAAATCCATATGTCGGACATAGACAAAAGACACACGACATTCATGACCCCGACCAACAATTACTATTACAACGTAATGCCTTTCGGGCTAAAGAATGTCGGGGCCACGTACCAGCGCATGATGAACAAAGTCTTCCGAGGAGAAATCGGGGACATGCTCGAGGTATACATGGACGACATGATCGTCAAGTCACACGAGGAGACTGACCACGCTCGACACCTCCGCAAGGTCTTCGAACAGGTGAGACAATGCAAAATGAGGTTTAACCCTGAGAAATGCACGTTCGGCGTCCGAGCAGGAAAATTCCTAGGTTTCTACCTCACCGAGAGGGGAATCGAAGCCAATCCCGACAAATGTCGAGCATTCTCAGAGTTCCCAACCCCGAAATCTAAAAAATCCATTCAATCCCTCAATGGGGTGCTCGCCTCGCTCTCCCGTTTCATCGCCAAATCCGCCCAGCACGCGTTACCTTTCTTTAAACTCCTCCGAAAGGAGGCCACCTTCGAATGGACCGACGAATGCGAACAGGCACTGCTCCATCTGAAGAAGGCACTCTCCGAACCCCCGGTCCTGTCATGACCATTGGAGAGGGAGACCTTATACCTATATCTGTCCGTGGCAACCGAGGCCGTCAGCGCCGCTCTTATTAGAGAAACCGACGAGGGACAAAAACCCATCTACTTCACGAGCAAAGCACTCCAAGGCCCCGAGCTCAGATACCAACAAATTGAAAAGGTTGCATTAGCCCCCATAAACGTCGAGAGAAGATTACGTCACTACTTCCTCGCTCACACGATCAAGGTAAGAACCGATCAACCAATAAAACAACTCCTTGGTCGACCAGACATGGCCGGAAGAATGTTAAAATGGTCGCTGGAACTTTCCGAATTCGACATACAATACGAGAATAGGAAAGCTTTGAAGGCTCAAGCCCTGGCCGACTTCGTCGCAGAAATGAAGCACAGCCCAAAGCGAGCGGACGGCGCCCACAAATGGACGATCTTCGTCGACGGTGCCTCCAACTCGACAGGAAGCGGGGTCGGGATCATCCTCGAAAACGAGGACGGAATCCTGAATGAGGTCTCACTGGCATTAGCATTCCCAACTTCCAACAACCAAGCCGAATACGAGGCTTTCATCGCCGGTCTAAGATTGGCTGAAGACCTATGAGCAAAGGAAGTAAAAATATCAACAAACTCCCAGCTCGTGGCATCACAAGTACGGGGAGAGTACCAAACCAAGAATGGCAACCTCGTCGAATATTTAGCATTGGTCAAAGAAAGACTCGAAAAATTTGAGAAATGGGAGGTCCAACACGTGCCACGTGAACATAACACGCGAGCGGACATCCTATCAAAGCTCGCTAGCACGAGAAGAAAGGAGGAAACAAATCAGTAATCCAAGAAATCTTTCCTCGACCCAGCACCGAAAAGCCACCTCCTCCGCTCGAGGTTAACGTGATCGGGGACACTCATTGCTGGATGACACCCATCTATAACTACCTCATAAAGGGAGAACTCTCCGTAGACCCTAAAGAGGCGGCCACTACCAAACGGAGGGCGTGCTCATACGTCCTCCTCGAAGGGAAACTCTACCGTAGAGGACTCTCCATCCCGTTACTCAAATGCGTCGAGGAAGAGAAAGTCCCCGACATATTAGGAGAAATGCACCGAGGAATCAACGCCCAACATCCCGGCGGACGATCGCTAGCACGCAAGGCTCTTCGAGCGGGCTATTATTGGCCGACTATGCAACACGATTCCAAGGAACACGTCAAAAAATGTGACAAATGCCAACGACACGCCGACATGCACCTCGCACCCCCAAACGAGCTAAAAACGCTCTCCTCTCCTTGGCCCTTCGCATGGTGGGGCATGGACATCCTCGGCCCATTCGTAACTGGATCATACCAAAACAAATACCTCATTGTAGGGGTAGACTATTTCACCAAATGGATCGAAGTAGAAGCACTAGCCAAAATAACGGCGCAGAACATTCTTCGATTTTTCAAACGAAATATCCTCGCTCGATTCGGCATACCCCAGGTCCTCATCACGGACAATGGAACGCAATTCACGGACGGAGGATTTTAGGACTTCGTGGCCAGCTTAGGCACTAACCAATGCTTCACGTCCGTCGAGCACCCTCAAACCAACGGACAAGCGGAGGCAGCCAACAGGGTAATCCTGCGCGGACTGAAGCGCAGACTCAGCGAGGCAAAGAGGGCATGGGTCGAGGAGCTACACAGCGTCCTATGGACATACCGCACGACACCATATTCCACGACCGGGGAAACCCCATTCAGACTAACATATGGCACCGAAGCAGTCATCCCGGTGGAAATACGAGAACCGACAAGACGCATAGAGGAGCCCCTCGACGAGGAGATGAATGACAAGGCACTTCGAGCCGAGCTGTATCTCGTCGACGAGATCCGCTCCGAAGCAGCCCTTAGGGAAATATCCCTCAAACAAAAAATAACCTTACGCCACGACGCGAAGGTCATAAAAAGAGAGTTCCAGGTGGGCAGCCTGGTCCTTAGAAGAAACCAAAAAAAATCCAAGAGAGGGTAAACTGGCCGCCAACTGGGAAGGCCCCTACCGCGTCCGCGACAAGATGAGCAACGGGGCCTACTATCTGGAAAACCTACAAGGTGAAGAACTCGCTCGACCATGGAACGCAGAAAAACTTAGACAATATTATAGCTAAATATGACCCGGGGAGACATTGGAGGTACGACCACGCTCTTCACCACCAAAACAACAGGGAGGATCTACGCTACCTAGGGGCGAACACAACCCTCCTAACGAACACAATCCTCCCCGGCACTGGGCACCTCAAACGAGCCCCAATGTCGCAGTACCACGATTGACAGGGCACCCAGCTCGCGATGGGAAAACCCAAGCCCCGAGGTCATAGTTCACTAAACGCAAACTCTACCTCGATTTTAGGCGAGCACAACGCCCGCCACCTCACCGGTTCCCTAAACTGACGAGACTAGCATTGTCGAGCATAAACAATTCTAAAATATAGCAAATACAAAATGAGACCGACGTCAGACAAACAAATAAACAAATAAGGTGAATTAAAAACATTCATTCAACGTGGCCGCAACCAAAAGAAATACAAAGTGAGCCCGAAGGCCAATATTCATATAGGCACAAAGGCCGTCATATACAGGCACACAGTCCATACAAAAGTAAACAAAACATATACAGGCACGCAGGCCATAAAAAAGTAAACAAAACAAAATTCAAAGACTCCGCCCGGAGTTACTTTTCATCCTCCAACTCCTCGTCAGCTGCGAAGGGGCACACAATATCCCCGTCAGCCACACAATAATTGTGAGCCGACCCCTCCGTCACCAACCCGGGGTTCAACACCTTCAACTGCTCGGTGGCATTGTCAAAACCTTCCTTGAACATCTCCACCAGGTCCTTGTTGAGAGCTCGGATGTGTCCGACCAATTCACCCCGGGTGCGGAGGGCAAGCTCCTCCTCAGTTTCATCCTCCAGGGGGAGGATTACACCCTCGAGCAGAGTTATCCGGGCACAGAGCTGTTCATTTTCCTCGGCCACCTTTTTGTGCCCAGCAGCTTGGTCTTCCAGACTCTCCTTCTTCGCCTTCAGCGTATCCCGTTCGAGCTTCACTTCCTCCAGCTCCTTCTTCAGACCCTCCTGTAGTTGATGCTCCTCTTTATAGTCAGATAGGTCCTTGGACAACCTATCTTTCTCAGTACGGGCCTTCCGAAGAGCATCCTCCAGAGAAGCCGTGGAAACGGCAGTGTCGGACAGGACCATGGCGGTTTCCATCACACGGATAACGACGGCCAGGTCCCCAGCCAGCTCCCTTTGCCGTACATTTACATCCTGGCTTAAGATGGCCTTTGCCTCGGGCGCCGCCACCACGACAGCACCTTTAGCCTTAAAAACCTCCTGCTCTAGATAGCAGGGAGGCAGCAGATAACTCCCAGGGCCACCCGAATTACTACCCCCACTGCAGCAGACCGGGTAAGAGTCCCGTCCAGGCGCTTCCGTTTGAGAAGAGGAGAGGTGGAAGGAGGAGGGTTGTCTTGTATCTGGATCGGGGAGGATCGTTGAGCAGACGGAGGAGAGGTAGACACTGGGCTATCAGTGTTAGAGGTACCTGCCCCGGGGTCAGCGGCCACCTCCTGAACTCGGGGTGCCACTTTCTTCTTTTTCTTAGGAACCCTGTCCGGGGCTCCGGCCTGGTTGGTCAACTTCAGAACGCGGTCACGAAGGGAAGGCATAGCATCTGCAAAACAAAAACATTAGTAGGAAAGACGCGACCGAGGAAAATAAGAATAAAATAACACCTACACAATAGCTCCATAGCCTCCTCATCTGTATCACACTCGAGCAGAGCCTTCGTGTTTATAAGACGGGGTTCGCAGATCGGCATCCCAACCTCATCGACATAGGGAGCACCTTTTCGATCGACCCAAACCTCCAGGTTGAAACTCTGCACATACTCTACCAACCTCTTATAAGCCAGCCTGTCCTCGACCCCCAGGCTCGAGAACTTCACCCGGTAATGACTGGTTGAGAGGTTGAAGTGGTCGGGCTGCCACCTCAAGGGTATCCTCGACATACGTTTCTCCTCCCAACAGCATTCTGCTTGTAATAATAGAGGGAGTGTAAGGTGGAAAGGGTGATCGGCTTCACCGTGTACCACCGCCCTTTAAAGTGTCGGGCAGAATCCACATAAGTTTTGAATAGCCTCACCGGCTGCTTAAAGGACACCCAGCTGTGACGCCCTCGGACACCAGACCTTTGCAGGTGGAAGATGTGGAAAAAGAAGGGCATAGTGCACCCAACGCCGAGGAAACGAAAGACTAATTCGAACGCCTGCATAAAAGCAATGGCGTTAGGGTGCAGTTGTGACGGCACCAGCCGAAGCCACTTGAAAACCCCCATCTGAAACGAGTTGAAGGGCAACCTGACCCTCGCCTCTCGGAAGGCGAACTCGTACATGGCGAAATGCTTCCCCGGGAAGCGATGACATATTTGGTCCGCCTCTTGAGGAGCAAGACACTGCCAATTCCCAGGCTCTTCGAGACTAAGATCTTCCACCACGGCGTATGCGTGGGTCGTCTCATCACAAAAATAGGATTCTTCTTCCAAGGGTTCGTCCGCAACCCAAGATAGGTCATTTTTCCCGGACGAGGAAACGTGCTCAGTATCCTCCCCGGCATTTCCCTCCTCGACATTTCTATGCACGACCTCCTCCTCATCAATGGGTCCCGGTTCGGCATCTCCTCCCCCGACCTGCAGATGCTCGGTCGTACCTGAAACGCAGATAGAAAAAGTGAATTCGACATCGCATCAAATCCACCCTTCCACCGCAAGTCAAGTGAAAGGGCGTAAAGCTAAAACGCACGCCCCAAAGCCTAACTACTGGCCTAGACCAACGAAGGGGCAACCCTCGCGAGCGTATGAGCACGTAAAGTCCCGATCCACGAATTCACACTGATGTACTTGATCCGCGTGTCGCGCACAGATCAAAAACGAGTGATTTTTGAAAACGTAGTATAGAGACAATGACTCGAATCGTCTCACAAGGATTCTTGATCTTATTAACTAATGATAGTAATGATTTATGGGGTTTTAGATTTTGATTTGAAGAAAAAGCAATTAAAATAAAAAGTGATTATCAAAATAAGTTGAAACGGTTAATCTGTTGTTTTGATTTCCCAACTCATCATCGACCCAAATAATTCCCAATTCCTAAGCGGACTGTATTTCCTTTTAGATTATAATAACAATCAAACAAGCGTAATTGATATTATATGATAAATATTCCTAATTTCCGAATTAAGCAAACAGATGAAATATATCAATCGTGAATTAAGCAAACACGATAAACATACGCGAATTAAGCAAACGCGATTAAAGTATTGGAACATGCAATCATCGAAATAAATCAATCTAACCTTAGATAAATCGAATTAAGCAAACAAGATATCAAAATTAGAACTGAAAGGAAATAGATTAATTGGAAAATATAAGAACCTCAAAGTGTCGGCGAAAACCGATCACAACAGATTAATCCTTGGAATTGGTTCTCCATAATTCGTCTCTTCGAGCGTAAGAAATTAAAATCCTAAAAAGTGTTATTTTTTGAGAGCAGCTGCGGCTTCTAGGTTAAATAGAAAACCTAAAAACTCGTTTACAATCCAACTGGGTCAAATACATAACCCAGGCCCAATTCTAAATGACCCAAAACTGAATAAAACTAATGCAGTAGCTTCAAACGAAATTCTGGAAAATATGACTCTGAATCTGACTTTGACTCCAATATGAAAGTTTTAGCTCTCTCTCGTTTTAGCTCTCTCTCTTAGATTTCCATCGACTGGTAGAACGCCTCAATCAGATTCCTGGAACTCCGGTTATGATCATTTCCGTAAAAGTTGTTAAAGCTAAAAATTAAGTACGAAAATCAAATTAAACCAAAAATAAAATAAATTAGAAAAACAAATTAAAATATAAAAAATAAACAAAGAAAACTAAAGAAATGCCTAAGTGCAATCATGTAGGAATGTGCACCAAAATGCACTGATCAAGTAAATTCGACATCGCATCAAATCTACCCTTCCACCGCAAGTCAAGTGAAAGGGCATAAAGCTAAAACGCACGCCCCAAAGCCTAACTACTGGCCTAGACCGACGAAGGGGAAACCCTCGCGAGCGTATAAGCACGTAAAGTCCCGATCCACGAATTCACACTGACGTACTCTACGCCCGCGGCATGCTGGCCTTACCTAGGAGTATTCATACGCACATGAATTTCACGTCCGAGGCATGCTAAACTTGCCCGAGACATTCATGTGCGTATGAATTTTACGCCCGAAACATTCATACGCACATGAATTTTTCGCCCGTGACATGCTAAACACGCCGGGCTTATTCAAGCACGTATGAATTTTTTGCCCGGGACATTCTAATCCTATCGGAAAATTTCATACCTAAAACCTAAAAAACTAACCCCAGACCAATTCTACCTACTTTACGCAAATAAATCATGCAAATTTCTAGCTACTAAACGAAAAAGCACGTAAAACAGGGAATCTGAAGTGGTACCTGACATATTTGAAGCGGAGAGTAAACGGTGGCGCACGGGCAGAGACGGCGGTGCAGACGACGGAGACGGGCGGAGAAAGATTTTTCTTCAGAGCTTCCGGTCAACGTCAGAGCGAAAAAGTCCAAATGAAGTGTATTATTCCCTTTATATAGTCATAAGCGCGTGGACGGACACGCCAAATCATCATTTCCTAGTACCTATACCGCCGTTTTCACAAGAAACGAAGCGACTCACCATTAATGTTGTGACACGTCAATCCACAAGAATTATGAACGACGTCGGGCGACTGTTCATCTGCCCGACTATAGGAAACATCCTCGACTCTATTAAACGCCACATGCCCGACAATAAAACGCATCGGTTGACTCTGTTAACACCATGCTCGACACAGCTATACGCCCGATGCTTTATCCAACGCGCCTACGCCCGACTATATTACAATTTGTCGTTCCGACTCGGAGACTCGACTTGGGGGGCTCCTGTTCCGGACTGGGCCTCAAGACTGCATTAGTCTATGGCCCAACAGGTCGAGCAGAGGCCCATATACTCGAGCAGAGACACCTAGCAGACGGGTAGGGGCACCTAACAGTCGGGAAAAGCGTCTCATACGACGGGCATGCACTCAGAGCTAGCAAGGAACATGTCTGTCAGTTCACTTGCCACGTCACCCAGCTGTCCCCCCTTTATCTCCTGAAAGATAAGGGCAGTTGAACCAAGGACCTGACCACTTAGCTAGGTCTTCACGCTTCTCACGCGTTCCTTGGCAGTTCTTCCTTGGGCGTAGCTGATCCAGCCCAAGGAAGGACCTTGGCCCAGCGCTAGGGGCTCTCTATAAATACCTTTTTTCACTAAAGGGTCAGGTATTCTGATTCAATCTATTAACCTACCTACTTCTTTGTACCTCTATTAACTTTGGCATCGGAGTGCCTTGCAGGTACATCCCTCATTTTCTCCCCATCCTTTGGCTGTTACACCAACTTGCTGGAAGGTCCTCCTAATCAGGTAAGATCAATTACCTTTTTACTTTCGTAATAAGTTGATTTTAAATTAAGAAATCGAAACCAGAAAATAAGTTTCTTTATGATTTTAGCCTAGATCTATCGAATCCATTATGGTTAATTAATTACATACCGATTAAGTGCTTTAGTTGGACATATTATTTAGAGCAAGCATAAACAATTAAAAACAGTAAATAAATGCATAAGGCATGGTAGATTAATAATAAAGCAATTAAATTAATTTATTAATAAATCTGAACACTAGAAATAATCTTGGCGTAGCAAACCTCCACAGGTTGGTAGGCTTGCGGAAAATTAAATTCAAAGGTAGTGGCTAGAAACAATTAAAGGTGCAATAGCTCCCCGATGTGGGAAGCTATTACGAATTTGGTAAAGGGATATGGAAACGGAAAGGAAAACAATTGCAGAAAAATAAAAGAAATAGCTCTGAACGAAAACAGAAAATTAAAACTTCAAGTAGGCTCTCCTTTTGAAAGTTCCTTTGTATCCTATTTATAGTGCTTGAGTGAAGTAGAAATTAATGGAGAGAATGTTGTTGGGCCTTGAGAAATTCATGCTTCATTAGATTGAGACTGGGTTTAGACTGAGAAGAAAACACAATGACTTCTTTTGCATTTGACTAAGGCGCGTATTATATTTCCCTATTTTTGACATGTGACGGGTGTCATGTGTGCAGGACAGTCGTCCCACTTAACAATGTGTGACGGTCGTCTGGATTGTGTTACGGGCGTCATGAGCTAAAAATGTAGAATGCTTGGTTTTCTGTCATCTGTCTTCATTTCTTCCTATTTTATTTTACATTTTGCTTCTTTTCTTCTACAAGTCTTATATATTGGAATACCTGCAAAAACACATAAACATCTTGCGTAATATCATGTAAATTACAAAAAAACGATAACTTAATTAACAAAAACCAAGCTAAATAATCGGTATAAAAATGAGCTATTAAACTCCCCTACATTTGAATCTTTGTTTGTCCTCAAGCAAATAAGCAGTAAGATTTTGGAAATATCCATTAAGCACAAACACAAGACTACATCACCTAGCCATACGTGGTGTACGACACTTTGCTAAAAAGACCGGTACTAACTCAAACACTAAAGATACATTAACAACACGAAAACAAGATGTATACTCATAAACCCCCTATACAACTCAGTCCGGATCATTCTATTATAGCTCCACCTAATGCTCTTGTTTCTATTTCACCCATTTTCATTCTGACGCAATCACATTAAGTCTTTTACCTTTACACGCATATAGATGAGTAGCCTATTAATGAGTTTGAACTTTTCAAACGTGGGGTCTGGTACACAAGTGTGGTAAACCTTTATATGTACTGAGTGCAGGTTGTGGGGGATCGAACCATAGTTTTCCCTACCGAGTTCAGAACCAGATACCTCTGAACCAACCAACATCATACTTTTCCTTGCCTTTTTGTAAGTTTTGCATCCTTTAGATTTAGTGCAATCTTAACCGTTTTGTCATTGGCATGCTTAATTCTTTCTATATTTTTTTTTATTTTTGGCACTTTAAGTATCAACCACTTATTTGCATCGGCTCTCCACGTAGCTTATGCTTAAGGCGGTGTTGACTGCTAAATAATCTACTAGGGGCTAATTTAGAACTAAAGCTTTAGATCTCGGTATAAAAGGTATTCAAACTGATATCTCATATCTTAGGGTCTAAGGTGTCAAGACTGTATCAATCTTGTTAAGTATTTCTCCACTTTCTAACATAGCCTATCAACCTATATACCCGTAGGGTATGTCAAGTGAGTGCATTCTAACGGAAATTTTTTTGTTATAGCTAAAAAATAGAGGGATTCGAATAACTGAAAATACTTTCATAAATAACTTGGTTTACTGATGTGAAAGGTACAAAAGGGAAATACTAACTAAATCTATCCCACACTATCTCAAACATTGTCCTCAATGTTGCGAGATGAAGGAAAAACTACAAAAGCAAAATATAGGAAAAATACAAGAAAAGTAAAGTAATTATTGCGGTTCTCGTCCTCTGCCTCTGCCTCAAAGTTGTCGATATCCATACTGCGCCACATGATCTGGTATACCAACATGATAGATATACTCATGCAAGTGATGTACTTGCAAAGTCAAATCCTCTAGCCCTTCTATGGCTCATGTTATCTGTGCGCCTTGGCTTATTTGTTCTTCATGAATTTTCCCTATCAGAGTCATCATCTCCGTGTGCTGAGTCTGGTACCACGCATCCCTCTGAGCGTCTAACTCATTCTGCTGCATAATGGTCGCAAGAATATCGTCATTTGTTGTGGGTGCTCTTTCACTTCTATGATGGCGTCTGGAGGAAGTGCTAGCAAAGTCAGCGACTGGTGGTTGTTCACCTTCACCCTGTTGTGGCTGGTCTATCACCTCAAATTCATTGTGCGGTGGAGATTCAGGCGCAACAACATCGGGCTCAGGAGCATCCAAATCAAAAATATAGTTTGGCGTTTACGGCAGGTTCGTGCAGGTATGACACGTGAAAATGATGCTTTCAACTAATTTGCTTTTGAGCATCAGGTTGTACCTCCCATCTTCTTGTTGCCTGATCAAACGTGCATTTCGACAATATTCCATGTCGAGATAAAGGGTCGGTAAAGAGGGTAAGTCGGTGAGCCGCTCTCCTAATCAGATATTGAGTGCAATAGCGGTAACTGTAGAAGCACGCCTTCAACCTCAAAGATTTTGATGAAGACAACACGACTGTCATGCGCTTCATTTTTGCAAAAAGTCAAGAGCTCTCAAATGGTCTAGCAACAAGGATCGGTATTATGATCAAGCTTCTTCGCACTCGTTTTTATTTCAAGCTTGGACGCGAAACCTTGAGGTACATCAAAAACTCTTTACAAATTGATGTATAAATGTTCAATAAACTTCTTTGCATGTTATCATATTGCATACAAATTTTGAAAGGTTTTTATAAAGGTTTAACACTTTTAAAACAAAGATTTTTCTGTTTTTAACAGTGTTAACCGGTTAACCATTTGGTTAACCGGTTAACGACCTCAAATTTTCAAATCCTGTGTTAACGTTTATATGCGTTAACCGGTTAACACTGAAGAAATTTTGAAAAATTATTTTTCCTTTAAAATTCAAAATTGTACCTTTTATTACACCTCTTCAAATTAAATTTTGATTCATATTTTTTTTCACACCTTTTTGTAAGGGTGTCTTAAACTTATATATGCTGAAATTTTTTTAATTCAAAAAACACCTCCTAGAATTTTTATAAAAATCATTCAATCAAAATCACCTTTTTGAGATATATTTTCAAAATTCAAAAGTGTTCATATTATTCATAATTTTCTCATACTCATTTTTTTTGAACACTTGTATTGATATTTTTAAAGTGAATTTTGATCAAAGGAGAAGATCAACTTAGATTGATATAAAAAATTGTATTACTCTCACTCAAACAAATATTATAGAAAGTGTTTTTCTATTTGTGACTTGTGTTCCAAGGATTGTTTGGACATAAGGGTAAGTGTGGCAAGAGGATTGTTCTTGCACACTTGTTTGTATAGTTTGTTAGAAAGTAGGCCTCACCATTGAAGGTGTGATAGGTTGTATTGTTCTAAAGAAACTAGTGGAAATCTCTTTCGTGTTGAAAGGGGACTGGATGTACCTTCGGATTGTGAAGGGAACCAGGATAAATCTTTGTGTCATCTTTACTTTCTTGCTTTACCGTTTTTATTATCTAAACCGTAAAAAGTAAAATCTAACCATCGAAGAAAAAGAATCGAAAAATTTGATAACACCTAATTCACCCCCCTCTTAGGCGCACTTTGATCTTACAATTGGTATCAGAGCAGGTTTAGGTAACCTGTTCCTACAAGATCTTATGGCTTCCGCAAACTCGAATTTTGTTTTCAAAGATGGTGGAAGTAGCAACAAGCCTCCGCTCTTCTCCGGCGAATACTTTGATTTTTGGAAAATCAGAATGAGGGCACATCTTGAAGCCCAAGGAGAAGGCATATGGGAAGCAATCGAAGAAGGTCTACATAATCCTGTTAATGTGATCAACGGTATTGGAACTGCAAAGTTGAAGAATCTGTATGATGAAGATGATAAAAAGTAGATCCTAAATGAGAAGAAGGTAATCAACATACTTCAAAGCGCTCTTAGTATGGACGAATTCTTTCGCGTATCACAATGCAAATCGGTAAAGGAGATTTGGGATACTTTGGTAGAAACACATGAAGGAATAACAGAAGTAAAAAGATCAAGGCTTAACACGTTGAGCCAAGAATATGAAATGTTCCGCATGCAGCCCGAAGAATCTATTGTGGCCTTACAAAAAAGATTTTTTCATCTAACCAACCATTTGATTGCACTCGGAAAGACCTTCACCAACGACGATCTCAATTTGAAAGTCCTAAGGTCTTTGACAAGGGAATGGCAACCGAAGGTGACCGCTATTTCGGAGAAGAAAAGTCTCTCAACGATGACATCCGCATCTCTATTCGGCAAACTTCAAGAGCACGAATTGGAACTTGGAAGGCTTGAGAAGCACGAAAGTCAAGAGAAAAAGTCCAAAGGAATTGCTTTGAAGATTGACACGAAGGATGACAAAGATAACAAGATTTCCGAAGATGAGAACTTCATGCTTCTTGTTAAGAAGCTTGGTAAGTTTTTTAACAAAAATAATAATTCCTCTTTTCCTAAAAAGAATAAACATTTCAGGAAGAAGGATGCATCCACATCGATTCAAGAAGTTACATGCTATGAATGTGGGAAGCAAGGTCACATAAAACCAGATTGTCCAAGACTTGCGAAGAAAGGAGGATTCAAAGGCAAGAAGGACTTCAAAAATAAAAAGGCTTATGTCGCGTAGGATGACAATGAAGTTAGTTCCTCATCGGAATCGAAAAGCGATGAATGTGCAAATATGGCGTTGATGGCGTCACATCACTCCGATGAAGAAAATGAAGAGGTTAGTAGCAACTTTTCAATTTATGAAAATGATGCACAAGAAGTCATAGATGAACTTCTAAAAGAATGCAAGACTTTGTACAAAAATATTTCATCCCAAAAGAAAAGAATATTATCTTTAGAAGAACAAAATGCATCTTTTGAAAAGTACATTGAAAATGAAAAACAAAAGATAATGGATGAAAAACAAAGCCTTGCATGTAAAAATTGTGAGTCATTATCTTTTCAAATTGTTCAACTCAAAAGAGTTTTAGAAAGATATGAAAAAGGTCAAATTGGCTTGGAGGAAATTCTTAGGCACCAAAGATATCCAAATGATAAAAGTGGCTTAGGATATTCTAAGTTTTCCAAACCAAGCACAAGTGAAACCGTTTTCGTAAAAGCTAGTGAACAAATTGTTAAGGAAAAGACTAACAATTCTAAACTATGCATCAAAGTCATAAAAGGAAAGGGATCATTAAGAAACAAAAATATGTTCCTAGATTTAAAAGTCAATTTCAACCTACTTGTTTTTATTGTGGAATCAACGACCATACACCTAATGCTTGCTATGTGCGCAACATTGGTGTTGCTAAAGGGCATTATGTGTGGGTTGAAAAGGGTACTAACTATCAAGGACCTAAAGCAACTTGGGTACCTAACAATACTTGACTTTGTTTTGTAGGTATGCTTGAAAACAACTTCTACTCAATGGTATCTCGATAGCGGTTGTTCAAAGCATATGACGGGCGATATCAACAAATTTTCAAGTCTAACACTTAAGGCCAAAGGATACGTTACTTATGGTGATGATAATAAAGGAAGAATTTTTAGAGTTGGAAACATTGGTGCATCTCCTCATACAATCATCGAAGAAGTCCTTTATGTGGAAGGCCTTAAACACAACCTTCTTAGCATAAGTCAATTGTGTGACAAAGGGTTCCGAATCAACTTCACAAAAGAGGAATGTTTGATAGAACACGAAGTCACTCATGAACTCTTGCTAAAAGGTAAAAGATTTAATAACATTTTTATGATTTCTTTTGATGACTCTTCCTTGAAGGTGAAATGCTTAATGGCAAACAACAACGAGGCATGGCTTTGGCATAAGAGGATTGCTCACATTCACATGGAGCATTTGAACAAATTATTAAAGCATGATCTAGCTGTTGGTCTTCCGAAGATAAAGTTTATCAAGGATAAGCTTTGTGACGCATGTCAAAAGGGGAAGCAAACCAAAACATCCTTCAAGACGAAGAAAGTGATATCTACTTCAAGACCACTACAATTGTTACATATGGATCTTTTCGGTCCATCAAGAACAAAAAGCTTCGGAGGTAACGTTTTTGCCTTAGTTATTGTTGATGATTTCTCTAGATACACTTGGACTTTGTTTTTAGTGCAGAAAAGTGATGCCTTTAAAGCATTCAAGAAGTATGCCAAGAAAATTCAAAATGAGAAGTCACTCTCTATTGTTTCCATAAGAAGCGACCATGGTGGCGAATTTCAAAATTCATCATTTGAAGTTTTTTGTGAAGAGCATGGAATCTCTCACAATTTCTCCGCACCAAGGACTCCTCAACAAAATGGTGTTGTAGAGAGGAAGAATAGGGCACTAGTGGAACTTGCAAGGACAATGCTTAGCGACTCAAATCTTCCGAAATATTTTTGGGCGGATGCCGTTAGCACGACTTGCTTTATAAGTAACTGTGTTAATATTCGACCTATTCTCAAGAAGACCCCATATGAGTTGTTCAAGGGAAGGAAACCCATCCAAGTATTGCAAGGAATTATTGAAAAGATTTGATATGGACAATTGCAAAGAAATGTCTACTCCAATGGGATCCGGAACGTATGTTGATCAAGATCTTTCTGGCACTTCAATAGATATTACAAAATATCGAGGTATGATCGATTCACTTTTATATTTGACGACAAGCCGTCCTGAAATTATGTTTAGTGTCTGTTTGTGTGCACGCTTTCAAGATAATCCGAAGGAATCACATCTCACCGCCGTGAAGAGGATCATGAAGTATCTCAAAGGAACTACGCACGTCGGATTATGGTATCCAAAAGGTAACACATGTTCTTTAATTGGTTATTCTGACGCTGACTATGCAGGATGTAAGACCGATAGAAAGAGTACAAGTGGTACTTGTCACATTCTCGGGAATGCACTAGTGTCGTGGGCATGTAAGAAGCAAGCATGCGTTGCACTAAGCACGGCCGAAGCGGAGTACATCGCAGCAGGAAGTTGTTGTGCCCAAATCTTATGGCTTAAACAACAATTCCTTGATTTCGGTATAGACCTTGGTTGTATCCCTCTCCGATGTGACAACACAAGTGCCATCAATATCACAAAGAACCCGGTCATGCATTCAAGAATAAAGCATATAGATATCCGACATCACTTCCTTCGAGATCATGTTCTAAACGGAGATGTCGATGTTACTTTTGTGGATACACACAATCAACTCGCCGATATATTCACTAAACCATTGGCTAAGGAGCAATTTTTTAAGATTCGACGAGAACTTGGTATTCTCAATGAAGGTGACATCTAACCCTATCTCTAAAATTGTTTGTTAAATGTTTTTGCTGCATAATATGTGTTTTTGTTCACTTTTTGTTACAAAAGGCTAGCACTCATTTTTCGCCGTTTTTGATCTTTCACTCTTTCGGTTATCCGAAAAACATCATTTTTAAAATATTTTTTGATCAAAAGTTGCGTTATGATATTTGCTAACACTTTGTAAAAAAATTTCGTCAAAAATATTTTCCCACATAGCCCCAACCATGCTGCTGTCCCTTTAATTTTTTTTGAAAATTTGTGCCTGTTAACCGGTTAACGGATCGGTTAACCGGTTAACGCATCCCAGACAGCAGTCCTGGGTCACGTGGTGGACATAATTTGTGTCTTTTTGTTTTTTCTTCTTTTATGTACTGTGTCACATGTTTTGTTTATGAGTCAATGTCTCTTTATATCTCTTTCAAACTCCTCATTCATAGCTCTTCACTCCCTTTGACTCACCATTCAAACTCCACTACCTCATCTTCTCCAAAAGCATAACCACTCCATTAATACACCATTAAAACCCACTCCACTAAAACTCCTCTATAAACTCTACACTCTCAACTTCACTCTCCATTCACTCAAACCCTAATCCGAAAATATCTCCACACAACCCAAACCCTAAGCTTCAACCTCTCTTCAATGGCTCCAAGGAAAGGAAAGGCTCTTGTGTCAGCATCCAAATCAAGCAGTGAAGAGGAAAGGGCCATGGAATCAACCAAGAAGCGGAGAATGGATTTTCGTGTTCGGGTTCGACATCTTCTTAAGGGTAAGTATGTGAATCTGAAATCCTTCGAAACTTTTAAGTTTCCGGCATTATTAGAATATCAAGGGATGCTAGACTTCATTGCTGATAATGGAAAGGTTTATCCGGATTTGGTAAAATCCTTTATGAACAACCTGTCTCTTAACCTCGATGATAGGGATAAACATCAACTGTTTACTATTGTAAGGAACTGTGAAAGTGGAGTTGACCTAGGTACTCTTGCTGCTTCATTGACTATCCCATATTCGGGTGTTTTTCTCCGAAAAGGGGTAAATCATGACGAAGGGAAATAGGCCAACTATGACAAAATGGAATACTATTATTGATGGGGAGAAGACGTGATGTGTCTAGCGGTATCTGAACTGCAAGTGCACATCCTATCGCAATAGTAATAAAAAGATGTCGAACCCACAGGGACTTTGTAATCACTCTAGTGCTAGAAGGTCTGCTAGTTTAGCTAAGGCGGAAATTTGTCACGATTATGGTTTTAAGGATAAAAACGGGAACTAAACTTAGTTAAGGAAATAATGAGAAGGCGGTCGGTATGTAATTATATTAACCTATGCGGGTCAATCTAGCCTAAGCTTATAAAGATGTTTCACTTAAATAATTCCGTAGAGATTACCAGTTTAAAAACCCTCGACTCACACTCTCGTGGTCTTATCTCAGATCTTACTCCTAAAGCCCTATGTCTGCTCTCGCTAGCCCATAAGTGTTTAGAAAATAATTTTTGAAAACTTAATAAGTCTAATTCGTTTTAAAGCGCTCTCGCTGTATTTAAATGGAATGCCTAACTTTAGCTATCCGGTTAAAATCTCACACTCTCGTGGTCTCGACCAAACTTATTTCACTTCTCTTACTCTCGTAACAAAAAGCTTGATTTTAATTATAAAAAGTCACAGCCAGAATATAAGTTCTTAAGTGTTTTTAGCTTAGATTCGATTTATCCGTTTTGGTTTGGTTTATTACATACCGACTCGATTAACTTAGCTACTCATACTAATTAAAACAACAGACAGATACAAAATGAAATTAATAAATATTAAAGCATGCATTATATAATGATAATAGAAACTTAACATAAATAAATAAATAAACTTAATATAAATTGTAAAATAAAAACCTGAACAAATGAATTCTTAGGCTCCTTCTTCCACAAATTGGCAAGCTTGGAGCGTCGGAATCGAAAAAATAAAATACTAAGTTCTGAGGCTTAAAGAAATTAAATTAAGATAACAATTTCCTAATGTTGGAAATTGTTATTAAAGGGTTTGGAAATAAAAAGGAAACAACAACAAGAACAAAAGCTGGAAAATAAATTGGGTTGTAAAAACGGCAGAGCTTCCGCATAAAAATTCAATATAAAACTCTGTACTTTCTTCATTTGATTCTTTGGTATTTATAGAAGAGGACTTTGGCAGTTGAAGAGTTGGAGTGTGGGCTTCGGTGCTTCCGTTTTGAGAGAATCCAGGAGAACATGGTTTACTGGCGTTGTTGAAGTTGAGAGAAAGTAGGAGTCTCTGAAGACTCTTTCTCTTCGTTGCACGTTCTAAATTCTATTCAAATAAACTAATTAACTTTTGCTTGTCACGTTCGTGACATGGTGTAACGGTCAGATTTCCTAAAATAAGCGCGTCACGGTCGTGATAATGTTGTGATGATCGTGAGACCTCTAATTAGCGCGTCACGGTCGTGAGGCAGTTGTGACGACCGTGAGAGCAACAAAATATGCAGTCTTTTGCATAATTGATTTCTTCCTTTTCTTTTCATGCTAGATTTTGTTCCTTTGATCTTTTTCTCATAATTTAGCTCTAGACATGTTATACCTGCAATGTGACATAAAAACTCGAAACAATCGGGAGTTAAAAGGATCAATGTATGATAAAACGGACTAAAAACATAGTAATAATGCGATACGATTTCTCGTTATCAAACTCCCCTATACTTAAACCTTTGCTTGTCCTCAAGCAAATAGTCAATTGAAAAATGATCGGACAATTTTCATCAGACGCACACACATAACATACCATATGAGAAGTCATTTAGTTAGATAAACCGATACTAGAGTAGAACACTAACGATACACTAATGACACAAGCAACAAGATAAGTCGTCGACTTCCTTTTAAACGAAACATTCAGTAATTCCGTTATGATTCTACCTAGAGTCCTTCGTTCTTATTTCACCCGGTTTCGTTCTAGCGCAATCACATTAAGCCCTTTGTCTTAGCACGCACGTAGTGGAGTAGCCGGTTAGTGACTTTGATCCTTTATTAGCACGGGGTCTGGTACACGAATGTGGCAACCCTTTACATGTTATCCATATTGGAGGTTGTGGGGGATCGAGCAGTAGCACGCCCTACCAAGTTCAGAACTAGGTACCTCTGAACTAACCAGCAATAGACTCCTTCTTATATTACTCATCTCTTATATGCGACCGTGTACTTTGGTGCAATTTCTCTTTTTATGGCAGCGAGATATGAAGGATCGTTTATAAATTAGGCATCAAACACTTATGTTCATCGGCTCCCCACGTGGTTTGTGTCCAGACGGTGCTGACTGCTAGTATAAACTACTAGGGGTTACTTTAGAACTAAGACTTAAGGTGTAGTCGTAACAATTATCGAAATGGAATGCTTAATTAGGAAGTCTAAGGTGTCAAGACTGTATTGATCTTGTTGGATCTTTCTCAGCTTCCTAACTATGATTTCATAGGTATGTCGAGTAATGCATAGATAAAGCAAAAAAATTTCGGTATGGCTAAATAAAGCGGGGAAGAATTGAAACTTAAGAAATAGCATAAATATTACTTGTTTAATTGAAAATGCGGAAAGGGAAATACAATGAATGCGGAAACGGGAAAGGTACCTCTCCCACACTATATCAGACATTGTCCTCAATGTTGTGATATAATAGCGGGGAAATACATTACAAGAACAAAATGCAAAAACAAAAAGAAAATCTAATACTGCTGACGACCACAGCCTCGACTTCTGGTGCGGGAGCGTCTGGTAGGAGTGGCTTCCTCATCAGAACCAGTGACAGTGAGAGAGGTGACGTCCATCCGCAAAGCTTCCAACTCGCTGAAGATCTCTCCTAACTTTTCATCTGTTGCTTTCTGGTTTCTGACAACAGTGGCAAGGAGTGCATCATACTGCTCCCGCTGCCTACGCTCAAGTGCGACATTCATCTGATTTTGCTGATGAATGGCACAGAGGATTTCTTCAAGGGTGATCTCAGCTGAAGGCGGCTGCCTAGTGGAAGACTCAGGTATGTCCTAAACTGGCTCAGCAGCATCCATCGCATCCTGCATCTCATCCACAGGTGCATCAGGCTGGTCGTCAACAATTGGCACATGGCCTGTGGCAGTCGGCAAATCAAATAGCCAATTGGCTCTGTTTGATGGATTAATGCGGTTCCTGCAAGGCAAAACGATATTATGATAGATGGTGCCTTGTATCACAGGGTTGAACCTGCCATCCTCACGCTGAGAGATCATGTGAACGGACTTGCAGTAGTTCATGGTAAGCAGCTCCGGTGCTCTATGAGGCAAATGAGAGAGGTGGTCACCAAGATTCAGCTGTATAGTAAGGGAAGTGACAATCCTGCCAATGTAGAAGGGAGTGGCGCCTCGTTGTGCTACAGACTGAATGTGGGCTAGAAGGAACGAAGCGACATTGATGCGTTCTTCATTCAAGGTACAATGCAAGAATAAGAGCTCTTTGGAATTGAGCTTATGGTTGCTCTCTCTTGCAAATATGGTGTTGCATATGATACGATGAAAATACCGTATTGCTGGATTATGGATATGAGTAGCATTGAGACTTTGGTAGGCGGAAGCACGACTGTTTATGATGTTGTGCCACAAAGTGAAAGCTGCTTCAGTAAAGTTGTCGGGCACACGAAGGTGGGCACCGTCACCGTGACTGAAGCCTAAAAGTTCAACGACTCTGGTTTGAGTGAGTTCGAACTCTCTGCCAAGCATTCGGAATTTTGCGATGCCTGTGAGTTGGTTCGTTGATCCTGATGGTGTAATGTATAGAAAAGAACTCAGGAACTCCAGAGTGAGGTTTGCAAATGTTGGTTGCGGTTGACTGCATAAGTCCCACAAGCCAACTTTTTCAAGAAGTAGCTTCACTCCGTCGAACAATCCTAACTCCCTCAGACAGTCGAGGTCGACGTACCAAGTAGTTTGGATGCCTCGAGTTTGAAACCTTTCAAACTTCTCTCTCTGTGCTGCTCCTTGTTCTCCCTCTCTAAACTGAATGTTTGCCATTGCATGCAAATGAGGTTTATCGTGAGATAGGTGTTTGAGGTTTTGTGATGAAAATGTGAAGAAATTGATTGATTTATAGTGGAGTGAAGGGAATATGTGGAGTTGGGGTTAAGTGAGGAAGTGGAATGGAGTAATGGGATTGATTGGTGATTAATGGGTGGTTACGGGAGAAGAAGAGGTAATGGGAGGTTAGAAGATTTTGGAAAAAGAAGTGGAGTTTGCGGAGAAGAACGACCTCTGTAACTCAGAGGTCGTGAATTAGGATTGTCACGGTCGTGAGGGGGTGGTTGGTTACGACCGTGATGTTCACAAAATTTGGAATTTCACAGAATGTTTACCTCAGTTCAATCCATATAATTCTTATCACATTCAATAATTAATTCCAACATAACACATATCAATGGATCAATATATAATAGCATTGGATTTCATCACACGAAAATTCATCAAAATATCCAGCAATTAAAAGTATCAGTATATTATTACTGATAGTAACAAATAGCATAAAGTATTAATCAAACACGCAATTGGAATGCACTAAATTATGAAACATGTAAATAGACTGAATGAAAAATTGCATAAATGGAAATACTTTGTTTTTGACATAACAGAAAGAAATTACAGTGATAAAAATAAACTATGAAATGTTGCAAAAATTCAAAACTAACTAGAAACAAAAAGCAAAAAGTAAGATTAATTAAATTACTGCAGCATCATCAAAGTCGCTTCTTCAAGTCTTCAAGTGCGGAGTTTATATGGTAAAATTGTTCACATGTTATATCAGTTAAGCCTATAATGTCCAATCTCATGCTTTTAACTTTATCCTTAACAACATTAATGTCAGCTTGGTATACTTCAAGAGTTGTCAAAATTTTGTTCAAGCTGTCAGCATATCCTACTTGGTTGATTTCAGGGGTCTCAATATCTTCATCAGTATGGTTGATGTCATGGTAACCAGGAGGGGTCTCAGGGTCACTCTCTACATCAGTCATCATATCATCCCTAATTTGGTAGGATTGTGGTGTTTCAGGTGTTGTAGGATAGTCAGGAGGGGTAAGCTCATAAAGCCAATTATCTATATTGTGAACACTGACTTTAGCATGGTTCGGTAATGTGAACAGGGTTACGATTTCATTTCTAATTAGGTACTCGAATGGTGGTTGCCCTATGTTTCCTATTATTCGGCGGTTAAAGCAAAAGTTCAAATTCATAGGGCGAATGGTACAAAAACGGGTGCACTTGTGTAACTGGTATCTAAGTCCGAGGGCATTAGCAATCATGGTGACCGGGCCTCCTACCAATATTGGTAGATTAGGTTCCTCTTGGATGCGAGTAAAGGTCTGCATCATGAAGGGTACAGCATTTACGGGTTTTCCATCGGTCAAACAGGACATTATGAATATCTTGTCTTTAGATACTCCAGTGAGGTTCTCTTCCTTTCCAAAGAAGGTGTGGGCAAGGATTTTATGAAAATAGCGGATAGCGGGGTTGTGTATTTCATCATTTTTCATGTTATCCGGCTCAGGGTGGTAGTTTCTGGTTAAAGTTCCCCAAAAGAAATCTAGCTCAATATCCATTAATTCTACCTGGGTGGTAGTAAAGGCAAAAGGTCCGCTAGGAAATCCTAGTAGGTCAGCTAATTCCTTGTGGTTATAGACATATTCGATACCGAATAGTCGGAAACTAATAAATCCTTTCCTTAATCCAAATCCGCGCTCAAGTAGGTAAACTAGGGAGCTTAAAAATTCAAGGGTGAGCTCGCGGTAAGTTACAAACTTATGTTTTATGAGAGTGTTCTCCCATCCAAGCTGGTTAAACATGTATAGGATGCTATCATTGATACCTAAAGTTTCCATAGTTTGTTCATCATAATACAGAGTCAAATCCATGTGTCTCTGTGATAATTCCTCAAATTTTCTTCTTTGGTTCCTACCTCTAAATATGGTTTCCATGAAGTTTCTTGGTTGGTTAGCCATAGTTAGTGTTAAAACGGGAGAAACAAATCAGGGGAGAAAGAGGTAAGGTAGAAAAGACTTTAGAAAATCTGTAGCAAGGTAAATTTAAAAGTGATTTAGAAAATGAAAGTTAAAAATAAAGAAAATAAGGAATAGAAAATAGATAAATAAAGTCAATAATAATAAAAATGAAATAAAACAATAAAATGAGTTGCCTCCCACTAAGCGCTGTTTTTATCGTCATAAGCCTGACGTAGTGCTTAGTGGTAGATTAATCAGGGAAGTTAGTGGACAACTCTAAAAGTTTTAAATTATTCGCATAATTTATGTTTTCAATATTATGGTAATGTTTTAATCGTTGTCCGTTTACTGTGAACGGTTCACTATTCCTACCCTTAATTTCTATTGATCCGCTTGGGAACACTCTAGTTATTTCAAAGGGTCCTGACTATCTAGATTTTAGTTTTCCAGGAAAGAGCCTAAGTCTTGAATTGAAGAGGAGCACAACGTCTCCCACACTAAATTCTTTCCTAGATAGGCGCTTATCGTGCCAACACTTGGTTCTTTCTTTATATATCTTAGCATTCTCGTATGCGTCTAACCTTAATTCTTCTAATTCATTAATGTCGAGGATTCGCTTTTCTCCAACAGCATTGTAGTTTATATTGAGTGTTTTAATCGCCCAATATGCTTTATGTTCTAGTTCTACCGGGAGATGACAAGCCTTCCCATACACTAGTTTGAAGGGTGTAGTTCCTATGGGTGTCTTGTAGGCTGTCTTATAAGCCCATAAAGCTTCATTAAGTTTAGATGACCAATCCTTCCTAGATATGGCGACAGTCTTTTCTAGAATTTGTTTTATTTCTCTGTTCGAGACTTCGACCTGTCCACTTGTTTGCGGATGATACAGTGTTGCTACACGATGTCTGACTCCATACTTAGATAGTAATTTGTCGAATATTTTCGAAATGAAATGCGAGCCACCGTCACTAATGACAAGTCTAGGCACACCAAATCTTGGAAAGATTATATTCTTGAAAAGCTTAATTACTACTCGTGTGTCATTTGTAGGAGAAGCTATAGCCTCGATCCATTTTGAAACATAATCGACAGCTACGAGTATGTACTTATTACCGAAAGATGATGTGAATGGTCCCATGAAATCGATTCCCCAAACATCAAAGACTTCTACTTCTAATATTCCTCTTTGAGGCATTTCATCTCTTCTTGAAATGTTACCGGTGCGTTGACACCGATCGCAATTTATAACAACGATGTGGACATCTTTCCATAGATTAGGCAAAAATAGGCCGGCTTGTAAGATTTTTGCACAAGTCTTGGAAGTACTTGCATGTCCACCATAAGGAGATGAATGACAATGAGCAATGACATCTGCTATTTCTTCTTCAGGAATACACCGACGAAAGATTCCGTCAGGTCCTCTCTTAAACAATAATGGTTCGTCCCAATAGTAATACTTGAGATTGTGGAAGAATTTATTTTTCTGCTGATAGGTTAAGTCCGGTGGAAGTGCTCCTGTAGCTAAGTAGTTGACAATGTCAGCGTACCATGGCAGTCCTACGGTTATTTGGATTATTTCCACGGCTTTTGGTTCATTTATGTCTAACTGAGCTGGGTCGCTTCTTATTTGTGCTATCAGCTGTTCATATGGAAAATCGTCGTTAATCGGCACTTGTTTGGGTTTAATACCTTCTATTCTAGATAAATGGTCTGCTACGACGTTTTCAGTACCTTTCTTATCTTTGATTTTGAGATCAAACTCTTGTAAGAGTAAGATCCATCTCAAGAGTCTTGGTTTAGCATCTTTTTTGGTTAGTAAATATCTGATAGCAGCGTGGTCTGTGTAGATGATTATTTTTGCTCCTACTAGGTAGGAACGGAATTTATCAAGCGCAAAGACAACTGCTAACAACTCTTTTTCAGTAGTGGCGTAGTTCAATTGAGCAGAATCTAAAGTTCTACTGGCATAGTAAATTGCGTGAAGTTTCTTGTCCTTCCTTTGTCCTAGAACTGCGCCTACAGCATAGTCACTCGCATCACACATGATTTCGAAAGGTAATCTCCAGTCAGGTGGTTGCATGATTGGTGCGGTGATGAGGGCTGTTTTTAGAGTTTCGAATGCTTTAAGACAATCTTTATCGAATATGAACTCAGCGTCTTTCATTAATAAACCGGTAAGAGGTTTAGTGATTTTCGAGAAATCTTTGATGAATCGTCGGTAGAAACCGGTGTGTCCTAAAAAGCTTTGTATTTCTCGAACGGTCTTAGGGGGTTGAAGATCTTTTATTACTTCTATCTTAGCTTTATCAACTTCGATTCGCTTATTAGATATAACGTGTCCTAGTACGATTCCTTCTCTGACCATAAAATGGCATTTTTCCCAGTTAAGTACGAGGTTTACTTTTACACATCTTTCTAACACCATTTCTAAATTTGATAGACATCCTTCAAAACTTTGCCCGCATACTGAGAAGTCGTCCATGAACACTTCCATGATGTTATCTATGAAATCTGCGAAGATTGACATCATACATCTTTGAAAGGTTGCAGGAGCGTTACATAATCCAAAGGGCATTCATCTATAAGCGAACGTTCCATAAGGACATGTGAATGTAGTCTTCTCTTGATCATCTGGGTGGATAGGGATTTGGAAAAATCCTGAGTAACCATCAAGATAACAGAAATACGAATGTTTGGCTAATCGTTCTAACATTTGATCTATAAAAGGTAGTGGGAAATGATCTTTTCGAGTGGATTTGTTTAGTTTTCGATAATCGATGCACATTCTATGTCCGGTCACTACTCTTTGTGATATCGATTTTCCTTTAGCGTTTTTCACAACAGTGATACCTCCTTTCTTTGGTACTACGTGTACTGGACTAACCCATTGACTATCAGAGATTGGATATATTATTCCAGCGTCTAGTAGTTTCTTAACTTCTTCTTTTACTACAGTGCTAAGGATTGGGTTAATTCTTCTTTGAGATTCTCTAGAGGTTTTGCAATCTTCTTCTAGCATAATACGATGCATACAGATTGAAGGACATATTCCTTTGAGATCAGATATGTTATATCCTAATGCAGTTGGGTATTTCTTTAAGACATCTAAAAGTTTCTTCGTTTCGATTGTTCCTAAACCGGAATTTATTATAACTGGTTGCGTACATTCAGTGTCTAGGAATTCGTATCTTAGGTTCTTAGGTAAGGTTTTTAACTCTAATTTAGGTTTCTTCTTACTTGGCATGGTATCCGGTGTAAGTACTAAACTTTCGCTTAGACTATCATCCTGATACGGTTCACGCCAATTGTCATCTTCGAAAATCAGAGGGATTTGAATTTTCATAATTTCAGAATAAGTAGTTTCTTTCATTTCCATCTCTCTTACACACTCATCAATGACATCCAATAAATAGCATGTGTCCTCTATAGCTGGTGATTGTAAGAATTGTGTTAAAATAAATTCAACTTTCTCTTCACCTACTTCAAAGGTTAGCTTTCCTTTCTTTACGTCTATAATAGCTTCGACGATAGCTAAGATTGGTCTTCCTAGTATGATAGGTGTAGTGGAGTCTTCAGTGATGTCCATGATTATAAAATCAGTAGGAATGTAGAATTGACCTATCCGTACTGGGACATTTTCTAGTATGCCTACAGGATATTTAATAGAGCGGTCGGCTAGTTGAACAGACATTTTAGTAGGTCTTAGGTCTCCCATGTCTAGCCTTTTGCAAATTGTTAAGGGCATAACACTGATACTGGCTCCTAAATCGCATAGAGCTTTGTCAATGACGAATTTTCCAATTACACAGGGTATAGAGAAACTACCTGGATCTTTTAACTTATGAGGCATATTGTTTTGAATTATTGCGCTACACTCAGCAGTAAGTGTAACGGTTCCGTTATCCTCTATCTTCTTCTTATTGGATAAGATCTCCTTTAGAAATTTAGCATACAAGGGCATTTGAGTGATAGCTTCTGTAAACGGAATAGTAATATTCAACTGTTTCAAAAGTTCAACAAATTTCTTAAACTGGCCCATCGTCTTGGAATTGGTTAATCTCTGAGGGTACGGAATTGGTGGTTTATAAGGTGGTGGAGGCACATAAGGCTTCTCTTTCTCCACTGCCTCTTGATTATTATCTTCCTTTTCTTCTGGTTCATTCTCCTTTTCAGTCGGCTTATCCTGCTTTTGGCACATGGCTGGATTGTCAAGTCTTGGATCGGCAGGTCCGTCAAGTTCCTTGCCACTTCTTAGTATCACAGCATTGGCCTGTCCTTTTGGGTTTGGTTGGGGTTGTCCAGGAAATACTCCAGCTGGGGCAGAGGTAGGTGCTTGTTGTTGAGCCACTTGTGAAATCTGAGTTTCAAGCATTTTGTTATGTGTAGCTAAAGCATCTACCTTGCTCACTAATTGCTTAATCTGCTCACTAGTGTGTATGTTTTGGTTCAAGAATTCCTTGTTTGTTTGAGATTGGGTAGCTATGAAGTTCTCCATCATTAATTCAAGGTTTGATTTTCTAGGAACATTAGGAGCAGTCTTTTGATATCCTGGTGGTGTAGCTGGCGCTTGACCTGGTGCGTATAAAGCATTGTTATTCTTATAAGAGAAGTTCAGATGATTCTTCCAACCTGGGTTGTATGTGTTCGAGTACGGGTTTCCTTGAGCATAATTCACTTGATCTGTGGGAATTCCTGCTAATAATTGACAATCAGGGACAGCATGTCCTGGAACTCCACATAACTCACAGTTAGGTGTTACCGCAGCCACGGTGGTTGTTGGTGTTATGGCCAAGTTGTCGATCTTTTGATTAAGTTGGTCAAACTTTGCATTGACTTGGTCCATACTACTCACTTCGTACATACCTCCTTTTGTTGGTTTCTCAGTTGCGACTCTCTCGCTTCCCCATTGGTAATGATTCTGAGCCATACTCTCGATAAGTGCATAAGCATCATTATATTCTTTGTCCATTAGTGCGCCGCCTGCGGCAGCGTCAATTGTCATTCTTGTGTTGTACAAGAGTCCATTGTAGAAAGTATGGATGACCATCCATTCTACTAATCCGTGATGTGGACAAAGTCTCAGTATTTCTTTGTAGCGTTCCCAAGCTTCGAAAAGTGATTCGTTTTCCTTTTGCTTAAATCCGTTGATTTGAGCTCTTAGCATAGCTGTCTTACTAGGTGGGAAATATCTTGTCAAGAAGACTCTCTTTAGTTCCTCCCACGTAGTTACTGAATTCGAGGGTAGAGATTGAAGCCAGGCTCTTGCTCTGTCTCGAAGTGAGAAAGGAAAAAGGCGTAACCTAATTGCTTCTTGGGTAACTCCATTAGCTTTTACTGTATCTGCTGTCGTACCTCGAAAAAAATACGATCCTAAAACAAAACAACAGAGCCGCCACCTAATTCTATTTATTCTACGAGAGAAAAGGGAGATATAGATACAACCTAAAGGAAGGATAAGAAATAGTCAACGAAACCAAATTCTAAGTTCGGGAGTCGGTTACGCAAGGGGAAGGTATTAGTACCCCTCACGTCCGTTGTACTCAACGGGAACCTCTTAGCTAATTATGCGATTAAATGTTTGATCTTAAGTCTATGTCTTATAAATGATTTTTAATATGTTTGTTCTAAAGTTTTAAATTTTTTTATTATTAAGGCGGAGAAACAATTAAAGTTTTTTAACAGAGAAATAGTTAAATTTTATATTAGGGTGGAGAAATGATTAAATTTTTTATTATTGTGACGGAGAGAAAAAGATTGATTTTTTTAATAGGGTGCTCGCGAAGGATAAAAATCCCCGTGCCTACGTATTCCCTTGTGCAATGGGAAAGTCAGAGCTTCGTAGTTCGTGCGACTACGGTTTGCAATTTTTTAATTGAACGATTGTTTGAAATGCATTCTACTGTTAAGCATTGGCTTATACTCGCGGTGGAAGCTGAAGCGCTAGCTTGTTCGAGAGATAGAATGATTTAAACAATGTTCGTTTTGGAGAAAAGGTGTTTGAATTTTGTTAAGATGTTTTAAACGAAAGGGCGAATGAACCACGTTGCGTGGGGCTAGCCCAGCTGCAATCCATTCTAGAACGTGCGGAATGATAGACTCCGGAGTTCAATTTCCGTGATTTAATTTAAAAAGATAATTTGAATATTTTGATATACGAATGGTGATTGGACACATTGCGTGGGGCTAGCCCAGTTGCGGTCCAATCCAGAACGTGCGGAATGCTAGACTCCGAAGTTCTGTTTTCGTAATTTAATTTAGATAAATTGAATAATTAATATACGAATAGTGATTGAACACATCGCGTGGGGCTAGCCCAGTTGCGGTCCAATCCAGAACGTGCGGAATGCTAGACTTCGGAGTTCTGTTTTCGTAATTTAATTTAATAAAATGAATAATTGTTTTTAGACGTTTTAGAATCGATGTGTAATTAATAACGAAGGATTGAACGAACAATACGCGTGGGGCTAGCCCAGTTGTAGTTCGTTCTAGAACGTGCGGAGTGCTAGACTCCGGAGCTCTATTCCTTGTTAAATTAAATAAGACACGCAATAAGTCGTGCAGACGGCAATCACATAATGATCGGCTTACGTATGTGAAGTGTAGACGCGATGGAGTTCTTTCCCTTTTGGATTGATCAACAAATGTATATAAACAATGTCAAAAAGAAAGATAAATATTTTTGGTATTTTTCTTAAAAATAAAATGGCTAATTAAACCTTTTTTATATTTTAAAATAGAATATGTTATTTAAAGGAAATAAAAAAATGATGCAGTACGTGGAGCGGTTCTTTCTATATCCAACTTATGATTTTTGAATAATAAGATTAAAAACAAGCAAAAAACAAATTAAAAAATCTTAATTAAAAAATCTAAACACCTAATTAAAAAGAAATTGGAACTAAGGTTCAATTAATAATTACAAGTATAAAATAAAAAATGGGCTAGGCCCAAAACACAACCCCAATTAATATAATATATTAAGGTTAATATAAACTAAATATGACTTAACTAAACAAAACTTAATTTAATAATCATTTGTTAAAAAAAGAACATGACTACACTAACTTATTGTAAAATAGAATGAATAAAACATATTAACAAAAGGTTTCTTTCAATCACACATACCAAAGGCAAATCGACATACCCCACCATACAACATGCATAATTCACTTTTCCACAAAGACAATGCAATGAATTCATACAGTAATAATATACCTCATCCTATAAAACACTACATCTAATAATTAACTTAAATATCACTACACCTAATACATAACATATAATGCACACACATTCTTACTAATAAAAACATGTAAACACAAATTTAAATTTCAACTTATATTTATTACTGACTTCATACTATATTGACTTACACACATATGACCCGAAGAACAAATAGCAATATTTCAATAAAACATTACGATATCACCATGTCATGGCAACCAAAACAACACAACAACGAACTAAGAGCAAGCCAAAATCATGAATTTGAAACTAAATATGCAACATATAAAACTGAATCGTATTAATAACTAAAGAAACAACCAACCGAAAGTTGCGTGAACATCGTAAAGGAGCCGAGTTGTATTGCCCACTATTGCGAAGAACATTGTTGCTATTTGATTCGATGTGTGACGTTGGATCTTCACTGTGAGCTTGTTTTTTATTAATCCTTCTGTTTCTCGCTCTCAAGTTTTTGTCGCCATGTTCTCGAAAAAAAAACGTGGTTGTGCTGAGGCGTGTTTTGGTCATGGAAAATTTAAGCTTGTGGCGGTGGTTGTCACATGGTAATGATGTTGTTTAATGGAAGTGAGTAATAGTTAAGATAGTTGTTTCGTGGTGAGAGAAATGGTGGAAAAGATTATGAATGATGAAATGTGATGTAGAAGCTGGTGGAAGGTTATGCGTGGTTGAAGATGATATAATGAAGTTAAGTGATTGTTGTGTAGTGAAAACAAGTGGTAGTTGTGATAAATGAAAAATGAAGAAGGTCTGATGTTGAACAAAAATGAGGTTGTTGTTTTGGTTGAAAATGTATCAAGAAGTGGAGTTGCGTGTGAAGTTTGATTTGAAGGATGAGTTGTTGTTTTGAACAGAGTTTTGAATGGTTGGCGGTGGTTAGAGGCAGTAGTGTAAAATAGATAATGGGTAGTAGTACTAGGATTTTTGTTTGGTGCTAACAAGATGAGGTTTTTTTGGTGGTAGCTTGCTTGCGAGATGGCTGGTTATCGTTCTTCCATGAACCAAAAAATGTGTTGTGTTCAGAAGTTTATAAACAAAAGTACTGAAAAAAAGAAAAAAAAGAAAGAGTCGTTGAGGAGAGTGGAGCGCCTCCCCCTTTTTGTCTGTGTTCCCTCATGACATATTATCATCTACATTGACTAGGTTTCCAAAAGAAGAAAAAAAACAAAATATCTTTTTAAGACTTAGTAGAGAAGTCTTACCAAGAAAAGAAATAAAGAACAAAATTTGAAATAAAATTGAATACTAATTAAAAAACTAAATACTATAATTAAAAGAACTAAAACTAACTAATTAAAAAAACTAGATATTAATTATTTTAAAAAAAAGTTAAATAAAAACTAAAGTCTAATTAAAATAAGAATAACATTAACTAAAAAAAATTTAAAAATAAGAAATTAGTATAAAAAAAAGGTATACTGTCCGAGTATTCAAAAATAAAATAAAATATGAACACACTAAAATGATCAGCAAAAAAAATATGTATTGAAAAAATACAGCGTTTGATCAAATTTTGAAATAAGTAGACCAGTTAAAAGGCACAGTTGATCAAAGTGCAACTGAAAAAGTTTCTGAGAAATTAAAATGAGCACATCATATTAAAATATGTGAAACACTGATTAATATAACTTATGTTTGCAAGCTTGATTTTAAAACTTTTCGTCCACTAATTTTTGCACAGTTGATTTTTTTTTACTGAATCAATTGTAAATCCAAAAATTGTATTTTGGCTGATAATTCGGGCATTATGCATGATGAAAAATATATGATATGCGATGCAGTCGATGCAAAGTGAAAATACAGTCAGATGAATGAATTGGCGATTCAGGGTCAAAATTTAGGGTATGACATCTGCGTACTGCACAAATATCGAAAGATGAAGGTTCGGATCCTCGATAGGATTTCCGGCGAATTGGTTTTGTTGCACGGCTGATATCAGCGAAGGTTTCAACTCGAAATCGTTTCGGTTGATAGCTGGCGCAGCAATGCTGGAATGCGGCTCAGCTTGTGAAGGACTAGCGTAATACTTTAGTGGATGATTTGGTTCTTCAGCCATCTCTGCGTCCTTCGATGTTCCAACTGGTTTAGGTGGATCAACTTGAAGATCTGGAATGTTGTATTTTCGTTGGTATTCAAATATTCGTCTTCTTAAATGTAAGAAGCGTTCTAATTCGAGGACTGGAGGTTGCAAGTCTTCGCCTTGAGAGTGAGTACTTGGCATACACTCGGTAAATTAGATTAGGGAAAATAAATTGTTACCTTAGTCTAGACAGTGCTACTCTAATAGTGCACTAGTGACTAAATCAAGGTCCCCGACAACGGCGCCAAAAACTTGATGGGGCGAAGACGTGATGTGTCTAGCGGTATCTGAACTGTAAGTGCACAGCCTATCGCAATAGTAATAAAAAGATGTCGAACCCACAGGGACTTTGTAATCACTCTAGTGCTAGAAGGTCTGCTAGTTTAGCTAAGGCGGAAATTTGTCACGATTATGGTTTTAAGGATAAAAACGGGAACTAAACTTAGTTAAGGAAATAATGAGAAGGCGGTCGGTATGTAATTATATTAACCTATGCGGGTCAATCTAGCCTAAGCTTATAAAGATGTTTCACTTAAATAATTCCGTAGAGATTACCAGTTTAAAAACCCTCGACTCACACTCTCGTGGTCTTATCTCAGATCTTACTCCTAAAGCCCTATGTCTGCTCTCGCTAGCCCATAAGTGTTTAGAAAATAATTTTTGAAAACTTAATAAGTCTAATTCGTTTTAAAGCGCTCTCGCTGTATTCAAATCGAATGCCTAACTTTAGCTATCCGGTTAAAATCTCACACTCTCGTGGTCTCGACCAAACTTATTTCACTTCTCTTACTCTCGTAACAAAAAGCTTGATTTTAATTATAAAAAGTCACAGCCAGAATATAAGTTCTTAAGTGTTTTTAGCTTAGATTCGATTTATCCGTTTTGGTTTGGTTTATTACATACCGACTCGATTAACTTAGCTACTCATACTAATTAAAACAACAGACAGATACAAAATGAAATTAATAAATATTAAAGCATGCATTATATAATGATAATAGAAACTTAACATAAATAAATAAATAAACTTAATATAAATTGTAAAATAAAAACCTGAACAAATGAATTCTTAGGCTCCTTCTTCCACAAATTGGCAAGCTTGGAGCGTCGGAATCGAAAAAATAAAATACTAAGTTCTGAGGCTTAAAGAAATTAAATTAAGATAACAATTTCCTAATGTTGGAAATTGTTATTAAAGGGTTTGGAAATAAAAAGGAAACAACAACAAGAACAAAAGCTGGAAAATAAATTGGGTTGTAAAAACGGCAGAGCTTCCGCATAAAAATTCAATATAAAACTCTGTACTTTCTTCATTTGATTCTTTGGTATTTATAGAAGAGGACTTTGGCAGTTGAAGAGTTGGAGTGTGGGCTTCGGTGCTTCCGTTTTGAGAGAATCCAGGAGAACATGGTTTACTGGCGTTGTTGAAGTTGAGAGAAAGTAGGAGTCTCTGAAGACTCTTTCTCTTCGTTGCACGTTCTAAATTCTATTCAAATAAACTAATTAACTTTTGCTTGTCACGTTCGTGACATGGTGTAACGGTCAGATTTCCTAAAATAAGCGCGTCACGGTCGTGATAATGTTGTGACGATCGTGAGACCTCTAATTAGCGCGTCACGGTCGTGAGGCAGTTGTGACGACCGTGAGAGCAACAAAATATGCAGTCTTTTGCATAATTGATTTCTTCCTTTTCTTTTCATGCTAGATTTTGTTCCTTTGATCTTTTTCTCATAATTTAGCTCTAGACATGTTATACCTGCAATGTGACATAAAAACTCGAAACAATCGGGAGTTAAAAGGATCAATGTATGATAAAACGAACTAAAAACATAGTAATAATGCGATACGATTTCTCGTTATTAATTATCATATTTTTCGGTTTCCTAAGGAAGTCGTGGTATCCGGCCAACGTACCTCCCGTGTACTATGCTATGCTAAGAACCTATCTGTGGATGATCGGATGCTTCACTACATCATCTGTCATGTTTTGCTGCCCAAGGATTCCAACTTGTCTCAGATTAATGACTTGGAAATGCAAGTCCTTTTTGCTATCAAGAACAAGATTAAGGTGAACTGGCTTCCTACTATGATGTATCATTTGAAGCAACAGCTTGCTCTCAAGACAAGATTACCCTATGGCCGCCTCATTTCAAGAATCCTGGAAATCACCGATATGGAAATCGGTAGAGAACCTTTTATCGCTATGACCACTACAGCTAATGAGATTAACAGAGTCACTATCATCAAGAACACCAACATAATCCAAAGCAACAATGGAACCTACAAGTATGACGACGAATCCTCCACCTCCACATCCATCCCACCTATTCCCGAAACCGGCATCACAAATGACTTTCTCTACTCAACCATCATGACAAACCACCATGAAACCATGCGTGCCTTCAAAAGCCTTCGGAACCTTGTCTTAAGCTCCCGAAACCCAACCGAGTTTGTTGATGAGGATAAGGACGGTAGCGAAGAGGAGGAAGACGATGATGAGGATGTATCGGAAGAGGAATGAGGACCTTGTTTTCTTGCTGTTTTTTTTACCATGCTTTAAGTCTAGTTTATGTAATTTTGTCTCAAACTAAAGTCCTATGGTTATTAGGCAATTTTGGTTTCCATGTTTTAAGTTTTTGCGTTGTATGCTAGTACTTTTGTTGGCTATGTTACAAATTATGCTTATGTTTCTATGTGTGTTTTGCTTGCATGTCTTACTTGTTACATACTTTCTAAACCATGCGTGTATGTTGCTTTTCTTTTCATTTCTTGTTGGTCTATTCCTTTTATGCTAATGCCAAAGGGGGAGAAGACCTTGTTTCTCTAATGTCTCTCGATGCAGAATTTCTTTTGCTACTGTCGCTATTATTTAGGGGGAGTTGCTATCTTTAGGGGGAGGATCATCTTAGAGAAACAACGATTGAGATCTCGCACTTCTTTGGTTGTCATCATCAAAAAGGGGGAGAATGTAGAAGCACGCCTTCAACCTCAAAGATTTTGATGAAGACAACACGACTGTCATGCGCTTCATTTTTGCAAAAAGTCAAGAGCTCTCAAATGGTCTAGCAACAAGCATCGACATTATGATCAAGCTTCTTCGCACTCGTTTTTATTTCAAGCTTGGACGCGAAACCTTGAGGTACATCAAAAACTCTTTACAAATTGATGTACAAGTGTTCAATAAACTTCTTTGCATGTTATCATATTGCATACAAATTTTGAAAGGTTTTTATAAAGGTTTAACACTTTTAAAACAAAGATTTTTTCTGTTTTTAACAGTGTTAACCGGTTAACCATTTGGTTAACCGGTTAACGGCCTCAAATTTTCAAATCCTGTGTTAACGTTTATATGCGTTAACCGGTTAATCATTTGGTTAACCGGTTAACACTGAAGAAATTTTGAAAAATTATTTTTCCTTTAAAATTCAAAATTGTACCTTTTATTACACCTCTTCAAATTAAATTTTGATTCATATTTTTTTCACACCTTTTTGTAAGGGTGTCTTAAACTTATATATGCTGAAATTTTTTAAATTCAAAAAACACCTCCTAGAATTTTTATAAAAATCATTCAATCAAAATCACCTTTTTGAGATATATTTTCAAAATTCAAAAGTGTTCATATTATTCATAATTTTCTCATACTCATTTTTTTTGAACACTTGTATTGATATTTTTAAAGTGAATTTTGATCAAAGGAGAAGATCAACTTAGATTGATATCAAACATTGTATTACTCTCACTCAAACAAATATTATAGAAAGTGTTTTTCTATTTGTGACTTGTGTTCCAAGGATTGTTTGGACATAAAGGTAAGTGTGGCAAGAGGATTGTTCTTACACACTTGTTTGTATAGTTTGTTAGAAAGTAGGCCTCACCATTGAAGGTGTGATAGGTTGTACTGTTCTAAAGAAACTAGTGGAAATCTCTTTCATGTTGAAAGGGGACTGGATGTACCTTCGGATTGTGAAGGGAACCAGGATAAATCTCCGTGTCATCTTTACTTTCTTGCTTTACCGTTTTTATTATCTAAACCGTAAAAAGCAAAATCCAACCATCGAAGAAAAAGAATCGAAAAATTTGATAACACCTAATTCACCCCCCTCTTAGACGCACTTTGATCTTACAGTAACAATCCCTCTGAATCATAATGGAGTTTTCCATCTAGCACAGGCGGATTGGATGTTGGATAACATAAAAGAAACTGGGTTTATTGGCTGAGGGTGGAAATCCCATTGGAGCAAATACAACTCCTTCTGATTTACTTTGTGGTTGTTGTATCTTCCAAAGACGGTGTGGCTTAGGACACTTTGAAAATACCGGATGGCGGGATTGTGAATATGGGTATCATAAAGGTCATCCCATCATGTCGGTAAAGCACCGGCCAGATGTTGCCAAAGCTCAAATGCATGGTCCTACCAATTTGCACTACCAGGAAGGCGATAGTGAACATTGTTTCCATGGTGGAAACCGAACCATTCACTGAAACTGTCTTGCGGTACAGAATACTCGTCGTCGAACATCCTGAACGTGGCAGAGCTTGTGAGATACATGGAGTTGTCGGACGGTGTGTTGTAAGCAAACGAACTCAAGAAATACAAAGCTAGTGCTTCATATGTTGGGCAGTTATTGGTGAAGAGCTTTGTTAGGCTCGTGTTGAGCAGCAACCATTGGACACCTTCCAGCAATCCAAACTGTTGTAGACAAGCTTTATCGACGTATTTCGTCGCTTGCATAGAGCGTTGGTAAAAAGTGGTATAATTTTCTCTTTGAAGAACACCAGCTTCTCCGTCACGGAAGGTGATCAAAGAGAGGTCGGGATCAGGTTGCTAGTTGGCCATTTTTCACAAAACGTTGAAGGTTTATGATTTAGATATAAAAAGAAGAGGTTGTGGATTCAAAATGAAACATTGTTGTAATTTATAGAGAAAAGGGTGAAAAATGGATGTTGTAGAGTTTGTGGTGTGAGTAAATGAGAAGGTGGAGCCATTATAAATAATGAAGGGTGAGTGGAACGTTGGAAGAGGAAGAGGGAAGTGGGCTTGAAACCGTTCTGAAAGACGTTATAGAAACGTTACAGGGATGACCGTTGTGACGACCGTTTCAAGGTTGTAATGGTCGTCTGGCATTGAGACGGTCGTCTTACATACCTGATGGGTGTAACACCCCAAAATTTTCCCTCTTATTTTTATCAATCTTGAGCAGCTTGCGCTTCATGCCCGCATCATTCCGCATATCATTGCATCGCATTTGAAAAATAAATAAATAAATAAATCATCATCCTTTGCATACGCATGAGGTGTGTGGTCAATCAAGGCTTGCAAAACATTGGAGTTCAAGAGAAAAATAATATCCCAAAAATAATCCAAACCACTTCCAAGCTAACCAACCAAAAAAGGGAAGAATTCACATTTTTCTCTATTTTCCTTCCACTTTCCTTCCACATTTCCTTTCATTTTTTCCCCTCTTATTTTTCCACTTTAATTCCACTCCTTTTCCATTGGATGCTTCTACCATGTTCTACAACCTTCTAGAGTATTCCAAGGAATGTTCCCACTCCAACCCTAACCCTAACTAACTACAAATCTAACTCCATTCCTAAACCTAACTCCATTCCCAAACCTAGCTTCAAGCTTAGCCTCTATATAATCATTAATCACTTCAATGCAAAAGGTTCCCAATTTTTCACTCTCTCATAATTTCTAGAATCACTTTTCACTCTCACTTTTCCTCCATTTCCCTTTTCATCAAAGCTTTTTTTGAAGAAGCTCTTCAAGTTTCACATTGAAACTTGAAGATCTTAAAGCTTAGCCTCCAACCTCTATTGATTTGGACATTGTAGAAGAAGAAGCTACTGATTTTTGTGAAGATTTCGACTTATGGGAAGTGCACGAACTATCAAGCATCAAGAACGCATTTATTTTGTGCATTCGCAGATTCTTCGGATTTCTCTTCGATCAAGCTCCGATTCTTGCAAAATTTACTGAAGTACTTCTCTGCTTCGTAGGTTGGTGATCTAAAACCATGCTTGCTTTAAGTTATTCTCTCCATCTCGCCATTTTGACATTCTTTAAGTGCTTTTCGTGTTACTTGTGATTGATTACGTTTTCGTTATGTTTTGCTTGCAGTTTGTGGATTTTAATGGATTAGAAGTTAGGTTGTAGCTTGTTATAGGTTCTAGCATGTGTTAATAAGCCCTAATTGAGTAGAAATTCGTGTTAACATGATTAGATGGGTGTTAGGATTGTTTAGAAGTAAGATTGTAGCCAAAAGCACTTATTTTAAAACAATTTTTCACTTTCTGTTCAGCGTTAATCGGTTAACGCATATGGTTAACCTGTTAACACATGCATTTTGCCACAAAATAATGTTGTCTGGGGTCCGTTAACGGGTTAACCAATTTGGTTAACCGGTTAACACTGTTAGATTTCAGGATTTTAACTCATTTGCTTGCTTGTTCTATCTTCTTTGTGCCTCTAATGTTCATACATATTTAGGTACTAATTTTAGGGAATTTTCTAGGTTGGTTTCGACATCTCATTTCCCCATTTCGAGTCGTTTCGACGTGTTTCCGTTCATGTTGCATATTATGCGTTTATGTGTTCATTTGTGTATAGTTTGACTTCTTGCACTTTGTTGCTATGTCCACACACTTTTGGTCATGTAAATAATCATGTTGCATTCTGTTTTTGCATCTTTCGCACAATTTGTTAACTCATTTGCATTTCATTGTATCAATATATATGTTGCATTTCACATAACCATGTATGTATGTGC
This sequence comes from Lathyrus aphaca, assembly GCA_963966055.1. NCBI lineage: Eukaryota > Viridiplantae > Streptophyta > Magnoliopsida > Fabales > Fabaceae > Lathyrus > Lathyrus aphaca. The sequence continues at coordinate 254,667,999 of OZ014520.1, read as the reverse complement.
ATTTGGTTGCATGTTTGATCATATCATTCACATCAATTCAATTCTGAATTTTGCATTGAGCTTGGCATTCTTGTTGATCTATTATGTTGCATATTCATGATCAATGCTCATTATGTTCATATGTCATGTTCATGTGCCATATTTTGCATACTTGTTGTATAATAAATCAAGTGGTGCATTCTTGCATAATCCCTCAAAAATGCTCATGTTCATTCAATTATGTATGTTGATCTATGTTCAAATGCATATTCATGATTAATTGGTACATTTTTCATTGAGTTTGTGCATTAAAAAATAAAAATAATCAAATCTGCATTTTACATTTCATAGCTGACTTTGCATATAGGTGTTGTAAAATACATGTTGTTTGTTATGTTGTTCATGTTGTATGTGACTTTATACACCTATCGTTTCATGATGTATTCTGGCTGTAGAAAGTTGTTTGTGCTTTGCCTTTTGTTGGATAGCTATTTGTGCATTTAGGGGTTGTAGTAGGTGCTGAATTTTTTGTTTTATCATTTTTTTAGTTCTTCTAGAATTAAGATAGAGTTTAGATTGAGTCCTAGAGTTATTAGGATTTAATTGGTGTGAGTTTGCTTTATTATTTTTAATAAAATGCACACTAATCTTTGTTTTGTAGGGAGGGAAAGGTATGTTTCCTTACATCTTATCCTTTTTATTTTTTATGCATTCCCTTTATGCATTTAATTCACCTTTTACTTCCATATTTATGATTGGTAGGATTTCCCCTTTTGTTAGGACCAACTTATCTTCCTTAGGAAGTAAGTTGCATCCTTTTTATTCTTTCTTTTCCTTTTGTTTCTTTAGGATTAAAAAACCTCACTAACCACTAGGACCACCATTTAAATAAATAACTTAGGGTTGGTCTTAGTCCCCCATTAGTTTTTGTCCTTTTCCGATTTGAGTCTTCTTCTCTCATCTTCAAACAAAAATCCAAAAGACATTTAATAAAGGATTGAATTAGTCTCTTGTGCATAGCCTTATTCCATGCGGCACTCATATTCATTCCATCTTGGAATAGTATGGGCTTGTCTAGCATGATGTACAAGTCTAATCATGAGACTATCTTCACAAACGATAAACTCAAAACACTTCTCATAAAAGACAACCAACAAAGACATCACGTCTTCTCTTCTCATCTCCTAATCTTTGCGGACGAATGCGACTTGCCTCGATAGTTCAAACAGTGATACGGTAAACACCCTCGAGTCAGAGCCGGTAACACCTGAGCTAGAGCTATGGCAACGTCATCCTAAAAAACACAAACAAGTTTCCGCCTTAGTTAGGCGAACTACGTCGACTCTGATCCTCATTTTCCCGATGAGGTACTTAGGCAGCGGGGTAGGGCCCGTTCGAGCACATTCTTTATTTTCCCTATATTTCCCCCTCTTTCCTTTCATTTTCTTTTCCAATTTCCTTTCTCATTTCATTTCCATTCCAGTCATCAATTTTATTCAGCAACACTCGTATTCTTTCACCCTTTGAAACAAAACAAGCAAGCATGGATGTCGTCGGGTACGATGGACGATCTGGGGGTGCTAATACCTTCCCAGGTCGTAACCGACTCCCGAACCCAGATCTTTGGTTCGCAAGGCCTCATCCTTTCCTTCTTCCTCAGGTTTGTGCAACATTACCTTTCCCGTTCCTTCGGGATAAAAATGTTTGGCTGGCGACTCTACCTTTTCCGCGCCACTTTCGCGTTTGTACTAGGATGAAAATCCCGGGAGCGACAGTTGGCGACTCTGCTGGGGACTGAACCCAGAATCTTTGGTTTCCCTCGTAGAGTCAATCCTAGTGCCTGTTTGGTTTTGTTTCTTTGGGTGTTTATCTGTTTGCTGTTGTGTGCTTTAGTTTAGCTTTACTGTTTTCATTTACAGTTTTACTTTACAACTTTACTTTACAGCTTTATTTACTGCTTTCAGCATATATTTTCCATGCATCATATACTGGACTGTGTTGGTTTCATTTTTTTGTGGGATGGGGTTACTTTGAGATAAGCTCGTAACCGGAGCTCGAGTGCACCCTAGGACTTAGAGTGGTTCCACTTTGGCTTCATGGCATCTTGCTATGTTGGTAGTAGTGAGTTCCACACCCAGACTTGCGACCTTCTCGGAAATGTATTGATACCGAAATCGTTTCGGGGCAATGCACAACCTTGATAGTTATGTGCAGTCAGGGGACCGATCATTGAGAACCTTTGTGGAAACATCCCTCTCCAGTGATGACAGTGGCATACCACATTTGTTGGCAAACCCACTCGCATCCGAGGGCCCACAGGAAACTCGCATAGGATGGCCTGGTTCTTTCATGGGAATACAACTAAAGCAAATTGTTCGTATGACGATAGGATTGTACCCTTCGGGATGAATGTACTATTGTTTCTCGATTCAGTGCTTGAAGCTGGGGACTTATGAGGGATTCTTGTTTTCCCCGTACTCACCTGAGACCTCCCTGGGTAGTATATAATGCCAAACCGATTCCCTGATTTGGTCATGAGCCATGTCTCGGAAATGGTGAACGTATTATTGCTATCCGGCTTAGAGAGTCTGTGATGTTGACTCGGAGTAGCATACCCGTGAGATGGGAGGGGTTTACAGATTTGCAGGAACCCTGAAACTTCCAACATACCCACTTTGTCAGCATTATTCAGTATTATGACCAGGTTCCACATGGTCCTTTGTTTTTGAGATCCGGGACTTTGGTGGCACTGTTATTATGACCCTTCACCAGCACATGATTATCTTCTCAGCACCAACATTATACCAGTGATCATCAAACCTCTGATCACATGCCGATGCATTGCATAACATCCTCTGCATGCTGGCATTCCTAACACATGTTTACTCATTTCCAGGGTCGCATGTCGCATCCTCATGAACATATCATACGCATTTACTGCATGATTTGCATATTTTGCATTTTACAGGTTATTCGGGCTTCCTAACTTATTCAACTTCAGGAAATATAGCTGGTCAACGCGTTCATCGGTATCCAACAAAAAGAAATCGAGTGAGAATGGCTGATCGAATGCAGACTGATCTCAATGAGCTCCGACAGAGGATGAATCAGTTCATGGAAATGATGACTGGCATGGCCAATAACCAGGAGCGTCTCAGGTTGATGGTTGAGCAACCCCGGGAAAATGCTAATAATGCTAATACCGGAACACCGACTGAGAATGTGGACCCTAACACTGCCCGTAACGGAGAGCCAAATCCCAACAGGACTACAACCCGTAATGTGGTTTTAGAAGACACACAGGAAGACCAGTTCACTCTACTGGATGCTGATATGGGTAATATGAATGAGGTCAACAATCGAAGGTATGAAGAGCTGGCAGAGAAGATTAAGGCCATGGAATGTCAGAATTCCCTGGGCATCGATGTAACCAGTCTTGGGTTAGTGCCAGGAGTCAGAATCCCCCCCAAGTTCAAGGTGCCATCATTTGACAAGTACAACGGCAACACGTTCCCTAGAACTCACATTCATGCATACTTCGGAAGAATCTCGGCTCACACTGATGACGAGAAACTTTGGATGCATTTCTTCCAAGATAGTTTATCTGGAGCTTCATTGAGCTGGTACATGAAGCTAAGCAGGGTCTCTATCCGAAGTTGGAAAGATTTAGCTGAAGCTTTTCTCAAGAAATATTAATACAATATTGATATGGCTCCAAACTGCACTCAGTTGCAGAACTTGTCTCAAGGACCTAAGGAAAGCTTTAAGGAGTACGCCCAGAGGTGGCGTGAATTGGCTGCACAGGGTCAACCTCCATTACCCGATCGGGAAATGGCTGACATGTTTATGGGCACCTTGCAAGGTGCATACTTGGAACGTCTGGCCGCTTGCCCGTCCATCGGTTTTGCTGATATTGTCATCCGCTGGAGAATGGATAGAAAATTTCCTGAAATTGGGAAAGATCCAGGATGCAAATAGTGTTGGTTCTTCTGGTGTGAAAAAGCCTTTTGGAAGTGGCCAAATACGAAGAGAAGACGAGACCAATGTTGTGTATAGGGGCCGAGACAGAGGCCTTTCTCAAGGTTACTACCAAACAACTGCAGTAACTATTACGCCACAGGTTCAACAACCTCAAGGTCAGCAACAACAGGCACATAGACCATTTCAGGAAAGAACAAGAGCGAGGAACCACGGACTCGATCATATCCCATGACTATATGTTGTATTGCTTCTAGAGCTGCTAAAGTTGAACATGGTCGAGCTTCGTACCATGAGAGCTCCTTCTCCTGATAATCTACCTCCGAATTTGGATGCAAATGCCAGGTGTGAATTCCATTTGGGTGCCCAGGGGCACATTATTGAGAAGTGTTGGGCTTTTCAGAACAAGGTACAAGACCTAATTGACTCCAAAGTGGTCAATTTCGCTCCTCGCCCAAATGTACTCCAAAACCCAATGCCTAATCACAATGGAGTCGGTGTCACTGTTGTTTTACCAGATGGTCCACATTAAGTTGGAATCTTCAAGAAGCAAATAAAGCCATCAGTATTCAGATACTCTCAGCAATGGCAATGGTTTGTTTGTTTTTCTTCAATGCATTGTCTTCCCTATTAAGGGGAACTACATCGCTCTGATTCTTCATTGGTCATTGGTCAATGGAGATACGTAGGCAGAAGATCGCCAGGTCTTTCCGAGCAACCTTATAAGACGACTTTACTCCCTGGTTTCACTCTTTCCTTCAGACATCTCGTGTCAGAGTCAGAATAGCTAGAAGAAGAGGTATGATTGCCATGGTTGGGTATACGGCTGCAACTTGAAGATTACAAGTCTGTGAAAGAGCTATTGATCACAGAAAGTATCCAAGACTGACAAGTCCAGACGGAGTCATGCCTCCTCAACAACGATAATATTCAGCTTCTTTACTGCATTTTCATTTGTAGTTTCTTTTATTTGCTAAACATTTGTATACATGTATGAAATTTGTTTGCTTTTGAATGTTAGCAATAATAAAACTCACATGTTTTTCTTGAAGTAATTCATTCGCATTCACTTATAATTTTGCATGTGTACATCGCAATACCAATTGTCGTGCTTAAACTCTATGAAGGAAAATGACGAAACAAAAACGCAAGAATCTATAATTGTGTGCTCTCAAATAAGACCTTGTTGACGATGTACAGGCTTTGTTTCAAATCCCTAAACACCGGAGATATAAGGAAGACAGACCCTCGTTAACCCCTTTGAGCCTTGAAGTAGGAGTTTCTTTTCGCATGAAAAACCCTTACGTTTAACCCAGGGGCAGGGTAGGTGTCAGCTAGTTGGACCAAGCATTCATACTTTCATAAAGGAGTGCATTTGAGGATCCATTACATTCCATCGTGCTAATCAGGAGGTCCAAAGACCAGAAACCACAATGGTTATCCAAATCAAGTGGTCCAAAGACTGGAAATCCCAATGGTTATCCTTTATCGACCAAAGAATGAGGCAGTCACAACCCTCATGAAGCAATAAAACAAACAATGTCACACGATTTTTTCAAAAAAAAAGAAATGAAAAAGCCCGCTAAGTCGAAACTTGAAAACAAACGACTTAGGCAAAAATTAGGGCATCCCGCTGGACTCCACAATCAAAGATTCACAAGAATTAGTCCAGGAAAAAGTTAGGGATAAGCTAAAGAACGTAAAAAGCGAAAGACAAAAAGTATTACACAAGAAATATCCTCGAGCAAGAACAAAGTCGTGTGGCACAGACACGAAAGACAAAAGGGGACTGATTCCAAACAATAACCTGACTGGTGCTTGAACTGTTAGCAGCAATGGTTCCTCAACCAGCACGAAACCCTTATGAAAGGTGAATGCTTGTGAATATTAGCTGAACATAGGAATGAAGGACATCACGAAGAGTGGGTGGGCACAAATAAACTTCGAGCCTATATCTTTTGTTTCTATAACCGTGAACCAGGCCACGATACAAACCTTAAAAGTCCTAACTGAAACAGGGTCATTTTGATAGCATACTACCACGAGATAGCGTTCCTGACTCCTATGAGTTATGCTAAAAGATCCTTGTTGGTATTGCATGTACATAATTTCATTCAAAAATAATGTCGTATCTTAATCGGTGATTCGCTCACAAAGGTTTGCGACACATTTTCAATAAAGACTTCAAGATTAACATGTGTGTTGCGTTAGAATTTCCATTCTCAGAATAAACATTCTCTGCTTGCATACATTTATTTGGCATCATAGAAGCTCACATGCGGAAATTCAGTCCAGAAGCTTAAGCTTGCCAAGTTGAGAAGTCTAAAACTTTTGAAAGACAGTCACGTCGAAGTGCACTTTTCCAAGAAAGCTCCATGGAGTAAGGACTTTCCCAACCAGTCATGGTGAGAACCAACCAATCCGGGGCAATTATGTCGAGTAATCTCCTCAAGATCCAGCCAACCTGGGGCAATCACCTCGAGATTCATATCTCTCCCGGAGCAATTAGTCAAAGGCTCATCCTGGGGGAAAACCACCCCAATCGCACGGGGATTCATTTTTTCCCGAAGACAGATAATCGAAAGTTCAGAATACCGGGGAAATTATACTCCTGAAGAGTTTAAAGACACCAAGTCTTTTATAAAATCCTCTTAAGATAAAATCCAGATAATAGCACGAGACTACTTGAAATCTTTCCTCCTCAGTAGGACGCGGTTCAGTTTCGTTATCCCCAGCAGACGCATGGAAATTATCCCCAATAAAGTCATCAAACTTTTCTTCAACAGGTTTCCTTGATTTTATTTCCCAGCAAATCTCGAACCAAATCCTTCTCTTCCCCAGCATAGCAATAAGGATTATCCCTAGAAAGAGTCGTCTTCCCGTAGTGAAGCACTTCTTACAAGAATTCAAGTATTCCCGGCAGTCAGCTGAAGGGTTTCCTTCCCTATAGAGGTTTGGAAAATTCAAGTAGACAAGAGAGTTCTCCTCAGTAGAGCCTTGGAGAGGCCTTTCCCCAGCTAAGTCGAAAAGTTGCAGATCACCCAGCGGAGTCTTAGGGATGGAATTCAATCCCCAGCAGTTGAGGCATCCCCTAGAAGGGCCTTTGAATCTAAAGTCCAATTTATTTTTGGCAAAGTTGATAAGTCGAGACAGGCTAGTCACACTCTTCTCCAATAGAAATATCAACAATCATTTGTATTCCCCACAGAGTCAGCAAGGATTTGTTATTTCCGCGTCAGAAATCCCCTTTGTATCTATCCCCTAGTGTCATGAGGAATCATGTCATACAGTTCAACATATGCATGCTCAGTCCAAGGTTGATATCCAAAGTCCACCTGCAACGTGGCAACTTATCAAAGTCCAACCGTAGATTGGCCAAAGTCCATCCTCTGGGTGACAAATTCTTAAAGTCCAGCCGCAGACTGGCCAAAGTCCATCCTCCGGGTGGAGAAATACCAAAGTCCCCCGTAGTGGGCCAAAGTCTCCCATAGTGAACAATTTGCTCCTGTAGTGTGGAGAATTTCTAAAGTCCCCCGTAGTGGGAAAAAGTCTCCCGTAGTGAGAAAAAGTCCTCTGTAGTGGGCCAAAGTCTCCCGTAGTAAGTAATTTTCCCCCGTAGTGTGGCGAATTTCTAAAGTCCCTCGTAGTGGGTAAAAGTCTCCCGTAGTGAGAAAAAGTCCCCTGTAGTGGGCCAAAGTCTCCCGTAGTGAGCAATCTTCCCCCGTAGTGTGGCGAATTTCTAAAGTCCCTCGTAGTGGGAAAAGTCTCCCATAGTGAGCAAAAGTCCCCTGCAGTGGACCAAAGTCTCCCGTAGTGAGCAGTCTTCCCCCGTAGTGTGGCGAATTTCTAAAGTCCCCGTAGTGGGCAAAAGTCTCCCGTAGTGAGCAAAAGTCCCCAGTAGTGGGACAAAGTCCCCCGTAGTGGGCCAAAGTCTCCTGTAGTGAGCAATTAGCCCCTGTAGTGTGGCAAAATATTGAAGTCTCCCGTAGTGAGCAAAAGTCTCCTGTAGTGAGCAGCGGCCCCTGTAGTGTGGCAAAGCATTCAGAAGACCACCCGTTGTGTGGCACGTCATTAATAGCCCAACAAAAGTCCACCCGTAGCGTGGCAAATCGGCAATCTCCCAGCGTTATTCCAAAATATTCACCGGTTATCTATTCTTCACATCATAGTTCTCCCCAAGAAGAGTTCGGATGGTTGGGTTTATTTCCCTTTTCTTCTTCCACCGAGTGCAAATTTGCTGGTTGTTTTTAGTATTCAATCTCTTCCTACTTCAAACGTCTGAAAGCGACTTCTATAATCCATTCAAGTCTACAATGATTGAATAGGGGTAGCTGTAACACCCCAAAATTTGCCCTCTTATTTTTATCAATCTCGAGCAGCTTGCGCTTCATGCCCGCATCATTTCGCATATCATTGCATCGCATTTGAAAAATAAATAAATAAATCATCATCCTTTGTATACGCATGAGGTGTGTGGTCGATCAAGGCTTGCCAAACATTGAAGTTCAAGAGAAAAATAATATCCCAAAAATAATCCAAACCACTTCCAAACTAACCAACCAAAAAAGGGAAGAATTCACATTTTTCTCTATTTTCCTTCCACTTTCCTTCCACATTTCCTTTCATTCTTTCCCCTCTTATTTTTCCACTTTAATTCCACTCCTTTTCCCTTGGATGCTTCTACCATGTTCTACAACCTTCTAGAGTATTCAGAGGAATATTCCCTCTCCAACCCTGACCCTAACTAACTACAAACCTAACTCCATTCCTAAAACTAACTCCATTCCCAAACCTAGCTCCAAGCCTAGCCTCTATATAATCATTAATCATTTCAATGCAAAAGGTTCCCAATTTTTCACTCTCTCATAATTTCTAGAATCACTTTTCTCTATCACTTTTCCTCCATTTCCCTTTTCACCAAAGCTTTTTTTGAAGAAGCTCTTCAAGTTTCACATTGAAACTTGAAGATATTAAAGCTTAGCCTCCATTGATTTGGACATTATAGAAGAAGAAGCTACTGATTTTTGTGAAGATTTCGACTTATCAAAAGCGCACGAAGTATCAAGAATCAAGAATGCATTTATTTAGCGCATTCACGGATTCTTCGGATTTCTCTTCGATCAAGCTCCGATTCTTGCAACATTTACCGAAGCACTTCTCTGCTTCGTAGGTTGGTGATCTAGAACCATGCTTGCTTTAAGTTATTCTCTCCATCTCGCCATTTTGGCATTCTTTAAGTGTTTTTCGTGTTACTTGTGATTGATTACGTTTTCGTTATGTTTTGCTTGCAATTTGTGGATTTTAATGGATTAGAAGTTAGGTTGTAGCTTGTTATAGGTTCTAGCATTTGTTAATAAGCCCTAATTGAGTAGAAATTCATGTTAACATGATTAGATGGGTGTTAGGGTTGTTTAGAAGTAAGATTGTGGCCAAAAGCACTTATTTCAAAACAAATTTTCACTTTCTGTTCAGCGTTAACCGATTAACGCATTTGGTTAACCGGTTAACACATGCATTTTGCCACAAAATAGTATTGTCTGGGGTCCGTTAGCGGGTTAACCAATTTGGTTAACCGGTTAACGCTATTAGATTTCAGAATTTTAGCTTATTTGCTTGCTTGTTCTTGCTTCTTTGTGCCTCTAATGTTCATACATGCTTAGGTACTAATTTTAGGGAATTTTCTAGGCTGGTTTCGACATCTCATTCCCCCATTTCGAGTCGTTTCGACGCGTTTCTGTTTATGTTGCATATTATGCGTTTATGTGTTCATTTGTGTATAGTTTGACTTCTTGCACTTTGTTGCTATGTCCACACACTTTTGGTCATGTAAATAATCATGTTGCATTCTGTTTTTGCATCTTTCGCACAATTTGTTAACTCATTTGCATTTCATTGTATCAATATATATGTTGCATTTCACATAACCATGTATGTATGTGCATTTGGTTGCATTTGGTTGCATGTTTGATCATATCATTCACATTAATTCAATTCTTTATTTTGCATTGAGCTTGGCATTCTTGTTGATCTATCATATTGCATATTCATGATCAATGCTGATTATGTTCATATGCCATGTTCATGTGCCATATTTTGCATACTTGTTGTATAATAAATCATGTGGTGCATTCTTGCATAATCCCTCAAAAATTCTCATGTTCATTCAATTATGTATGTTGATCTATGTTCAAATTCATATTCATGATTAATAGGTACATTTTTCATTGAGTTTGTGCATTAAAAAATGAAAATAATCAAATCTGCATTTTACATTTCATAGCTGACTTTGCATATAGGTGCTGTAAAATATATGTTGTTTGTTATGTTGTTCATGATGTATGTGACTTTTTACACCTATCTTTTCATGTTGTATGCTGGCTGTAGAAAGTTGCTTATGCTTTGCATTTTGTTGGGTAGATATTTGTGCATTTAGGGACTGTAGTAGGTGCTGAATTTTTTGTTTTAGCATTTTTTTAGTTCTTCTAGAATTAAGATAGAGTTTAGATTGAGTCCTAGAGTTATTAGGATTTAATTGGTGTGAGTTTGCTTTATTATTTTTAATAAAATGCACACTAATCTTTGTTTTTTAGGGAGGGAAAGGTATGTTTCCTTACACCTTATCCTTTTTATTTTTTATGCATTTCCTTTATGCATTTAATTCACCTTTTACTTTCATATTTGTGATTGGTAGGATTTCCCCTTTTGTTAGGACCAACTTATCTTCCTTAGGAAGTAAGTTGCATCCTTTTTATTCTTTCTTTTCCTTTTGTTTCTTTAGGATTAGAAAACATCACTAACCATTAGGACCACCATCTTAATAAATAACTTAGGGTTGGTCTTAGTCCCCCTTAGTTTTTGTCCTTTTCCGATTTGAGTCTTCTTCTCTCATCTTCAAACAAAAATCCAAAAGACATTTAATAAATGACTGAAATAGTCTCTTGTGCATAGCCTTATTCCATGGGCACTCATATTCATTCCATCTTGGAATAGTATGGGCTTGTCTAGCATGATGTACAAGTCTAATCATGAGACTATCTTCACAAACGATAAACTCAAAACACTTCTCATAAAAGACAACCAACAAAGACATCGCGTCTTCTCTTCTCATCTCCTAATCTTTACGGACGAATGCGACTTGCCTCGACAGTTCAAACAGCGATACGGTAAACACCCTCGAGTCAAAGCCGGTAACACCTGAGCTAGAGCTATGGCAACGTCATCCTAAAAAACACAAACAAGTTTCCGCCTTAGTTAGGCGAACTATGTCAACTCTGATCCTCATTTTCCTGATGAGGTACGTAGGCAGCGGGGTAGGGCCCGTTCAAGCACATTCTATATTTTCCCTACATTTTCCCCTCTTTCCTTTTATTTTATTTTCCAATTTCCTTTCTCATTTCATTTTCCGTTCCAGTCTGCAGTTTTATTCAGCAACACTCGTATTTTTTCACCCTTTGTAACAAAACAAGCAAGCGTGGATCCCGTCGGGTACGACGGACGATCTGGGGTACTAATACCTTCCTAGTTCGTAACCAACTCCCGAACCCAGATCTTTGGTTCGCAAGGCCTCGTCCTTTCCTTCTTCCTCAGGTTTGTGCAACATTACCTTTCCCGTTCCTTCAGGATAAAAATGTCTGGCTGGCGACTATACCTTTTCCACGCCAGTTTCGCTATTGTACTAGGATGAAAATCCCGGGAGCGACAATGGGCGTCACACTCTTAAAATCTGTGACGAGTGTCACACAGAGAAGGACGGTGTAATCGTCAGATCCTCCTTGGTTTTGCAATTAAAATTTTGTTCCAAATTAATTTTTATGTAGCACATTATTTATAACATTGCATAATATAAAGTCTTATAGCAGTAGCAGTATATAATAATAGAGTATAGCAGACAATATTATTTTTAGCAGAACAAATATAATGACAAAATCAAATTAAGCACAATAATAATACTGACAAAATAGAATACTGCTACTAAATAAATTTAATCAAAGGCACACTTGTTAGTAGAGGAAAATTGTAACATTTTTTATTCAAATTGAAAGGTAAATAATAGTAGCTAATATTGAGAAAATACAAACTGAATTTTAAAGCAATGTTGAAAAACTGAAAAAAGCAAAAACAAATAAATGCGGGTAAATTATGGAAACTGCCGAATTAGCCACTTTTGCATCAAATGAATTATATGGCTTGACTCAGGTGGTCAAATTGTTCGACGATCATATCTCGTAGAGTGATGACATCGATGCACAAGGTGCAAAGCTCGTTGTGAATTATGGTCAGCTCAGTACGAATATTTTCTATGGTGGATTGTGTATCAATGGTAGGAGTAGGATTTTCTTCTTCAATCGGGTCTTCGGGATAGTCTAGATCATAATAATGTGGAGGTGTTTTTGGGTCTATTTCTATTTCAGACCAAGCGTCCACAGGTTCATATAGTGGTTCATCCAAATTATTAAGCTAGTTGTGACGGTTGTGCACACTTGTGCATTCATGGTCAGGTAGAGTAAAGTGGGCATAACTATATTGTTGATCAGGTGTTGGAAATGGTGTGGTCCACGGTCTCTAATCATTTCCCTATTGGAACATAATGTGATATTCATAGGTCTATATTCTCCTAGGGGTTTATCTCAAATAGGTGGGTTCTAAATCCCATTGCATCACCTATTTTAGCAACTAAGCCATCTATTAGAATGGGTTGGTGCTCAGATCGCAGAATCATACAGAAGTTTGCAAACATGAAAGTAGCTCCGCTAACAAGTCGGGATTAAAACATACAGAACATTATAAAGAGCTCATCTCTAGAAACATTGTTATCACTCTCATATTTTCCAAAGAGGGTATAGGCCAGAACCATGTGGAAATATCTAATGGTTAGGTTATGAATATTCGTAGATATCATAGGGTAAAGGTCATGATCAGGACGTCCTGAGATACTACTCCAAAAAAGGTTAAGTTCATCCTCAATAAGTACATCTTCCCGTGCCATAGAGAAAACAGTGGGACCATCGAGGAAATCCAACAGTTCAGCCATCTCTCGGATGTTAAATTCACAAGGATATCCAAACAGTCTGAAGGTTATCCTACCTCTGTTAAATCCTTTTCCGCAGTTTGGGGTATAAGCAAGTGAGCTCAGAAATTCAAGAGTTAGTTTGTAATAAGTCTTATATTTTTTAGTAGCGAAAGCTTCCCAACCTATCTGGTTAAACATGTAGTCAATGTTAGCACCTATGCCTAAAGCGGTCATGGATGGTCCATGGGAAAATTTGGTTAGAGCCATAGGTCTTTAGGCTAAAGCTTCGTAGCGGTTCCTCTGGACACCGTCTCTGAATTCCACAGTCATGTTATCTTCGTTATTCATTTCTAATGTTAGTACGCATAATGAAATCAGAGAAGAATGAGGAAGGTAGAAAAATTTTAAAAATCCTGTAAACACATAGTAAAACAATCAACACAGAAATCAGTGAATTTACCGTATTTGTAAATAAAATTTGAAAAAGAAACAAAAACAAAAACTCAATTAAAATAAATGATTAAAACAAAAACAATTCCATGGGTTGCCTCCCACGCAACGCTTCATTTTATGTCGGGGTTCGAGATAGTTTAGGGGAAAGGTTAGCTTAAGGCCTTTGTAGGCATTTCTGCCAGTTTTAGACCAGTTGAAAAATCTTTATTTTCTACACAGTGATAATGTTTTAGACGCTGCCCATTTACTACAAATGGTGCACTAGATTTACCTTTTATTTCAACTGCGCCTTTCAATAAGACTTTTGTCACCTCGAAAGGACTGGACCATCTAGATACTAATTTTCCTGGGAACAACCTAAGTATCGAGTTGAATAGGAGTACAACTTCTCCCACACTAAATTCTTTCCTAGATATGCGCTTATCATACCATCTTTGGTTCTTTCCTTGTATATGCGGGAATTTTCATATATGTCTGGTCTCAGCTTTTCTAATTCGTGCAAGTCTAAGATATGTTTTTCACCTGCGTCAATATAGTTGAAGTTAAGAGTTTTAATCACCCAATAGGCTTTGTGCTCTATTTCTACCAGCAGGTGGCAGGATTTTCCGTAGACTAATTTGAAAGGTGTGGTTCTGATGGGTGTCTTGAAAGATGTTCTGTAAGCCCATAAAACTTCATGTAAATTGGTTGACCAATCTTTCCTAGATGTAGCAACGGTCTTTTCTCAAATTTGTTTTATCTCTTTGTTCGATACTTCGACTTGTCCACTAGTTTGTGGATGGTAAGGTGTTGCTACACAGTGTCTTACTCCATACTTTAATAATATTTTTTCGAAGATTTTTTATATGAAATTGGAGCCTCCGTCACTAATGACGAGTCTCGGCACACCGAATCTAGGGAAGATCGCATTTTTGAAAAGCTTTATAACTACTCATGTATCATTTGTTGGAGAGGCTATAACCTCAATCCATTTCGAAACATAATTGACTGCAACGAGTATATACTTATTACCAAGTGAAGATGGGAACGGTCCCATGAAATCAATCTCCCATACATCAAAGACTTTTACTTCCAAAATTCCTTTTTGGGGCATCTCGTCGCGTCTAGATATGTTACCATTGTGTTGGCATCGGTCGCAGTTTAATATAGCGACATGGACATCTTTCCAAAGATTAGGCCAAAAGAGGCTAGATTGCAGGATCTTAGCGCAAGTTTTCGAAGTACTTGCATGTCCACCATAAGGAGCAAAGTGACATTGAGAGATGATGTTTTCCATTTCTTCTTCAGGGACACATCAACGGTAGATACCATCGGCTCCCCGCTTAAAAAGAAGAGGTTCATCCTAGTAATATTGATTTAGATCGTGAAAGAATTTCTTCTTTTGTTGATAAGTAAGATCGGGTGGAAGCACTTCGACAGCTAAGTAGTTGACTATGTCAGCATACCAAGGCAGTGTTGTTTATGTACACATATATTCCACTATTTCTTCTTGTTTTGGTTCGTCTAGAGTTAAGGAAGATATTTCACTTTCTATTTGGGCTATTAGACGTTCATCAGGGAAATCATCATTAATAGGAATTTGGTCTGGATTAATACCTTCCATTCTTGATTAGTGGTTTGCTACTACATTTTCAGTTCCTTTCTTATCTTTAATCTCTAAATTGAATTCTTGTAGTAATAAGATCCATCTTAATAGTCTAGGTTTTCCATCCTTCTTTCTTAAAAGATATCTAATAGTGGTGTGATATGTGTAGATGATTATTTTAGCTCCTACCAGGTAGGAACAAAATTTGTCAAAAGCGAACACAACGGCTATAAGTTCTTTCTATGTAGTGGCATAGTTCATTTGAGTATGGTATAAAGTTCTACTGGCGTAGTTGTAACACCCCAAATTTGCCCTCTTCTTGTTTAGCATCATTATCATATCATAATCATCATGAGCATACCATATCCTTATCATTTTGCATAGAAAAATGAAGCATAACACTCACATGTTCTAGCATAAGGCATATGATCGGCCGTCTGGGAAGATTTGAAGCACTGCAAGTCAAAATCAAGAGCACAGTGATCTGGCAAGAATCTCACAGGGTCATTTTGCACAAGCCTGGTATCATGTTCAGAGCCCTAGAAAGAGAAGGGGGACCAAAATCAGCTTGAAGCGGTTGGCGCCAAATTATCTTTGAAGGTTCCCACCAAAAGGGGAAAGAATTCAAATTTTCCATGCGTTAACCGGTTAACGCATATGGTTAACCGGTTAACGGTTGCGAAATTTGAATTTTTCCAGCAAATTTCAGCATGTGGGTTTTGGCTCCATTTTCCAATTTTCTGATTTTTATTCATTTGAATTAAATTTGAATTTGAGAGAAGGATCTAGAGCATTTATCCAAGCCTCATTCCAACCCTAAATCCAAATCACTTTCTAATCTCTTTGCCAAACCATAATTTTGGATCCCAATCCTAATTTTTGGGCCCCAAACCTAAACCATATTTATTCCATTTCCCTCCAAACCTAGAAAAACTCTCCATCATTTTTCACTCTCAATCTGAATTTTCATTCCTCTCACTCACAATTCTCTCACTTTTCTCTCCCAATTTTCCAAATCACTCAAAGTTCCTCTTTGAAGATCACACTACCTTGCCTTGAGGTGTGTAGATCTTGGAACTAAACCTCCATTCATAGCTTGATTACATCTTTTTGCTGGTTTTGGTGGTGATTCAGATCTGGTTTGAGATCTAAAAGTGCTTTTGGATCAAAATTCTGCATCAAGAGCTTGTTCTTGCATTTATTTTGCATGGAGTGTGGAGCTTAGCATCGGATCTTCAAAATTTTGTGCGAGATCTACTGTTTTCAGCTCAATCAACAATTACCAAAGCATACCTCCGCTTTGTAGGTTGGTTAATTTCAGATCCAACTCTGTTTTTAGCTTATTTGCATGCTTGTGCTTTAGATCCACCATGTGTTTGTGTAATTGATTGTGTTGCATGAATTGATTGATTGTTTTGTATCCGGATCCGAATGTTATTGTTCATGAGCTTAATGATATGATTTAATGTGAATTGATCTATTTTTCCATGTGTAATTGACTGCTGGTCTGGTGCAAGCTTATTTGAATAAGCTGTTTGAGCTGCTGTTTTCTGCAGGAATTATTGCTGTTTTTACAGTGTTAACCGGTTAACGCATATGGTTAACCGGTTAACGCCCTGTTTTCATGTGTGTTTTGTGCAGGTTTTGGCTGGTTAACCGGTTAACGCATATGGTTAACCGGTTAACGCCCTGTTTTCATGTGTGTTTTGTGCAGGTTTTGACTGGTTAACCGGTTAACGCATATGGTTAACCGGTTAACACTGAGGCAGAATGGTTTTTTAGGGCTGTTTTGAGTTTGTTTGATCCCTTTGCTTGTCTTAAGTGCCATGGATCATTGCATGATCATTTAACATGATATTTTAGGGTGTTTACTTGCTGGTTGATGTATGTTTGCATGTTGTCGACGCGTAAGTCGTACATTCGCAATGTTTGGCATGTTGTTTGATGTTCGTTTGCAAGAACCTTTGAGCATGATTTATTCCATGATTGTTTCTTGGTCAATTTGCTGGATTTTTGCTAACATTTCAGGGGCTATGGTAAGTGTGAGATGTGGGAATTGAGTTCCACACCTCCAATTCTCATCTTCCTCTTATGTTTATGTTACTAACCCTTTGTTGTTGGGCTTAGGCCTTTCTCATCCCTTCTCCTATCTTCTTCTTCTCTTCTTTATTAGGATAGTAAGCTTCACCAACCTAGGATTTTCCATGCATGTTAACACTTAGGATTATTTTAGTCCCCTTTTAGGATTTTACCTTTATGATCTTTTGGTTCTTCTTCTCTTCTCATCTCATAACTATTAAAAAAAAGAAAACACTTTAATAAATGTGAAGTGATGCATTGATCCATAGCCTTATTCCATGAGGTATGCTTGTAGTCTTCCCATCTTGGGATAGTACATGTTTACCTTGTGATGCACAAGTCTGATCAAGGTATCTTCTTCATAAAGAAAAGCATAAAAAAAAACACTTCTTCATGTAAATAACCAAAAAAACACTTAATAATTAAGCAAGTTAGTGAGCCTAAGCCCTAATCTTTGGGTTCAAGTTTTGGGGATCTTCTCCTTACTTGAGTGTGCTTGTTCTATTATTCCATCTTGGAATGTAGTGACAAGTGCACATTCCATTGATGAGAGCTTGAGTTCACTTCCTTGCGACACACTCATAAAAGCTTCTAAAAAAAAAAAAAACACCAAACAAACAATAAGCGTCTTTCCTTCGGGAATTCTCTTCTCATCTCCTTCGCTCCGTACGCGAACTTGCTCCTACTTGTCACTTTGCAAGACGGTTACGCACTCGTCGTCCGAGCCTGCAACACCTGAGCAATGGCATAGGCAGTTCAAGCCTTAATTCACAAGCAACTTCTTTTCTACCCCTAGTTAGGGGAACTACGGCGTCTCTGATCCTCATTATCCCGATGAGGTACGTAGGCAGCGGGGTAGGGCCCGTTCGAGCACAATCTTTATTTTCCCTACATTTTTCTTTTCTTTTCTTATTTCAGTTCTTTTCCGGTTCCAGTTTCTTTTCATTTTTCATTTCTTAGCTGCAGTTTTCATACCCTCACCCTTTGAAACAGTTTTCTTTTGCAAGCGTGGATCCCGTCGGGTACGGCGGACGATCTGGGTGCTAATACCTTCCCAGGTCGTAACCGACTCCCGAGTTCAGTCTCTCTGGTTCGCAGGACCTGTGTCCTTCCTTTTCTTTTCTTCTGGTTTGTGCAGCATTACCATTCCCTCTCTTCGGGATAAAAATGCCTGGCTGGCGACTCTATTCTTTTTCCGCGCCACTTTCGCGTTTGTACCAGGACGGAAATCCTCGGGAGCGACAGCTGGCGACTCTGCTGGGGACGTGCACACCAGATGATATCTGGTTCCCCTGTGAGTCTCTCCTAGCGCTTGTGTGTTGCTGTTTCATTGGGTGATGTTTGTTTGATGTGGCTTGTTGTATTGTATTGTTGTTTGTTTACTGCTTTATTTACAGCTTTATTTACAGTTTTCAGTATTTATTTTCTGCATCATATATATCATACTGGACTGTCTGGACTGGTTTCCTTTGGTGGGATGGGAGTCACTGATTCTTGAGAGATATGAGCCAAGTACCCGGCTCGAGTGCACCATAGGACTTAGAGTGGTTCCACTTTGGCCTCATGAGATCTTGTCATGGGGGTAGTAGTGAGTTCCACACCCAGGTTGCGATTGTCTTGGAAATGTCTTGATTTGGGGATCTTCCTCTCTCATTACATAACCCTGACAGTTATGTGCAGCTGGGGACCGATCATTGAGAACCTTTGTGGAAACAACCCTCTCCAGTGGTGACAGTGGCAGACCACATTTTGTGGCAAACCCATTCGCACCCGAGGGTCCACTGGGGACTCGCATAGGATGGCCTGGTTCTCTTATAAGAACTCAGTCAAAGCATCTGGTCGTATGACATTAGTACTGTATCCTACGGGCTGAATGTACTATTGTTTCTCGATTTCAGCGCTTGAAGCTGGGGACTTATCAGGGATGCTTGTTTTTCCCGGACTCAGCTGAGGCCTCCCTGCATAGTACATAATGCCTAACCGATTCCCTGATTTGGTCATGAGCCATTTCTCGGAGATGGTGACAGTATTATTGCTATGTGGCTTTGAGAGTCCGTGATGTCTGACCCGGAGCCTTTTACCCGTGAGATTGGGGGGTGTGTACAGGTGTGCAGGAACCCATGACCTCAACATACACTCATCTGTTCAAGTATGATCTTTGGTCCCGTAATTATGATCTGTAGTTCTATTGATTCTATGGTTCCGAAGTTATGGTCCTGGAATTCTGGATTTCTTGATACCGTGATTCTGAGATCTTCTATCAGAGGGTTGTGATTACCAGAGGGTGTGACTCAGGGAACTGTTGAGTTTGCCAGGGGCCTTTGTCAGTGTGCCAGTTCAGATAGTCCCAGCTGGTCATATGCTTGCATTGCATTACATTTGCATCATTCTTTGCATTAACTGTTTATGTTTCCCATTTTTCAGGTCATTACTCACATCTGTTCCCGGTTCTGGTATTCTTATCTCCATGGCAGAAATTAAGAGCGATCCGAGAAAAAAGAATGTGCATTACACCTTTCTTCAGCCGGAAGTCAAAAGTGTTCAGAGGTTAGCAGGTCTGATGAACGATCAAGTCTTGGGTAATTTCAAGAAAAGATATGGCCAGATACTGAAGTTTGTGGACAAGCCTACTACAGACCAAAAGGACAGCTTGCATACCTTGTTGCAATTTTATGATCCCTTGCTGCTTTGCTTTGTTCTTCCAGGTTACATCTTAGCTCCGACGTTAGAAGAGATCTCCAGCATGCTGAGTATCCCGATCAGAGAGACATTGCCGTTCTACGGGTCCGAGGTTGTGCTCAGAGATGAAGACATAGCCAAGGTTTGTAGGTTGCCAGTTGCTTCAGTCAGAAAGGCTTTGCAAGAGAGTAAAGGCAGAGGTCTACCATGGAGTGTGCTTATTCCAGAGGCTGAGAAGTACGCTGCAGAGGCTAGGTGGAGCGACTTCGGAGCTTTGCTTGCATTAATGGTATACGGGTCTAGCTTGTTTCCCGGAGAGAAGGAGTTTGTCAGCTTAGAAGTGATCTCGATCTTCGCAAAAGGCAATCCAGTGCCTACTTTATTGGGTGACTTTTATTTTAGTGTCCATTACAGAAACGAGAAAGGTAGAGGTGGTCCAGTGGTCTGCTGTGCTCCTTTGTTTGCTGAATGGTTCGCGAGACAGTTGCCTAAATCAGGTGCCTTCAAGGATATACGGGACGAATGGAGATGGTCCAGAAGGCTGATGGGACTGACTGAAGAAGACATTGCTTGGGGTTATGACAGGGATTTGCTAGGAAAAGAAGTGATGGTTAGTTGCGGAAGGTTTGCTGGAGTACCTTTGCTGGGAAGGAAAGGTGTCATCAGTTACTACCCGACATTAGCCAGAAGGCAGTTTGGCTACCCTTTGAAGGATCCTCCTCAGATGGAGATGTTTGCTGAATCTTTGTATTTTCCTGTTGATGGAAATAGAGAGCTAGTCCAGCAAGCAGTTCAATCCTGGGATCACAGGAGAAGGGAAGGGAAGAAAGATTTCGGCCGAGTTGATCCCAAGACATATCCACCATATGCTGAATGGTTGCAAAAGCATATCGAGTCAGTTCTCATGCCTTTTTCAGTCGAAGCTCCACTTTATCCTCGCGAGGTACCAGGTCCGAGCAGTACGGTTTCCTTGGAGGAGTACAAGAAGCTAGAAGCTCAGCTGCATGCGGTCAGAGTAGAGAATGTTGAGATGGTAAGCTTATACCATCAGGCCAATGAAGCCAAAAAGGAAGCTGAAGATAAACTGCAGAAGCTCCAGTCCTCCTTGGAAAACAAAGAGAAGGATTTTGCCGGAAGAGAAGCCCACTTCCACCGATTGGGTATGATGGAAGCGCAAAGAGAAGCCAAGCACAAGGAGACTTTAAAGACTCTCAGGAGCGCTCGACAGTCCATTGTTTGGTTGAAAGGCCAAAGGGATGAGGACCAAAAGAGATTCAAAGAGAAGGAAGAGTTCTTCGAAGTTCAGATGGCTTTTAAGAAGGAGGAAGTGGAGCAAGCCCACGCTATCCGGAGGGAGAGGACCCAACAGCTAGTCCAAAGCCAATTAGCGCTGGAAGAAGCCAGGAAAGAGATTGAAGAGCTCAAGCTGAGAGCGGGTGTCAAAAAGAGCAAGGCAGAGGTGGCAGAGCCGGGGTCCTTAGCTTAGTTTATTTTCGGACTACCTACAGGCTTGTTGTAGGAGTCTTGCTTTTATTTCTTTTGTACTATTTGTAGCCCTTCGGGGAATATTCTCTGATGTATTCTGACTTTTAGCCTATAGTGGATTGTCCATATTCAGTACTAATGTGCAAGTTATCACTTTAAACCTGCAAGACTCGTTTGTCCGGATACTGCTAATGTTTGAACACTTATCAAAGAGAAAGTTTGAAAGCTAAACACTGAAAGTGATTGCCGAGATAGATGCCAGAACTGGGGCATGCCAAATGCTTAAAATTGGGAACGTGAACAGTTACATTGCATTGCATATAACCTGTTTGTCTGTTTTGCAGGTGTTGCATCAATTACTAACGTGTTTTGTGTTGTAGGCACTATAGCTCCTCGAAAAGTTCGAGAACGACCAGCAGTGCACAGATACCCAACCAAGGTTAACAGAGAGAGAGTCATGGATCAAATGCAGGCAGATTTGGCGGACCTAAGGCAGAGAATGGATAACTTCATGACGGTAATGACCGGCATGGGGCAGAATCAAGAACGGCTGCGAGAGTTGGTTGAGAATCAGAACCGGAATGCTGCTGCTGCTGCAAATGCTGGTAATCATGCGGGTGCGGGCGCACATCAAGGGGGAATTCCTGCTACACAACCAGGGACGACAACAGTCAATGAAGGGATGCATAACATTCATGTGGACCACCAGGAGGACCAGTTCACTTTGCTTGATGAGACCGAGGGTCAAGGGGTCGAAATGAACAAAAGATTTGAAGAGATGGCCGAGCAGATCAAGGCTATTCAGTCCCAGAGTTCTTTGGGATTCGATATAACAGACTTGGGTTTGGTTCCGGGAGTCAGAATCCCGTACAAATTCAAAGTTCCTACTTTCGAGAAGTATAATGGCACTGCTTGCCCAAAAACTCATCTGCAATCATATGTGGGGAGAATTGCTGCGCATACAGACGATGAAAAACTATGGATGTATTACTTTCAGGACAGCTTAGTGGGAGCTTCCCTTGAGTGGTACATGAAACTCAGCAGGGTCAATGTTAAGAGCTGGAAAGATCTCGCTGAGGCCTTCGTGAAACAGTACCAATACAACATGGACATGGCTCCAAATCGAACCCAGTTGCAACATATGGCCCAGACGGCAAAAGAAGGCTTCAAAGAATACGCCCAGAGGTGGCGTCAGTTAGCGGCCAGAGTGCAGCCACCATTGTTGGAGAATGAGATGGCCGATATGTTTATGGGTACCCTCCAGGGAGTATTTCTTGAAAGATTGGCGTCGAGTTCTGCTACAAAGTTCAACGATATTGTCATTGCGGGAGAAAGGGTAGAAACGCTGTTGAAGATGGGGAAGATACAAGACCCAGGTGCTAGTAGTTCAAATGGGGCGAGGAAAGCTTTTAGCGGACCTCCAAGAAGGCGAGAAGGCGAGACCAATGCTGTATTCGGCCGAAGCCAGGGCCGTGGTTACAGAAGACCTTATGAGCATATATCTGCTGTCACCATTCCTGCAGCTCCCGTACAACAGATGTTACCTCCACCACAACCACAACAACAACAACAACAACCTAGAGCCAACTACCAGCAAAGACCATACCAGCCGAGGCAGACTCGTCCTGCTAGCAGGGTGATTGAAGCTATTCCGATGACATATGCTGCCTTGTTGCCGAGACTACTAGACTTGAACCTTATTCAATTGAGGACGTTGGCACCACCACCTCCTGGAGAGCTTCCAGCTGGTTATGATGTCAATGCGCGATGCGCTTTTCATTCAGGGGCACCCGGGCACTCAACCGAGAAGTGCAGGGCGCTGCATCACAAAGTTCAAGATCTCGTGGATTCAAAGGCAATCAACTTTGCGCCACCACCGAATATCAACTCGAACCCTATACCTAATCATGGAGGGGCAAGAGTTAATGCTGTTGAGCATGATGACAAGTTGAGTTTGGTACTGAGTATTGATGAGGTCAAGACGCCGTTGAAAGAGGTGAAAGAGAGACTGTTGAAGGGTCAAGTGTTTCCTGGTTGTTCTCTCGATTGTGAAGACTGTATAAGTGCTGTGAATGGCTGCGAAAAATTGAAGACGGGTTTGCAAGAGTTGATTGATGATGGATCGCTGCAATTTAGCAAGATTAGTAATGAACAGGCTGATGATGTGTCAACTATTACTATCTTCTACGATGAAGCTGACATGCCCGTCAGACAAGGGCCGGTCACCGTTTACGCTCCTCAGATTAGTCCTGTGACTATAACTGTACCTGGGCCAGTGCCGTATACCGATGATAGAGCCATTCCGTGGCATTATGGTTCCGATGTCTATGTGGCGGGACAGAAGATGGAAAATAGACCTGTTGCTGACTTGACTATTGAAAATGTGGGAGGTGTTGGAGGTTTTACTCGAAGTGGCCGTTTGTTTGCGCCTCCTGCATTGAGAAAGGATCCTGAGGCCGAAGCTTCGTCTAAAGACAAAGGAAAGCAGACTGCGATTGACGAGTCAACTACCCCTGTGGCTGGACAGGGGACGTTTGAAAAGGAGGTAGAGGAGTTTATGAAGATCATCAAAAGGAGTGACTACAAGGTGGTTGACCAGCTGAATCAAACGCCTTCAAAGATTTCTATTTTGTCACTGTTGATGTGCTCTCCCGCGCACCGGGAAGCCTTGCTGAAAGTACTTCAAATGGCTTATGTTCCTCAAGAGATTACGGTCAATCAACTTGAAGCCGTTGTTGGAAGTGTCAATGCCAGCCATGGTTTGGGCTTCACTGACAGAGATCTTACTTCGGAGGGAAGAAATCACAATAAAGCACTGCATATCACGATGGAATGCAAGGGTGCTGTTTTGTCTCACGTTCTTGTGGACACAGGCTCTTCTTTGAATGTGCTCCCGAAGAAGGCGTTGATGAAGCTTAACATTGATGGGGTTATCCTGACGCCGAGTGATCTGGTGGTTAAAGCTTTCGATGGTTCAAGAAGGTCAGTTTTCGGAGAGGTTGAGTTGCCTGTTAAGATAGGCTCTCAAGTCTTCAAGAGTGTCTTCTATGTCATGGATATCCAGCCTGCGTATAGTTGCTTGTTGGGCAGACCGTGGATACACGCAGCTGGAGCTGTCACTTCAACTCTACACCAAAAGCTTAAATATGTGGTGGATGGCCAGGTCATCACAGTGTGCGGGGAAGAAGATATATTCGTCAGCCACCTGTCGACGTTTAAATATGTGGAAATGGACGGAGAAATTCACGAGACTTTGTGCCAAGCTTTTGAAGCAGATGTCAGTATCTTGACTCCGGTGAAGAAAAACAACGAAGGCACGTCGATTCATTCCTACCGGGAAGCAAAGGAGGCTGTACAATCAGGAAATGCCCAGGGCTGGGGCAAGCTGCTGGAGGTGGAAAAGAAGGGTGATAAATTCGGCTTAGGGTATCAACCTGGGGGGTCTACTCGGAGTGGTAAAGCTATCTCATTCACAAGTGCTGGGTCGCTCGACCGCGATCAAATCTGTACGACAGACCAAGACGAGGACAGTGACCGAGACTGGGATAACAATTGGATTCGCTCGTGTGCACCCGGCGAGGAGCTAGGAAATTGGTCGGCTGAAGACATTGTTCAAATCACCTGGCTCTCAAAGTAATTGTTTGTTTCCTTTTATTATCATACTGCATTGTCAAGTCCAGCATTCTGCCCAAGATGCTTGGATCCATTGTATTGGGCCACCATGTTTTGTATCGCATTGTTATTTTGCTATGAAATAAAAGGACATTTTCAGACAAATTGTGCTCTCTTTCTGTGTTTTTAAACTTTTTCACAAAAACAATATAAAAATGGCAATGTGTTTTTTCATTTTTTGTGTTTTGTGTTAGCGTCTCTTTTTCAAAATAAGCAGATTCTGAATAAGCACATCATTTGTGCAGTGTTGATCATCCGGATTCCACGGATAACGTTCCTGCTATGACTATGCATGACTTTGATAATCCAGTCTACCAAGCTGATGAAGGGGTTGAGGAAGACTGTGACCTCCCTGAAGAATTGGTCAGATTGTTGAAACAGGAGGAACGAGTTATTCAGCCTCATCAAGAAGAGATTGAGACCATCAACATTGGCAGTGAAGATGCAAAGAAAGAAATCAAGATAGGGGCCAATCTGCAGGCCGACGTTAAACAAGAGCTGATCAGTATGCTGAGAGAGTATGTGGATATCTTTGCTTGGTCGTATCAAGATATGCCAGGGTTGGATACCGACATCGTGATGCATAAGCTACCCCTGAGAGAAGACTGTCCTCCTGTAAAGCAAAAATTGAGAAGAACTCGCCCGGATATGGCGATGAAGATCAAAGAGGAGGTACAGAAGCAGTGGGATGCCGGGTTCCTTGCCGTGACTAGTTACCCACCTTGGGTAGCTAACATCGTACCAGTGCCTAAGAAGGACGGCAAGGTCCGGATGTGCGTTGACTATCGAGATTTGAACAGAGCAAGCCCAAAGGATGATTTTCCGTTGCCACACATTGACGTGTTGGTCGACAATACTGCTCAATTCTCGGTGTTCTCCTTCATGGATGGATTCTCCGGTTATAATCAGATAAAAATGGCGCCGGAAGACATGGAGAAGACAACGTTCATTACCCCGTGGGGAACATTCTGCTATAAGGTCATGCCCTTTGGTCTGAAGAATGCTGGGGCAACTTATCAACGGGCAATGGTCACATTGTTCCATGACATGATCCACAAGGAGATCGAATGTTATGTGGATGATATGATTGCAAAGTCCAAAGACGAAGAGGAGCATTTGGTTAACCTAAGAAAGTTGTTTGACAGATTGATCAAGTACAAGCTGCGGTTGAATCCGAACAAGTGCACCTTCGGAGTGCGTTCTGGAAAATTGCTGGGTTTCATTGTAAGTCAAAGAGGAATTGAGGTAGATCCTGCTAAAGTGAAAGCTATTCAAGATATGCCTGCACCAAAGACAGAAAAAGAAGTGCGCGGGTTCTTAGGTAGATTGAACTATATTTCTCGGTTCATATCTCACCTAACCGCCACGTGCGAACCGATATTCAAACTGCTAAGAAAAGAGCAGACAGTCAGGTGGAATGACGATTGCCAAAGAGCTTTCGACAAAATAAAGGAATATTTGCAGGAACCTCCAATTCTGATGCCTCCAGTGGAAGGGAGACCATTAATCATGTATTTGACCGTGCTAGAAGGGTCGATGGGATGTGTACTCGGCCAACATGACGAGTCTGGTCGAAAAGAGTACGCCATTTATTACCTTAGCAAAAAGTTTACCGACTGTGAATCCCGATACTCACTGCTCGAGAAAACTTGCTGCGCTTTGGTATGGGCTGCTCGCCGACTGAGGCAGTACATGTTGACCCATACTACACTTCTCATTTCCAAGATGGACCCTGTCAAGTACATCTTTGAGAAACCAGCATTAACCGGAAGGGTTGCTAGATGGCAGATGATTTTAACTGAATACGACATCCAGTACATTTCTCAGAAGGCCATCAAAGGAAGTGTATTGTCGGAATACCTTGCTCAGCAACCTCTTGAGGATGACTATCAGCCGATGAAATTTGATTTCCCTGATGAGGACATCATGTACCTCAAAACAAATGATTATGAGGAACCACTTCCGGAGGAGGGACCTGACCCTGAATCCAAATGGAAGTTGATGTTTGATGGGGCTGTCAATATCAATGGTCGTGGAGTTGGTGCCGTACTCATTAATCCTGAAGGTGTCCACTTACCCTTCGCTGCCAGAATTACTTTTGGCTGCACCAACAATGAAGCGGAATACGAGGCGTGTATAATGGGAATAGAGGAGGCAATTGATCTTCGGATTAAGAACCTCGATATATTCGGAGATTCAGCCCTCGTCGTTAACCAAATTACCGGCAAGTGGTATACACATCAAGAGCATCTAGTTCCGTACAGGGATTATGCTAGAAGACTGTTGACATTCTTCACGACGGTTGAGCTCAAATACATACCACGTGATGAAAACCAATTTGCCGATGCTCTGGCCACTCTCTCTTCGTCGATTAAAGTCATGTGTTGGAACTTTGTGCCCAGAATTGACATCTCCAGGCTTGACTCTCCAGCTTATGCTTTCTCTGTAGACGCCGTGTCTGACGAGAAACCTTGGTATTTTGATATCAAATTACTCCTGGAGAAGCAAGAATACCCAACAGGGGCATCTTCCAAAGACAAAAAGACCTTGAGACGACTTGCTGCTAGTTTCTTCTTGAACACGGACGGGGTTTTGTACAAGAGGAACTTCGACATGGTCTTGCTCAGATGCGTGGATAGACACGAAGCAAGCCTGTTGATGCAGGAAGTCCATGAAGGATCTTTTGGTACCCATGCAGGAGGGCATGCTATGGCAAAGAAACTGCTGAGATCAGGGTATTACTGGATGACAATGGATGCAGACTGTTGTTCATTCGCTCGTAAATGCCACAAGTGCCAAATATATGCAGATAAAGTGCATGTTCCTCCTAACCCGCTCAACATCATGTCATCTCCTTGGCCTTTCTCTATGTGGGGCATTGACATGATCGGGAAGATCGAGCCAACTGCTTCGAACGGTCATCGCTTCATTCTGGTCGCGATTGATTACTTTACCAAGTGGGTAGAAGCAGCGTCTTATGCCAATGTCACTCGTCAAGTGGTGGCAAGATTTCTGAAAAGAGATATCATATGCAGATATGGAGTGCCCGAAAGGATCATTACTGATAATGGTTCTAATCTCAACAATAAGATGATGGCAGACTTATGTCGGGACTTCAAAATACAACATCACAATTCTTCTCCTTACCGACCAAAGATGAATGGTGCGGTAGAGGCAGCTAACAAGAACATCAAGAAGATTGTGCAGAAAATGGTCGTCACCTACAAGGATTGGCATGAGATGTTACCGTTTGCTTTGCATGGGTACCGAACGTCGGTCAGGACGTCAACAGGGGCAACTCCCTTCTCTCTAGTGTATGGCATGGAAGCAGTCCTGCCTGTGGAAGTAGAGATTCCTTCACTGCGTGTGATGATGGATGTCAAGCTGGATGAGGCTGAGTGGGTGCGTGCTCGTTACAATCAGCTATGTCTAATTGAGGAAAAGAGATTAGCGGCTATCTGTCATGGTCAGCTTTATCAGAGGAGAATGAAGCGGGCATTCGACCAACGAGTACGTACTCGAGAGTATCGAGTGGGAGAGCTTGTATTGAAGAGGATCGTTCCTCCAGGTTCAGATAACAGGGGCAAATGGACCCCGAATTACGAAGGACCATTCATAGTGAAGAAAGTATTCTCAGGAGGAGCACTGATGCTCACCACTATGGATGGAGAAGACTTCCCATCCCCTGTCAACTCGGACGCAGTTAAAAAATACTTCGCATAAAGAGACCCGCTGGACACAAAAACAGAATGTAAGTCCAGGCAAGAAAAGGGCATCCCGGCGAGCTAAAAACAGAATAAAAAGCTCGGGCAAAAATTAGGGAAATATATAAAAAATGTACACCCGCTGAGTTGAAAAGCCACATTGGACAGCTCAGGCAAAAAAAGGGTATCCCGGTGGATTGAAAACCCGAGAGGGCGATCCACGCAAAATAAGGGAATAAGCGAACAATTGTGATCCGAGTTATCTGAACCACGTCGTCGTTTCGTACAGTATGACAATGTCGGAAGGATAAGAAGCAGTCCCCTTGTCCTCTCAGAAAGCCAAAGCAGAATGGAGAGTCTTGAAGACATGCAGGTCATAGCGGAAATGGAACTCCTTGGAATGCCGTGTACATTGCCATTAGGATAGTTTCTTTTCTCAATTTTTATAGTGGCTACCTCTTTCCAGGTGGTTGCTTCCTGATGTAAATCTTTGCCTATTCAGAGGCCATTCAATAAAAAATAATATTCAGTCAAAAAGCTGTGTGTGTTTATTTTTGTTTGCAAAATGTCCTGAATTTTTGGCAAAAAAATAGCATTGCATTTAAACATGGTGATAATCTTGAAAAGAAAATGACATGCAGGGAAACTGTAACCCTCTTTGAGTGTCGGGTGACGATGGATGAACCGATCATTCCATGCAAATCCCCGGAACACACATGTGTTTTCTGTTGTTGCAGGTTGCAGGATGGCGTCACATCAAGCAATTTACTCTTCCCCAATAGAGTATTCCCCAAGCAGAGATTTCTTCTCCAGCAGGTAGCCGAAAGCCTGACTGGCCTAAATAGATGTTTTCCTCCATCTAAATCTTGGCAGCAGCCCAAGCAGGGTCTTATCCCCAAGTGAAGTAGCAGTCCATTATTCCCCAGCGGAGTATGCCTAGCAGGTACCTGAGAGCAGGTCATCGTCAGAGATGGAATTAGCAGTATTCTATCCCCAGCAAGAGTCCTTGCCTATTAGGTACTTGAAAGCCTGATATCCCCTCAGAGTCTTGAATCATCAGATGCTCTCCCCAGCCAGAGTATTTGCCCAAAAAGTTTCCCTAGCCAAGTCTGAAGATGATCTGTTCTCCCACAGAGTTCATATGTGATTTTCACCTCCGTCCGTGAAATACTTCCCAGCAAAGCGGCCCTGTGTTTGGACCATTTGGTGGTGCAGCCAGGTATTCATCACCTCAGTCGGAGTGGGTATCCAGACCTCTTGACTTGTTCTCCCCTGCAGAGTCGTATCTCTTGTTGCCGATCAGGCATTCGTTTATTGCTCGTCTGCAATCTTCGACACTCGTATGTGTCATCTAAGCAGAGTTATCCCCAGCAGTGGTATATCGTGCTTCATGGTTGCTCGTCTGCAACTCCTCAACACTCATCTGTGTTAGCTCTTTGGTATTGCTCGTTTGTTTTCCCCAGTAGAGTCTATGTCTACTAGCACTCGTTTGTGCTCACATCTTTATTTGATGCTCATCCTCTTTCAGCACTCGTCTGTGCCTTTTCCCCAGCAGATTCCTTTTTATTTGAGGCATATCCCCAAGAAAGTTGCCAGTACTCGTCCGTGCTCGCATCTTTATTTGACGCTCGACCTCATATCTTAGCACTCGTGCGTGCTTGTTACTCCTTTGAAGATTGCTCGTCCGCATCCTTCGACACTCGTCCGTGTCTATTGCTTATCTAGTACTTGTCTGCAATTTCCAGCACTCGTCTGTGTTTGGTTGGGATAATTGCTCGTCTGCAACTCCTCAACACCCGTCCGTGTTCCGATGATATTTGTTGTTGCTCGTCTGCAACTTCCCAGCACTCGTCTGTGTTTGGTATTGGATCCATCGCCGCACTCGTCTGTGCCTTGATATGTACTCTTTGTTGTTGCTCGTCTGCAACTGTCCAGCACTCGTCCGTGTTTGTTGAAGCTCGTCTGCTTTTATTCCCCAGCACTCGTCTGTGTTTGGTTGAAGCTCGTCTGCTTTTATTCCCCAGCACTCGTCTGTGTTTGGTTGAAGCTCGTCTGCTTTTATTCCCCAGCACTCGTCTGTGTTTGTTTGAAGCTCGTCTGCTTTTATCCCCCAGAAGTCATTTGTGTCTTGAAGCTCGTCTGCTTTGCCTGGATACTCGTCTGTATCATCCTCAGCACTCGTCTGTGCTAGCTTGCGCCTGAATGTGAAGATTTGCTATTTATCCTGATAATGCTGTGACTACTTCAAATGCTCGTCTGCGTTTGAATTTCTGGTATTCGTCTATACCAGTGGCTGATACTCGTCTGTATCATCGCCTGAAGCACTCGTCTGTGTTTCTCAGATCATCGTCCGATACTCGTCTGTATCTTTGACTATGACACTCGTCTGTGTTCTCTTGATGATCATCCGATACTCGTCTGTATTGAAGAGGTTTAAAATCCTGACAGTGGGAATTAAAATGTCGAAATGGTTACCGGGCCTGGCGTAACAGGTAGATCCGAAGGAGGCTCGTCGGTCTCAGGCACCAATTATTGTGGTTGCTGTACCTGGCGTAACAGGTTTGCTCAGAAGACTCGTCTGTCTTATACCATATATCCGCGGATAATATATGAGGAAGGTTCGTCTACCTTGATTGCATGTCTATCCCACAGACTTATGTGCATTCCCGGAGCCTGCGTAAGGGTTATCCGAAGAAGACTCGTCTGTCTTATTCCACTTATTTGCGTAAGGATTAGTGAAGGAGATTCGTCCATCTCGGGTTACTTTGAAGATCCTTAAGGGCTCGTCCGCTCTCTGCACCTGGCGTCACAGGTCATGCGAGGACTCGTCTGTCAGCATGTTATTATTTCAGATATCAGTTTCAACTTGGAAGAAGCTCGTCTGCTTTTTCTCTCCTTCTTATCCCCAGAGCGTCATCTGGTTGGGTTTATTTCCCAGTGTTGCATTCTTCGTCAGAGTGCAAATTTCAGGTCTTCTTGGTATTCAATCACAGTTTATCTCGAATGTCTGATAGCCGTTGCTCTCATCCTTTTCAGATTAACAGTTGATTGAATAGGGGCAGCTGTAACACCCCAAATTTGCCCTCTTCTTGTTTAGCATCATTATCATATCATAATCATCATGAGCATACCATATCCTTATCATTTTGCATAGAAAAATGAAGCATAACACTCACATGTTCTAGCATAAGGCATATGATCGGCCGTCTGGGAAGATTTGAAGCACTGCAAGTCAAAATCAAGAGCACAGTGATCTGGCAAGAATCTCACAGGGTCATTTTGCACAAGCCTGGTATCATGTTCAGAGCCCTAGAAAGAGAAGGGGGACCAAAATCAGCTTGAAGCGGTTGGCGCCAAATTATCTTTGAAGGTTCCCACCAAAAGGGGAAAGAATTCAAATTTTCCATGCGTTAACCGGTTAACGCATATGGTTAACCGGTTAACGGTTGCGAAATTTGAATTTTTCCAGCAAATTTCAGCATGTGGGTTTTGGCTCCATTTTCCAATTTTCTGATTTTTATTCATTTGAATTAAATTTGAATTTGAGAGAAGGATCTAGAGCATTTATCCAAGCCTCATTCCAACCCTAAATCCAAATCACTTTCTAATCTCTTTGCCAAACCATAATTTTGGATCCCAATCCTAATTTTTGGGCCCCAAACCTAAACCATATTTATTCCATTTCCCTCCAAACCTAGAAAAACTCTCCATCATTTTTCACTCTCAATCTGAATTTTCATTCCTCTCACTCACAATTCTCTCACTTTTCTCTCCCAATTTTCCAAATCACTCAAAGTTCCTCTTTGAAGATCACACTACCTTGCCTTGAGGTGTGTAGATCTTGGAACTAAACCTCCATTCATAGCTTGATTACATCTTTTTGCTGGTTTTGGTGGTGATTCAGATCTGGTTTGAGATCTAAAAGTGCTTTTGGATCAAAATTCTGCATCAAGAGCTTGTTCTTGCATTTATTTTGCATGGAGTGTGGAGCTTAGCATCGGATCTTCAAAATTTTGTGCGAGATCTACTGTTTTCAGCTCAATCAACAATTACCAAAGCATACCTCCGCTTTGTAGGTTGGTTAATTTCAGATCCAACTCTGTTTTTAGCTTATTTGCATGCTTGTGCTTTAGATCCACCATGTGTTTGTGTAATTGATTGTGTTGCATGAATTGATTGATTGTTTTGTATCCGGATCCGAATGTTATTGTTCATGAGCTTAATGATATGATTTAATGTGAATTGATCTATTTTTCCATGTGTAATTGACTGCTGGTCTGGTGCAAGCTTATTTGAATAAGCTGTTTGAGCTGCTGTTTTCTGCAGGAATTATTGCTGTTTTTACAGTGTTAACCGGTTAACGCATATGGTTAACCGGTTAACGCCCTGTTTTCATGTGTGTTTTGTGCAGGTTTTGGCTGGTTAACCGGTTAACGCATATGGTTAACCGGTTAACGCCCTGTTTTCATGTGTGTTTTGTGCAGGTTTTGACTGGTTAACCGGTTAACGCATATGGTTAACCGGTTAACACTGAGGCAGAATGGTTTTTTAGGGCTGTTTTGAGTTTGTTTGATCCCTTTGCTTGTCTTAAGTGCCATGGATCATTGCATGATCATTTAACATGATATTTTAGGGTGTTTACTTGCTGGTTGATGTATGTTTGCATGTTGTCGACGCGTAAGTCGTACATTCGCAATGTTTGGCATGTTGTTTGATGTTCGTTTGCAAGAACCTTTGAGCATGATTTATTCCATGATTGTTTCTTGGTCAATTTGCTGGATTTTTGCTAACATTTCAGGGGCTATGGTAAGTGTGAGATGTGGGAATTGAGTTCCACACCTCCAATTCTCATCTTCCTCTTATGTTTATGTTACTAACCCTTTGTTGTTGGGCTTAGGCCTTTCTCATCCCTTCTCCTATCTTCTTCTTCTCTTCTTTATTAGGATAGTAAGCTTCACCAACCTAGGATTTTCCATGCATGTTAACACTTAGGATTATTTTAGTCCCCTTTTAGGATTTTACCTTTATGATCTTTTGGTTCTTCTTCTCTTCTCATCTCATAACTATTAAAAAAAAGAAAACACTTTAATAAATGTGAAGTGATGCATTGATCCATAGCCTTATTCCATGAGGTATGCTTGTAGTCTTCCCATCTTGGGATAGTACATGTTTACCTTGTGATGCACAAGTCTGATCAAGGTATCTTCTTCATAAAGAAAAGCATAAAAAAAAACACTTCTTCATGTAAATAACCAAAAAAACACTTAATAATTAAGCAAGTTAGTGAGCCTAAGCCCTAATCTTTGGGTTCAAGTTTTGGGGATCTTCTCCTTACTTGAGTGTGCTTGTTCTATTATTCCATCTTGGAATGTAGTGACAAGTGCACATTCCATTGATGAGAGCTTGAGTTCACTTCCTTGCGACACACTCATAAAAGCTTCTAAAAAAAAAAAAAACACCAAACAAACAATAAGCGTCTTTCCTTCGGGAATTCTCTTCTCATCTCCTTCGCTCCGTACGCGAACTTGCTCCTACTTGTCACTTTGCAAGACGGTTACGCACTCGTCGTCCGAGCCTGCAACACCTGAGCAATGGCATAGGCAGTTCAAGCCTTAATTCACAAGCAACTTCTTTTCTACCCCTAGTTAGGGGAACTACGGCGTCTCTGATCCTCATTATCCCGATGAGGTACGTAGGCAGCGGGGTAGGGCCCGTTCGAGCACAATCTTTATTTTCCCTACATTTTTCTTTTCTTTTCTTATTTCAGTTCTTTTCCGGTTCCAGTTTCTTTTCATTTTTCATTTCTTAGCTGCAGTTTTCATACCCTCACCCTTTGAAACAGTTTTCTTTTGCAAGCGTGGATCCCGTCGGGTACGGCGGACGATCTGGGTGCTAATACCTTCCCAGGTCGTAACCGACTCCCGAGTTCAGTCTCTCTGGTTCGCAGGACCTGTGTCCTTCCTTTTCTTTTCTTCTGGTTTGTGCAGCATTACCATTCCCTCTCTTCGGGATAAAAATGCCTGGCTGGCGACTCTATTCTTTTTCCGCGCCACTTTCGCGTTTGTACCAGGACGGAAATCCTCGGGAGCGACAGTAGTAAATTGTGTGAAGCTTTTTTTTTTCCTTTTTTTGTCCTAAGATCGCGCCCACAATGTAATCACTTGCATCGCACATGATCTCAAATTGTAGTTTCCAATCTGGCGGTTGCATGATGGGTGCGGTGATAAGAGTTGTTTCGATTTTTTCAAACGCTTTTAGTCAGTTTTCATCAAAGATAAAATCATTGTCTTTCATTAGTAGACCAGTCAACGACTTCGTGTAAAAACCTGTGTGTCCTAAGAAACTTCATATTTCTCGTACGGCCTTTGGAGGTTGGAGGTCCTTTATCACTTCTATTTTGGCTTTGTCAAATTCAATCCCTTTATTAGATATTACGTGTCTGAACATGATTCCTTGTCTGACCATGATTCCTTGTCTGACCATGAAATGGCACTTTTCCCAATTAAGTACGAGGTTCACTTTAACACGTATTTCTAGTACCATCTCCAGGTTTGACAGACATCCTTCGAAACTGTGTCCACAGATGGTAAAGTCGTCCATGAATACTTCCATGATGTCGTCTATAAAGTCAACAAAGATCGCCATCATACACCGTTGGAATGTCGCGAGAGCGTTACATAAACCAAATGGCATTCAGCGATATGCAAACGTTCCATAAGGGCATGTGAAGGTAGTCTTTTCTTGGTCATTAGGATGAATGGAGATTTGGAAAAATCTGGAATAGCCATCTAGGTAGCAAAAATAGGAGTGCTTAGCTAATTTTTCCAACATTTGATCGATGAAGGGTAAAGGGAAACAATATTTCTGGGTAGCCTTGTTCAATTTACGGTAGTCAATGCATATTCTACTTAGAGTCACTACTCTCTGTGTTATAGACTCACCTTTTTAGTTCTTAATAACTGTAATGCCTCCCTTCTTTGGTACGACATGTACTGGGCTAACCCATTGACTGTCAGAGATTGGGTATATGATTCCAGCGTCTAGTAACTTTTTCACTTCATCCTTGACTACATTTCCTAAAATTGGGTTGATCCTTCTCTGGTGTTCTCTAGAGGTTTTGCAGTCTTCCTCTAGAATAATGTGATGCATGCAGATAGAAGGACTTATTCATTTTAGGTCAGATGTGTTATAGCCTAATGCAGTTGGATATTATCTTAAGATGTCTAATAATTTATCGGTTTCAAGTTGTCCTTAGTCTGCATTGACTATCATTGGTCGTTCAAGTTCCGGGTCTAGGAATTTGAATCTCATATTATTGGGTAGTACTTTGAGTTCTAGAGTTGGTTTCTTTGGGCAAGGCATATGGTCGGGTGTAAATGCTAAGCATTCACTTAGACTATCATCTTGATAAGGTTCTTGCCAATTATCATCTTCCAAGATCGGAGGGGTTTAAATTTTCATTATATCAGAATAGGTAGTTGGTTCCCTCTTTATTTATCTTACGCATTCGTTAATGACATCTAGCAAATAACAGGTG
The DNA here is from genome assembly GCA_963966055.1 of Lathyrus aphaca. Lineage (NCBI taxonomy): Eukaryota > Viridiplantae > Streptophyta > Magnoliopsida > Fabales > Fabaceae > Lathyrus > Lathyrus aphaca. The sequence continues at coordinate 254,631,838 of OZ014520.1, read as the reverse complement.
TCATCTATAGTTGGTGCTTGTAAGAATTGGGTTAAGATGAATTCGACCTTCTCTTCTCCCTCCTCGAATGTCAGCCTGCCTTTCTTCACATTTATGATAGCTCTGGCGGTGGCTAAGAATGGTATTCCTAGTATAATAGGAGTAGTGATATCTTCTTTAATGTCCATGATTATGAAATCAATGGGGATGTAGAATTGGCCTATACGTACCAGGACATTCTCTAGTATGCCTACAGGATACTTGACTGAGCGGTCGGTTAATTGAACTAGCATCTTTGTCGGTCTTAGTTCTCCCATATCGAGCTTTTTGCATATTGATAAGGGCATTACACTTATATTGCCTCCTAAATCGCATAGAGCTTCGTCTATTACGAACTTTCCAATTACACAGGGAATAGAGAAACTTCTTGGGTCCTTCAGCTTAGGAGGAATATTGTTTTGAATTATTGCGCTACACTCAGCAGTAAGTGTAATTGTCTCGTTCTCCTCGGTCTTTTTCTTATTGGATAAGATTTATTTTAGAAATTTGGCATATGAGGGAATCTGAGTAATGGCATATGTAAAGGGTATTGTGATGTTTAATTTCTTCAGAAGCTTTAAAAATTTCTTAAATTGTCCCATAATGTTGGAATTGGTTAATCATTGGGGGATACAAAATGAGTGGTTTCTATGGTGGTGGAGACACATAAGGTTTTTCTTTTTCTTCGGCCTCTTGTTTCCTTTTCCTTTGGCTGATCTTTCTTCTCAGTTGGTTTATCAGGCTTTTGGTACATGGTTGGATTTTGGATTCTAGGATCAGTAGGTCCGTCTAACTCTTTTCCACTTCTTGTTATAACTGTGTTCGCATGTCCTTTAGGATTCGATTGTGGTTTTTTAGGAAATGTGCCAACAGGGGCAGTAGAAGATGCTTGATGTTGTGCTACTTGCGAAATCTGTGTTTCTAGCATCATGTTGTGGGTAGCTAAAGCATCTACTTTGTTGGCTAACTGCTTAACTTGCTCTCTAGTGTGTATGTTCTGATACAGGAATTATTTGTTTGTTTGAGCTTGAGTAGCTATGAAGTTTTCCACCATCAATTCAAGGTTAGATTTCCTAGAAGCTACAACTGCATTTGGGGTAGCTTTTTGATATTCTGGTGGTGCAGTAGGTGTATGGTTGGGCATATATAAGGCGTTATTGTTCTTGTAGGAAAAATTATGATGATTCTTCCAACATGAGTTATAGATGTTTGAATATGGATTTCCTTGAGCATAATCCACCTGGTCTGTGGTTAATCTAGTTAAACGTTGATATTCGGGGGCAGTGTGCCCTGGAATTCCATATATCTCGTAGTTCGGAGTAACGATAACCACAATGACTTGAGGTGTCATGGTCAAGCTATCTATCTTATGTGCAAGAGCGTCTACCTTAGCATTGACGTGATCTAGGCTACTAACTACGTACATTCCACCATTTGTTTGGGATTTCTCTACTGGAGTTCTTTCACCTCCCCATTGGCAGTGGTTTTGAGCCATATTTTCAATGAGGTTGTAGGCATCTTCGTAAGGTTTGTCCATGAGAGTGCCGCCCGTGGCAGCATCTATCGTGAGTCCGGTGTTGCATAAAATCCCATTGTAACAGTGTAACACGGTGGGAGAACTGACTTTAGTTATGTTGCGGATAGCAAGAGTCGCCACCGACTTTTATTTTATCCAAATGAAAGGCATAAAAGAACAGGAAAGACCTTTTAAAAGATTTTTGGGTCCGGGGGGTAGGTTATGTAAAGGGAAGGTATTAGCACCCTTTACATCCATGGTTATCCATGGGCTCTTAGTTACTTAGCTCACTTTAAATTGTTTTTGAAAATGTGAAGTGTGTAAATAGAAATTTTCATAAGAGTTTGATAATGATCCATGTACGGATGCGTAAAAAACTTGTGTTTGAAAATTGTTTGAAATTGTGAGGTGTTTGAGAAATTTTTGAGTAGTGAGCAAGTAACTATGAGGAACCTACCCTAAAGTTTAAGTCTTTCTGTTCTTTATCCTTTAAATGGTAAGACTATCCCTATTATTAAGGAATAGGTAGTCATTACCTTGGATGTATGGGACAAGTAAAGGGGCATCTGTTTAATGAAGGCAACTGTAGGGTGTATTAAGCATTTTGGGGGGACTGTCATCATTATTCGAAAGGGACAAGATCATTATGAAGGCAACCATTTAAGGGACTTGATCTTTTATTGTTAAGGGACTAGATGACTTTATTTTTAAGGGACTTTGCTTTATACACCCTACTTGACCTTTTTTATTAGGCAACATGAGAGGTATCCCTAAGGAAGTGAGATGGCGATCAAAGATCGACTTACGTGTGTGAGTGTATAATTTTAATATTTATCTTTTAAATTTAAGTGATCTAAATCAATTTTAAATGACATAGATGTTTACACTCCCTATTTTTACTAACCATGGCATAAAATAGATAATTTAAACATTTAAAAAAAATATTACATCCAGGAGCAATTACAATAATAATAATAAAAGCAAAATAAGCAAAAATAAATAATAATAATAATTGGGTTAGTGAAATAATAATAATAATAATAATAATAAATCACAATGGGGTTAGTAATAATGATAATAATAAATCACAATATATCTAAATAGGGTTAGTAATAATAAAATAGATATGAAAATAAATAGCATTAATGATAAAATAAATAAGAATATTAGCATAATAATTACAAGATCAAATTTTTATGAACAATTATTATTTAAGATTAAGAAGAAAATATAAACAATTAATTATCATAAAGTCTTAAATGCTATAAAAATTAAGTTAATTATAAACATATTATGAAAATAAATTATATTAAATTAACAAGTTTTAATTATTTTTTTTAAACATGTATTGAAAATTATTTATATACAAGAATTAAATAATAATTATAAACAAATTATAAGATACATACATAGTACAAAGATAAGGTTAATTATAATTAAATAATCATATTATTATATTTTTAGAATCTTATTGTTTTAAACATGATTTAAAATTATTTACATTATTTAGATAAGATTACATATAATGATAATATAAATAAATGATAATAATAAAAATAGAGAAACATAATTAACATTTATATGAAAATAATTAGGGTTTAAGAAGTATTATTAGGGTTTATATAAAAAATAGGTTTTTTACATATAAAATTTTTAGGGTTAATTAATTAATTTATTTATACAAAACATATAATATTAATAATTTATAATAGAATAAATATTAAATATAATAAATATTAAATAATTTTAGTGATAAAGTTTAATTTTGAAAAAAAAAATGAATTTTGAATTATAGAAAAGAAAAGAATATGAACAATTTATTATTTTTTTATCATTTTTATAATTTATTAAACTAATTATAATATAAACAAAATTAAATAGAATAAGAAAAAGTGACAAAAATACTTACCTGGGGCTGGGATCGAACCCATGTCCTGAGCTTTGCCACCCTTAGACGTACAGAGTTACCACTGGGCTGCCTGCGCGTTGTGAACATGATCCCAACAACAATCCTTTTATTATATGCCCTGCAAAAATCATAAAAACAAAATAACACAAAAAAATGGCCTAATGGGAATCGAACCCAGGCCAGAGAGCTTTTACACGCACACATTCACCATCTGAGCTACGCATGCGTTGTGAAACAAACTTCAAACAATTACATAAAATATTAAAACAAATTTTCAAATTAGAAATTGGCGCCTCTGGACTTCATCTTCTCCAAATTACTTGCGAATTTACTTATAATTTTTCCTGCGAAATTACATACGATTTTTGTTTTACAGGTTTTCCTAGGTTCTTCCCAACGATCACCAAACCTGCAATGATTCATCAAATTGGAAACACCATTGTATTCCCCATAACAAAACAAACTTATTTGCGTGTTCAGAAATTATTTATATGGCTTATTGCACGAAACCCCAATTTTAGAGGATGAACCCTAACAATGGCATCTCACGGATTCCTCCATGAAAACTTCCTGTTTTTGTCCAGAAACACTCTATGGTCCATCACAAACATCATCAAACAGTCAAAAACGAATTAGAACAAGCAATTCAATGAAATATAAAAAAAACAAAATAAACTTGAAGAACATGATTCGGTTTATGCCATTCATGGAGTTTTGGATGATGATAAGTGTTGCTATGCATTCAGTGAACATCAAGGAACATGTTGAAACCTTTGGTTTCTCTTGAAAAGGGCTCTAAATGCCAAACCGAATTGGAGTTTTTTGTGTGAATTTTGGAACTTTGCTCTTACCTTTGGAGGCTCCAATTTTTTTTTTGCTTTTGATTGCTAAATGTTCTATATATATGAATGAATGAATTAGGTCAAAAACATTGCTTAAGACTTTGGATTTTTTGGTAGTTTGAGATTGAAAAAGATTGGCCTTTAAAATTTGAATATTCTTGATACAAGCTTGCTATTTTGGGATGATTTTCATAACTCTTGTATCAATTAGATCAAAATATCATTTATGACATTCTAGAAGCAAAATAATTTTAAATCTTCACTATTTTATATTTTATTTGAATTTAAAATGATTTTTAATATAAAAAATCATAATAAATAAAAATAAAATAAATAAAATAATGAAAATATTAAGTTAATTTCGTGCAAGATGTCTTGGTGTGGATTGGGTCATCATATGGCAAGCCCATTTAGAAAAAATTAGTTTTAAACCTCCATTTTCTTCATAAACCAACCAAAAATTTCCCAACTTTGCAAGGGCACACATCCTTCAATTTTAATGCTATGAGGGTGTTCTTGGACATTTTGGAAAGCTTGAAGAGTCCTATAACCAACCCCACTGGTTTCATGTCCATATCATTTACCAATCTCAAGTTATGCCCTTTTGAAGTTGTTGACTTTTTGTTGACTTTCAAAAGGACCTATAATGTCTTAGCTCATACCTTCCAAATGAAGCATTTTTAGGCTTGGCTTGTGAGACACAAATTTGTAGAGAATTAAATTTACTTCAAAATGAGCTTTGGATGGAGACTTGGTGATGAAGCATGTGAAAGTTATGGCTGGTCAAAGTTCAGTTGACTTTTACTGAGGAAACCCTAATTTAGAAACTCCTGATTCTTGATGATCTGAAATCTCCTTGATGAATCATGATCAACCCTTGATCAAATGATGAATTTTACTTCATATACTTGATGTTGGCAAAAAATCATGAAGTTTGACTTTGGTTTGACCACAGTTGACCTCAGTTTGACTTTTTAACTGCTTTGACTGATTTTGACTTATCTGATCATCTGACTGAGCAAACTTTTGAGAAAAGTCTTGAAACTTGTCATGGGGGTTCTTACACACATATAAGATGTTATGAAGCTCACTTGAAGCCTTGGAAATTCATTTAGCCTGATTAAAGTCAAAACCCTAGTTTTGGATGCACTGCTTAGGAGGTGCATTGTCTGAGGGAGTTGTCAAATCTTCTGACTATTTGTGGACTTTGTGAACCTTGTGAACCATCATAAGATGTATTGTGAACCTTATGAACCTAATGGGAGGTCTTGTGAACCTTGTGAACCTCATAAAGTGACTTGTAGACTTCATGAACCTCATGAAAGGTTTTGTAAGCATTGTGAATCTTGTGAACCTCATAAAGTGACTTGTAAACTTCATGAACCTCATGAAAGGTCTTGTAAGTGTTGTGAATCTTGTGAACCTTGTGAACCTTCTTAGTACACAAAGTCTTGTATTGTGAGGGCAAATTTTGGGGTGCAACAGCTGCCCCTGTTCAATTTTCTAAAACCTGAGGGGTTAGATTGGTATATGTGCCAGTCGTGACCGGGAAGGTTGAAGGGGATTGAACACAAAAGCCCAAAAATTTGCACTCACCGGTGCGTAAACTGATACAGAGGGTTGGTTGTATATGCTTGAGTGGGCTTAAAGATGCCACTTGGAAGAACTGGAGATGGGCTTAGAGATGCCATCTAAAGAACTGGATGTGATGATAACTTTGTGTTGATACTGGATCTCAGTACTAGGTCTTCGTATAGGCCGTCTCTGAATCGTTTATAATTTGAATTTGTTGAATAGACCAGTAGAAATAAATCTTCGTGACGATTATCTCTTCTGGAAATATCTTGGATTAGGGAATAGATCTTTTTACAGACCGTTTGCCTACTTTCCAAGGTCAAAAGAACGTCAGGATTTGTTCTTCTGAAAAATATCTTGAACCAGGGAATGGATCTTTGTATAGACCGTTTTCCTGCTATTCAAGGTCAAAAGAACGTCAGGATTAGTTCTTCTGAAAAATATTTTGAACCAGGGAATGGATCTTTGTATAGACCGTTTGCCTGCTATTCAAGGGCAGATAGATGAAATCTTCTGGAAATATCCTGGATTAGGGAATGGATCTTTTTACAGACCGTTTGCCTACTCTCCGAGGACAAAAAAGTGTCAGGATTAACTCCTGAAAATATCCTGGATTAGGGAATGGATCTTCTTACAGACCGTTTGCCTACTCTCCGAGGAAATAGATTAAATCTTCTGAAAATATCTTGAACCAGGGAATGGATCTTTGTACAGACCGTTTTCCTGCTATTCAAGGTCAAAAGAACGTCAGGATTAGTTCTTCTGAAAAATATTTTGAACCAGGGAATGGATCTTTGTATAGACCGTTTGCCTGCTATTCAAGGGCAGATAGATGAAATCTTCTGGAAATATCCTGGATTAGGGAATGGATCTTTTTACAGACCGTTTGCCTACTCTCCGAGGACAAAAAAGTGTCAGGATTAACTCCTGAAAATATCCTGGATTAGGGAATGGATCTTCTTACAGACCGTTTGCCTACTCTCCGAGGAAATAGATTAAATCTTCTGAAAATATCTTGAACCAGGGAATGGATCTTTGTACAGACCGTTTTCCTGCTATTCAAGGTCAAAAGAACGTCAGGATTAGTTCTTCTGAAAAATATCTTGAACCAGGGAATGGATCTTTTTACAGATCGTTTGCCTGCTATTCAAGGGCAGATAGATGAAATCTTCTGGAAATATCCTGGATTAGGGAATGGATCTTTTTACAGACCGTTTGCCTACTCTCCGAGGACAAAAAAGTGTCAGGATTAACTCCTGAAAATATCCTGGATTAGGGAATGGATCTTCTTACAGACCGTTTGCCTACTCTCCGAGGAAATAGATTAAATCTTCTGAAAATATCTTGAACCAGGAAATGGATCTTTGTACAGACCGTTTTCCTGCTATTCAAGGTCAAAAGAACGTCAGGATTAGTTCTTCTGAAAAATATCTTGAACCAGGGAATGGATCTTTTTACAGATCGTTTGCCTGCTATTCAAGGGCAGATAGATGAAATCTTCTGGAAATATCCTGGATTAGGGAATGGATCTTTTTACAGACCATTTGCCTACTCTCCGAGGACAAAAAAGTGTCAGGATTAACTCCTGAAAATATCCTGGATTAGGGAATGGATCTTCTTACAGACCGTTTGCCTACTCTCCGAGGAAATAGATTAAATCTTTTGAAAATATCTTGAACCAGGGAATGGATCTTTGTACAGACCGTTTGCCTGCTATTCAAGACCAGATAGATGAAATCTTCTGGAAATATCCTGGATTAGGGAATGGATCTTTGTACAGACCGTTTTCCTGCTATTCAAGGTCAAAAGAACGTCAGGATTAGTTCTTCTGAAAAATATCTTGAACCAGGGAATGGATCTTTTTACAGATCGTTTGCCTGCTATTCAAGGGCAGATAGATGAAATCTTCTGGAAATATCCTGGATTAGGGAATGGATCTTTTTACAGACCGTTTGCCTACTCTCCGAGGACAAAAAAGTGTCAGGATTAACTCCTGAAAATATCCTGGATTAGGGAATGGATCTTCTTACAGACCGTTTGCCTACTCTCCGAGGAAATAGATTAAATCTTCTGAAAATATCTTGAACCAGGGAATGGATCTTTGTACAGACCGTTTGCCTGCTATTCAAGACCAGATAGATGAAATCTTCTGGAAATATCCTGGATTAGGGAATGGATCTTTTTACAGACCGTTTGCCTACTCTCCGAGGACAAAAAAGTGTCAGGATTAACTCCTGAAAATATCCTGGATTAGGGAATGGATCTTTTTACAGACCGTTTGCCTACTCTCCGAGGAAATGGATTAAATCTTCTGAAAATATCTTGAACCAGGGAATAGATCTTTGTACAGACCGTTTGCCTGCTATTCCAGACCAGATAGATGAAATCTTCTGGAAATATCCTGGATTAGGGAATGGATCTTCTTACAGACCGTTTGCCTACTCTCCGAGGACATCTTGAGTAATGTACGGATCATTTCTGACTTGTTGTGAATTGTTGATGCTGTTTTATCTGCATATAACTATCCTGCAAGGAGAATGTTAGTTTATGCAATATGTATGCATGCATAGTATGATGCACCTAAATAAATGTATTATGCATTTATGGATATGTATGTTATGGTATGATATAAATGATGTATGTATGATATGATGCTTCCGGAAGAGTCTGGATGTCTTCGTATAACAACTGCTGGCCAGGGAAAATAAATCCCGATTCGCTGTTGAGGAATATGAGGATCTTGTTCCCGTCTTGTTTGATAATAAGGTATACATAACCTTCCGTATGCTGGGGATAACAAGGTATATATAACCTTCGTCTTCGTTTGATAGTAGGGTAGATATAACCTCCCGTCTTCGTTTGATAGTAGGATAGATATAACCTCCCGTCTTCGTTCGTCGTACTCTTATTGGAAAGTAAATTCCCGAATATCCGTATGAGGATAAAAGAGATGGATATAAATTCCAAGGGAGACATGACTTTATGAAGATGGATTTGTCCTACTGAGAGTTTTGTAACTGTCTTGTAGAGATGAACCGGCGAAGCTTCGTTGAAATCCTTCCCTCGTTCGTCCTTAATAAATACTATTACTGCATTTTTATGCATTTCTGGTAAGCATCAATCATATTCAAAGCACACATGCATTCAAGCTCAACTAATGGACGTTTCGCTTATGTAAAATAGGGTAAAAGTAAATCTGGATTCAGAGGGAAAAGTAAAGCTGAACTTGAGAACAAAAACGTTTCAACTTCGAGAGTGTATAACCAATTGGATTTGGAGCTCCTGAAATTTTTAACTTTTCTGAATACCTTCCCCGAAATCCTCATAGCTGGATCTGAAGACATGATACTGACACCATCTGATATTACTGGCGTAGACAATTAATTTCCATCATAGTTTCAGCTGAGAATCCAATATCAAGGTAATACAACGAGAGGAATGTGTCTTCAAATTGTGATGGACCATATGCGCTCCGGGTATTAGATTTGAAGAGAAAGCATTGCCCCTTGGTTGAGGATGAATTATACCATGATGGAAGTATCTGAATGTAGTTACCTCAAGAGAAATAAACAGAGTGCTTCACAATAATATGTTTCTGACATCATGAAACTCACATATATGAGGAGAGCTGCCTCTGGCTATTAAGCATTGTTGAATCTGGACCTAATTGCCCTGAATGAATTGAACAGTAACTTGGTATGCCCCCTTGATTAGGAAACAATGACCATGCCCCTGGCATTATGAATTCTGTAATGTTTTACCCTTGGCACTTCAGATAGATGAGGAGATCTGCCTCTGGCTGTTTAAACATAGTTGAATCTTGTCCTGATTGCCCCAAATGAGTTAGGCAGTATCATGGCCTGCCCCCTTGATTGGGAGATAATGACTATGCCCCTTTGTATACATGGGCTTTCATCCAGGAAGCAACTTTGTTTATCAGAAAGACTTTGATTTATTGAACCTTCATCCTGTAAGTTTCTCTGTTTATCATACACTCAGGTATATGCAAACAAATATACGCAAAAATGCAATGCTTATGTCTGTCTTGAAGTTTTTGAAAAAGAGTTATTTTAGAAAAAACAATTTTTATGAAAACTGTGATATTAACTCAAGTTTTATAATAAGCCCTAAAGGAGTCAGGATACCTTTTTGTAGCAGTACGCTTTCAAACTAACCATGCTTCAGTTAGGACTTTTAAAGGGTTATAACGTGGCCTGGTTCACGGTTTAAGAAACAAAGGATAAAGGCTCAAATTTTATTTGTACCCAACCCATTCTCCATGATGTTCTTCAGTCATATACTCAGTTAACTTATGCATTGAGGCTCAAATGAGTTTGGAATTGTAACACTGACATTTGTGATGGTTCAGAAACTCTAAATTTATTTGAACATTCAGTCATCTTTCTTTGTTGAGGATTCATAGTGACCTCTTTTTTTCTTTTGACTTTGTTATCCCTTCTTTTTGCCTGAACTGTTTATTTCAAAGTTACAGTCAGCGGGATGTCTTAATTTTTTTTACTAAGTCTCCTTCATAGGTTTTGACTTAGTGGGTTTTTCTTTTTGCTGGATATTGACTGTCAGGTTTCATGATTATAGAGAACCATCATTAGTTGTGTACAACACAAATAATTGGCATATTTGAGTTAACCGAGTAACTACCCTTCCCCGGGTTATGAATAAAGGTTTTGATTTGTGCGAGAATAAAAACTCCTACTTCATAGGCTCAAAAGGGTTGACTAGGGATTAACTTCCTTATATCTCCACTGTTTAGGAATTGAAACAATGCCTGTACATAGTCAGCATAGTCTGTTCAAAAGCATACTGCCTAATATTATGGTATTGTTTTCGTCATCCTCCCTCTACAGGCTTATAGCTTTATCAGGAGTTAAATATCACAAAATAGAAATATGAAGCATAGTTCAAAATATAGTGAAACGAATGGATTAATTCAAGACAAACATATGCAATGCATTAATGAAAACAAAAGTTTAACATAATAATAAGTGTTCAAACAAATAAAAGAAATTACAAATGAAAATTCAAATGTTCTCAAAGTCTCTTCCTCTAAACTTGTCACTCCAGTTATCTGGAAACTTTGATGCTTGATGGACGATAGAAGAACTCAACCTGGCCTTCTGGAGTAACCTCAAGTATTCCTTCGTCTATTAGGTCTTGAATCTTATTCTTCAATGCCCAACAGTTATTAGTGTCATGACCAGGACAGTCGGAGTGATACATACACCTTGCCTTGGGATTATAGCAAGGAGAAGAGGTGTTAGGATTTTTAGGAGAATTTTCCAAGGAAATCAACTTCATCTCCAACAGGCATTGCAAAACTTATGACATTGGTGTGCTGGACCGCATGAACTGTCTTCTACATTCCTTGTATAGAAGTGGATTAACCTTACCAGGCCTTCTTTCTTCCATTGAAGGATGATCAGTAGTAGCATGTCTCTTTCCTTCTCTTATCCTTACTTTCCTTTCATCCAAGTCAGCTTGTTTCAACGGAGGTTGACTGATGATTAGATTCCCAACTCTGTTATGCCGAAACTCATTGACAAAGCTTCTCAGCTCTTCTTGCCCCTGGGCCAAACTCTGGATAAGAGCCATTTGGCCATTCATCTGGATCCTCATCTCTACCATCTCAGTTTGTAGTTGTTTCAGCTGATCATCCTTGTTGTCCTTAGGATTCTTCTTCTTCATGTCCTCAGAGAGGAGTGCGTTCAACTCTTCTTGCCCCTTGGACAAATTCAGAATCACTTCTTGAAATTGGGCATTCTGAGCTTGAAGATCTTTGACAAATTGTTCGAGAGCCATTTCTGCTGAAATAAACAGCGAGAAGATGAGAAACCTGTTGTGACAACCTGTCATGCAATGATATGGTATGTAGATGCATATGTAATGTTTTCAAGGACCGCAGAGTTTACATTTGTTAAACAAACGGAAATAAAACTTTTATTAGTAAATGTTAAAATTATTTTGCCCCTTGGGCTTATAATGAAGGGAAATAAGTACAAAAATGGGGTTTTAAGTCTCCCATGGACGTTTCCTCTTTGTGTTGAGGTATGAGTTTAGATTCCGTTCCTCGTGAAGTTGCTTTGTTAGTTCCAGAATTCTTTCTTGGCTTGTTTTGTAATGAGCCTCGAAAGTATCCCTTTGCTCCTTCAGTTGGATCCAAGATCTCTGCAAGTCTTCCATGTCAGTAGGCATATCTGGGTGAAGGATGGTATGAGCAGTGTCTCCTTCAGCAACAGGTTCCATGGTAACTGGCAAGATAGCAGGATATGGCGTCATGAGAGTCTGAGCACGGGATCGCACCCATCTGAGATAAGCCTCCATAGGAATAGTGTACTTAGGTTCCAGTGTCTTGCTGTCAACCCTGTTTACTTTTCCCCAAGCTCGTATGAATCTCTGACGGTAATCTTGAAGATCGTTGTCGTAGTCAAACACAATGCCCTGAATCAACACGTCATGTGGTCCATCACTCCGAGCGTAACCAAACTGTCGTAAAGCTAAAGAGGGGTTGTAGGTGATGCCTCTTCTTATGCCTAGAAGTTGCACATTAGGAAACTCCCCACAACGGTCAATGATAGTGACATTCTCCATGGATCTGGAGCACCAATGAATATCTGAATGCGAGAGTGACATGATCCTTTTGGACCATCTGAACCCTTGCTCATTCTTCATTATTGAGCGAGGAAGGTGAGAAATAAACCACCTAGAAAGCAAAGGTATGCAGCACATCAAAGTTCCTCTTGCCCTTGTAGTACGAGCATGAAGAGAATGTAGGATGTCTCCAAGCAATGTAGGTACTGGATTGTGACCCAGGAATATGTTGATGGCATGAACGTCTATGAACTGATCTGGATTGGGGAACAATACTAAGCCATAAATCAGCAAGGCTAAGATCTCCTCAAAAGCATCATAGCTCATGGCCTTCAAGAGCACCTGAGCCTTATCCATTAGTACCTTAGCAAGAATACCCTTAACTCCGCTTCTCGTTTCTAGAACAATGTCAGACTTCTTTAAATGTAGGGCTGTAGCAATAACTTCTGGTTTAAGCTCCTTCTCCAGGCCTGTGAAGGGTCTTTGATCAAGAACAGGTATACCCAGAATTTTAGAGAACTCCTCCATTGTAGGAACCAGCTGATAGTCAGGGAATGTAAAGCAATGGTGCTTAGGGTCAAAGAACTGAAACAAAACACTCATCATGTCTTCATTAAACCCTGAGGTGACTAGATCCAATAGGTGACCATGTCTCTTGATGAACTGGGAATGATCAGACACTTGAGAAACCAACTCTTTAAGCTTAGAAGGTATCCCTACAAAGTTGATCCTGATGGTGTTCCTACGAGCAGAAGTCATGACCTGCAACAAAGAACAAAGATAAATCCTTTGGTCCTTGAAATGGTTAGTGAAAATGCTATGCTTATGATGCATGATGATGTCATGATGTTATGCTAAATCACAAACATGTGGCACACACAAACAAGTCACACAATAGCCCTAGGTTTAAAGGCTTGCATGAGGTTTAAAGGTAAGTACCCTCCCCTGAAGTTAGTTGGTTCATCCTGTCCTACAAAAGTAACCAGGTTCTAAGGGATCTCAATATCATTGATCCTTCACAAGGGTGGTTGTTCAGTAGGCAACTTACTTGCCAACCAAAACCCTCCAAGTTTAAGATCTCAATGAGCGTAGTATCGAGTGTCAACCAACTTCAGTCTGCACCAAAGCCGGTTACCTCACTACCTTCTAAAGGCCAAGATGGGATAACTAGGGTTCTAAAAGTTAGTTAGTGCATTGACAACATATGGCAGCCTCATATTATCCTCAACTTGACTTAAGGAACATAAACACCCACCAAGAAGTCACACTAACTATGGCCACCAGATCAACCATATCGATATACGTCGTACAGTTTCCTTGGTCTATTGCCATTTACCTAAGGTACACTAGATACGGGTTAGGACCTTTCACACATAAGAGCCCAACAAGTAAAGTAAAGCAAACAAGGCAAACAATTTTAAGTGATCTAATTCCTAAGGGTACCCCTCTTTTATTAAGTCCCCAGCAGAGTCGCCAGTTCTGTAACACGCTGGGAGAACTGACTTTAGTTATGTTGCGGATAGCAAGAGTCGCCACCGACTTTTATTTTATCCAAAGGAAAGGCATAAAAGAACAGGAAAGACCTTTTAAAAGATTTTTGGGTCCGGGGGTAGGTTATGTAAAGGGAAGGTATTAGCACCCTTTACATCCATGGTTATCCATGGGCTCTTAGTTACTTAACTCACTTTAAATTGTTTTTGAAAATGTGAAGTGTGTAAATAGAAATTTTCATAAGAGTTTGATAATGATCCATGTACGGATGCGTAAAAAACTTGTGTTTGAAAATTGTTTGAAATTGTGAGGTGTTTGAGAAATTTTTGAGTAGTGAGCAAGTAACTATGAGGAACCTACCCTAAAGTTTAAGTCTTTCTGTTCTTTATCCTTTAAATGGTAAGACTATCCCTATTATTAAGGAATAGGTAGTCATTACCTTGGATGTATGGGACAAGTAAAGGGGCATCTGTTTAATGAAGGCAGCTGTAGGGTGTATTAAGCATTTTGGGGGGACTGTCATCATTATTCGAAAGGGACAAGATCATTATGAAGGCAACCATTTAAGGGACTTGATCTTTTATTGTTAAGGGACTAGATGACTTTATTTTTAAGGGACTTTGCTTTATACACCCTACTTGACCTTTTTTTAGTAGGCAACATGAGAGGTATCCCTAAGGAAGTGAGATGGCGATCAAAGATCGACTTACGTGTGTGAGTGTATAATTTTAATATTTATCTTTTAAATTTAAGTGATCTAAATCAATTTTAAATGACATACATGTTTACACTCCCTATTTTTACTAACCATGGCATAAAATAGATAATTTAAACATTTAAAAAAAATATTACATCCAGGAGCAATTACAATAATAATAATAAAAGCAAAATAAGCAAAAATAAATAATAATAATAATTGGGTTAGTGAAATAATAATAATAATAATAATAAATCACAATGGGGTTAGTAATAATGATAATAATAAATCACAATATATCTAAATAGGGTTAGTAATAATAAAATAGATATGAAAATAAATAGCATTAATGATAAAATAAATAAGAATATTAGCATAATAATTACAAGATCAAATTTTTATGAACAATTATTATTTAAGATTAAGAAGAAAATATAAACAATTAATTATCATAAAGTCTTAAATGCTATAAAAATTAAGTTAATTATAAACATATTATGAAAATAAATTATATTAAATTAACAAGTTTTAATTATTTTTTTTAAACATGTATTGAAAATTATTTATATACAAGAATTAAATAATAATTATAAACAAATTATAAGATACATACATAGTACAAAGATAAGGTTAATTATAATTAAATAATCATATTATTATATTTTTAGAATCTTATTGTTTTAAACATGATTTAAAATTATTTACATTATTTAGATAAGATTACATATAATGATAATATAAATAAATGATAATAATAAAAATAGAGAAACATAATTAACATTTATATGAAAATAATTAGGGTTTAAGAAGTATTATTAGGGTTTATATAAAAAATAGATTTTTTACATATAAAATTTTTAGGGTTAATTAATTTATTTATTTATACAAAACATATAATATTAATAATTTATAATAGAATAAATATTAAATATAATAAATATTAAATAATTTTAGTGATAAAGTTTAATTTTGAAAAAAAAAATGAATTTTGAATTATAGAAAAGAAAAGAATATGAACAATTTATTATTTTTTTATCATTTTTATAATTTATTAAACTAATTATAATATAAACAAAATTAAATAGAATAAGAAAAAGTGACAAAAATACTTACCTGGGGCTGGGATCGAACCCATGTCCTGAGCTTTGCCACCCTTAGACGTACAGAGTTACCACTGGGCTGCCTGCGCGTTGTGAACATGATCCCAACAACAATCCTTTTATTATATGCCCTGCAAAAATCATAAAAACAAAATAACACAAAAAAATGGCCTAATGGGAATCGAACCCAGGCCAGAGAGCTTTTACACGCACACATTCACCATCTGAACTACGCATGCGTTGTGAAACAAACTTCAAACAATTACATAAAATATTAAAACAAATTTTCAAATTAGAAATTGGCGCCTCTGGACTTCATCTTCTCCAAATTACTTGCGAATTTACTTATAATTTTTCCTGCGAAATTACATACGATTTTTGTTTTACAGGTTTTCCTAGGTTCTTCCCAACGATCACCAAACCTGCAATGATTCATCAAATTGGAAACACCATTGTATTCCCCATAACAAAACAAACTTATTTGCGTGTTCAGAAATTATTTATATGGCTTATTGCACGAAACCCCAATTTTAGAGGATGAACCCTAACAATGGCATCTCACGGATTCCTCCCTGAAAACTTCCTGTTTTTGTCCAGAAACACTCTATGGTCCATCACAAACATCATCAAACAGTCAAAAACGAATTAGAACAAGCAATTCAATGAAATATAAAAAAAACAAAATAAACTTGAAGAACATGATTCGGTTTATGCCATTCATGGAGTTTTGGATGATGATAAGTGTTGCTATGCATTCAGTGAACATCAAGGAACATGTTGAAACCTTTGGTTTGTCTTAAAAAGGGCTCTAAATGCCAAACCGAATTGGAGATTTTTGTGTGAATTTTGGAACTTTGCTCTTACCTTTGGAGGCTCCAATTTTTTTTTTTTGCTTTTGATTGCTAAATGTTCTATATATATGAATGAATGAATTAGGTCAAAAACATTGCTTAAGACTTTGGATTTTTTGGTAGTTTGAGATTGAAAAAGATTGACCTTTAAAATTTGAATATTCTTGATACAAGCTTGCTATTTTGGGATGATTTTCATAACTCTTGTATCAATTAGATCAAAATATCATTTATGACATTCTAGAAGCAAAATAATTTTAAATCTTCACTATTTTATATTTTATTTGAATTTAAAATGATTTTTAATATAAAAAATCATAATAAATAAAAATAAAATAAATTTAATAATGAAAATATTAAGTTAATTTCGTGCAAGATGTCTTGGTGTGGATTGGGTCATCATATGGCAAGCCCATTTAGAAAAAATTAGTTTTAAACCTCCATTTTCTTCATAAACCAACCAAAAATTTCCCCCAACTTTGCAAGGGCACACATCCTTCAATTTTAATGCTATGAGGGTGTTCTTGGACATTTTGGAAAGCTTGAAGAGTCCTATAACCAACCCCACTGGTTTCATGTCCATATCATTTACCAATCTCAAGTTATGCCCTTTTGAAGTTGTTGACTTTTTGTTGACTTTCAAAAGGACCTATAATGTCTTAGCTCATACCTTCCAAATGAAGCATTTTTGGGCTTGGCTTGTGAGACACAAAGTTGTAGAGAATTAAATTTACTTCAAAATGAGCTTTGGATGGAGACTTGGTGATGAAGCATGTGAAAGTTATGGCTGGTCAAAGTTCAGTTGACTTTTACTGAGGAAACCCTAATTTAGAAACTCCTGATTCTTGATGATCTGAAATCTCCTTGATGAATCATGATCAACCCTTGATCAAATGATGAATTTTACTTCATATACTTGATGTTGGCAAAAAATCATGAAGTTTGACTTTGGTTTGACCACAGTTGACCTCAGTTTGACTTTTTAACTGCTTTGACTGATTTTGACTTATCTGATCATCTGACTGAGCAAACTTTTGAGAAAAGTCTTGAAACTTGTCATGGGGGTTCTTACACACATATAAGATGTTATGAAGCTCACTTGAAGCCTTGGAAATTCATTTAGCCTGATTAAAGTCAAAACCCTAGTTTTGGATGCACTGCTTAGGAGGTGCATTGTCTGAGGGAGTTGTCAAATCTTCTGACTATTTGTGGACTTTGTGAACCTTGTGAACCATCATAAGATGTATTGTGAACCTTATGAACCTAATGGGAGGTCTTGTTAACCTTGTGAACCTCATAAAGTGACTTGTAGACTTCATGAACCTCATGAAAGGTTTTGTAAGCATTGTGAATCTTGTGAACCTTGTGAACCTCATAAAGTGACTTGTAAACTTCATGAACCTCATGAAAGGTCTTGTAAGTGTTGTGAATCTTGTGAACCTTGTGAACCTTCTTAGTACACAAAGTCTTGAATTGTGAGGGCAAATTTTGGGGTGCAACAAACAGGTATGGATTCTCACCCGGTTTTCCAAACTGTGGTGTGGACATAGCCCCATCATGTCTTTGTATCTCTCCTACACTTCGTAGAGAGATTTGGCATCTTTTTATCGAAATTCATTGATTTGTGCTTTCAACATAGCTGTCTTGCTTAGTGGGAAATAACATGCTAAGAAAAAGTTCTTCAATTTGGCCCATGTTGTAATAGAGTTGGCTGGTAAGGATTACACCATTCGACTTCACCGTGTCTATGTATTACACAAACTTAGTAAGGTGTTCATTAAGGTTATTCGTAGGATTTCTAGAAAACTGATTTTGTTGTACGGATGATAGCAGTGAAGGTTTTAACTCGAAATCGTTTCGAGTAATGGCTGAGGGAAACAATACTGTTATGTGGTTCTTGTTGAGTCGGAGTCACATATGACTTGAGTGGACAATTTTGTTGTCCGTTTTCATCCATGTTTGGTTCTTCAGTTGGTTCGGGTATAACAATTTCAAGTAAAGGAGTTTCTGAAATTTCGGTTCGGCGTCTTAAACTTAAGAAACGCTCAACTTCGTTGATTTGTGGTTCTAAGTCTTGACCTTGTGAGCGAGTACTAGGCATACAATCGACAAAAGGGAATTTTGGTTTTTTGCCTTAGTCTATACGACACAACAAACAAATTGCACTATTGACTAAATCAGAGTCCCCTGCAATGGCGCCAAAAACTTGATCTCGACTTTCTGAGTCTTACGGGTACTAACAGCAAGTATACAACCTAATCGCGTAGTAATAAAGATATCGATCCCACAGAGACTTGATAATCAAACTAGTACTATCGAGGTGTTACTATGTTTAGCTAAGGTGAATGATGTTTTTGTTTAAGCGAAACGAGAAATTAGGAATTTTAATGAAAATATATTATGATATAATATCGGTACAAAATTAATATGCATTCATGGATTCAATAAATCATCGACTTATAAAGATGAGTCAAAATATCTTTATGTAGAAAATATCAGTTTAAAAGTCGTCAACTCACACTCTCGTGGTCTTTCCTCTAACTATACTCCTAAGTCAAATTGAGCGCTCTCGCTGTATCAAATTGAGTTAAAAGTAATTTTTGAAAACTTATAGATTCTAATTAGCTTTAAAGCTCTTTCGTTGTATTTAAAACTAATGTTCGATTTCAGCTATCTGGTTAAAATCTCACACTCTCGTGGTCTTAATTGTAACCTTCGTTACCTTTTTACTTTCGTAATAAAGGTTGATTTTAAATTAAGAAATTGAAACCAAAACATAAGTTTGTTTATGATTTTAGCCTAGATCTGTCGAATCCATTCCTGTTAATTAATTACATACTGATTAATTGCTTTAGCCAGACATATTATTTAGAGCAAGCATAAACAAATAAAAACAGTATATAAAAGCATAAGGTGTAACGCCCCGATTTTTATTTAATTATTTAAATTGGATTTGTTGTGTTTTCAATGTGAAGAGAAGTTTTTTTTATTCAGTATAATATTAATTTAAAGTAATTATATAATATTGAATAATTTTATTATTGGATAATTAAAATATTTGGAAAATTAAGAGGAAATGGTAGAATGGTGAATTAGTAAAGATAGTAAGGATAAAAGAGAAAGACCATAGATTGGGTCTAAGGGGTTATGTGGGAATAAGGAAAAAGGGAAACCATTTGTGTTTTGTGAACGATAGAGAGATCGTGAAAACTGAGAAGGAAGAAGGAGAAAGGGCTAGAGCGTGAAGAGAATTTCGAGACCGAGGAAGAGAATTCTCATCAAAACCAAGGTAAGGGTGGGATTCTTCCGTCTCTTAAGGGTTATATAATGGGAATTTGGTATTGTGTTATTGATTAGAGGAATTAGGGGTTTAGATGATTTGGATGAAAATCGTGTTTAATCGATATTAGTTGTTGGTGTTGTATGTTAAGTGTATGAATTAGGCATTGTATTGTAAAAAATTTGCATTTTTCTGGTGATTGGACTGGTTTTTGTGAAGTGTTTCCGTAGCAGGTTGTGATTGATCGTAGTAGGGAGAACTACGAAAACCGCAGAGCTCGTTTAGCGAGAAGGTGGGAATTTTGAAGAGTGAGTTACAAAGAGTTGCTCGCTCAGTGAGCAAGCTCCCCACTTAGCGAGGTCTAGAGTGAAAAATAAAATAATTTAATTCTAAAAAATTCTCTAAAATTACTTAATTAATATAGTAATGGATAGGGATCGAAGTGGTGTTGTTAGAAGTAGTTAGAGATGAGTTATGCACTTAATTAGAGGGATAATTAGTATAACTTGAAAATAAACATAAATTGATATGTTTATTAGTTGTTGTTGTTGCTATGTGTTGTAGTTGTTGTTGTGATTATATGGCATAGTTTATATGACACAGTTATTGATATAATATGTTGAAGTATGTTGTGTTGTTGTAAGTATTCTCGTTGAGGTTGATACATGTTGTTGTATGTGAAGATGCATGATGTTGATGATGTTGTTGTAGATATGCATGATTGTCATTGATATTGCATGACATGTGCATGGTTGGGAATGGTATACCAAGGTAGGGTATTTCCATTCGGATCCTAGTGGGGATCATTGTGATGTTGGTGCGGTCATGAAATAGGGATCGTACATGACCATGAAATAGGGGTCGAGGATGTGATCATGAAATAGGGATCATACTGGACCACGAAAGAAGGGTCAAGAGTTCCTACGGGATCTGGATCTTGAAATAGAGATCGAAATATGATATTGCATGCATAGAGTCAAGTAGAGTTTCATTGCATGAGTTTTTGTTGATGCGCATGATGTTGATATGTATTGTGGTGTATTTTTTTAGTTATTGTTGTTGGGAAGTGGTGATCTAATTTTCGATACTTTCTTTATTCTTATTATTTTCCTCTTTTATGATGTAAGTATCTCACCCCTTCTGTTTGAATGTTACCCTTATGTTGGTAATGTGCAAGTGATCAGGATAAGTCGAGTGGTGGTCAATGAAGTCGGTGTACTTAACTGGTTTAGGAGCCGACTCTGATACATGCTTTGGGTGTCGGGACGATGTTTGTTTTGTCTGATTACTTGTAAGAAAATATTTTGTAATTGACTTAGACTTTATATTTATTTGGAAGTTTTCCGCTGCAAGTTGAACTATTTTTTTTTAAAAACGTATCATTTGAGCCGTGAGGTTTTAGTTGAATGTGACACTCAAATATTTTGGTGTATTTTAATTAATCTGGTTTTTATTTATAAATCTGTGGGATATTTGGGTGTTACAAAGTGGTATCAGAGCAGGTTGGCCCGTCCTACCAAGTAGTTGAGTCATTGTGTCGTCGTTGAGTGTTGAGTGTTGTTGTAGAATTCTTATCTATTGTTTGAATGTTAATGTTGTGTGATAGATTTAGAATGGCTGGGAGAAACGATGTTGCATTGTCGCTGCTATGCAGGAGATGACTCATGCTATGCAAAACTCGATGAATGTTGGTGATCATGAGAGTTATGAGTTTCGGAAGAATGATCCACCTACATTCAAGGGAAAGTATGACCCTGATGGAACACATGATTGGCTCAAGGAGATCGAGAGGATCTTCAGGGTGATGGAGTGTTTGGAAGGAAGTAAGGTGCAGTTGGGTGCGCACAGGTTGGTAGCAGAAGCTGATGATTGGTGGGTTGGCACTCGTCAACGGTTGGATGTGTCTGGTGAGAAAATCACCTTGGCTGTGTTTAGAAAAGAATTTATGAGGAAGTACTTTCTTGAAGATGTTCGAGGAAAGAAAGAGATTGACTTCTTGGAACTAAAGCAAGGGAGCATGTCAGTTACCAAGTATGCTGCCAAGTTTACTGATCTGGCAAAGTTTTATCCGCATTATAGTGAGGCGACTGCTGAGTTCTCGAAATGTTTCAAGTTCGAGAATGGTTTGAGGTCTATGATTAAGCAGGAGATTAGTTATCATAGGATCTGAAGATTTCCAGATTTAGTGGATTGTTGTAGAATCTTTGAAGAAGACAACAAGGCGCGATCGAAACACTTTAAGGGTTTGGCTGAGAGAAGAGGAAAAGAAGATATGCATCGTGGGAAACCTTATGTAGCTCCTACTGATAAAGGTAAAGAGAAACAGGTTGAGAGAAAAAGGCCAAGGCATGAAGGTGTTCTTGCTTCGCTGAAGTGTTACAGATGTGGTGAGTTAGGTCATGGTGTCAGTGAGTGCATGAGTGATGTGAAGAAATGTTTCAAGTGTGGTCAGCTTGGACATTTGATTGCTGAGTGCAAGACTAATCTGGTTACTTTCTACAACTATGAGGAACAAGTTCATATCATTACTCATTTCTAGAAGTTGAAGAAAGATGCAACTGGAGGAAAGGTGTTCGCTTTGACATGGACACAGACTTCCAGTGAGGATCGTTTGATCAGAGGTACTTGTTATTTTAATAGTATTCCTTTGATTGCAATGATTGACACAGGTGTTACGCACTACTTTATTTTTATTGATTGTGTGAGGAGATTAAGACTTATGTTTTCCCCTATGAAAGGAGAGATGGTTATCGAGACTCTTGTTGATGGGTTGTTAACTATTTTTCTCGTGTGTTTGAATTGTCCGTTATCGATTTATGGTAAGGACTTTGGTGTGGATTTGATGTGTTTTCTGTTAGGAGGTTTGGACGTGATTCTGGGTATGAAGTAGTTGGAGTTCAACCATGTTCATATTAATTATTTCAGTAAGTTGGTTTGGTTTCTTACTCCTGATGAAAAGGAAGAATGATCGCGACTTTATGTGTTTGGTCGGATTGATACTGCAAGCATACAGGGTATCGCGTAGTTTTAAAAGATTGTCGAACCCACAAGGATTGATAGTCAATAAGGAGTGTCCTATAATTACGGCGTAAGGCTAAGGCTAAGGTTTTCACAAAAGAAAGGGATAACGAATTAATTACGAAAAATGTTTTTTTTGCACGAATAAAAGAAACGACACCATAGAATGATTTCCGGGACTCTTAGGGACTCTATAGGATCTGGGGCTGAAATGAAAGTTGAAGTTGTTCTGAAGAAAATACCAACCTAAAGGTTCGATCTCACACTCTCACGCTATTGACCGAGCAAAAAACCAATAACCCCAAGTTTTTGCTCTCGCTCGCTCGGTAAATAAAGGACGTCTTTTTGAAGATGGATAAAATCGAAATGAAATACCTAAAGCGCTCTCATTGTGTTCAGGTTCCAGTGTCATGTGCCTACTATCTGACGCGTACCTCAAAATCTCGTTCTATTGGACTCGTCTTTGTTCATTTCTCACTCTTGTGACAAAATGCTGGTAAGCAGCCTCTCGCTCTCACGACACGACTACCTAAATTAATCTTAGATCATAAAACTAGAATTTCAGGCATTAAAATTATGTCGGTTATCCTACGGAGTCCCGTCAAGACAACGGTCCTCAAACTACGGGCTCATGCAAATCTAGCCTAACATAATTGATATTAATGTCGACATAATTACGTTAAAGCATTTAGAAACATACATAATGGACTAATTTTAAGAAAATTATGTTTAGGATTTTTTTAATGAAAAATTGCTTAAAGTTATGAACAAGAACATACCAAATTTGCAATAAAATAAAATGCAGGAAATTAAACAAACCGATAAATTTATAACCTGAAATAAACTGAAACAAAAACTTGTATAAATTGTAAATGCGATCCAATACAACACGGAAACCAGAAAAGGAAAGATACAAAAGTGTATTGATCACTCGATGTGAACAATCAATACTATGGCTAATGATTTTCTAGTTCTGTAAGAAATTCGACAGCGCTTCCACAAGGTATCGGATCGTATCAAATGCTGCTCTGAGGTCCTCTATTTATAGAAGAAAAGTGGCTCCAAGAACAGTTGAGATTTTTGAATTTTGAATGTGGGAAACTGCCTTGAAAACTTCTTCTGGAACTGCTCCCGCGAACAATGGCGAACGCCATATGCAAATGGCGAACGCCATTTGACTGCTATGAAGAATATGCAATTTTTGGCAAATGGCGAATGCCTTTCACCTAGAGAATGCAGAATGTGCAGATTTCTTCCTTTTTTTAGCTGGTTTGCCATGAATTCTTGTTCTTTCCTTTGATCCAGCTTCTTGGGTCCTGAAAACATAAAATGAACAAAACATAAGTAAATTAATACGGAAAACAATAAAGACTCAATGAAAATACGATAAAACATGCATGAAATGAGTTAAAATAACCTATGCGGAATCGAGTCATCAAACTTCCCCACACTAAGACTTTTGCTTGTCCCCAAGCAAACTCTCAATGCCAATAAAACAAATAAACACATTGTTTCGATTCGTAGGCACACCGAAAACGATTAAGCACAAGGTTGCTAGGCTAAAGCAAAAAGATAGGTACTAAATAGAGCAAACAAGAGTATCACAATGACACAAATCCACCAAAAGTGGACAAAGAGTTCCTTCCTATGCTATACCGGTTCAGATCATGATATTATAACTCGACCTACGGACTTTTGTTCTTATTCACCTCATTTTCATTCTAGAGCAATCACATTAAGCCCGTTATCCCTCTTGCTTACATGGTAATCAAACATGTTAGTGTGATCTCTTAATTCAACATTTCTTTTTCTTTTTCTTTCTTGCTTTGTTTTCTTATAAATTTCAAGATTCTGATCTTTTGGGCTAAGTGATCGGGTGAGGATCACCTAACTTAGTCAGAACAGGTCTTTGATTCATATTTTTCTACGAAAGCACAAATTTTTTCTTTTCTTTTTTTTAGAGATCAACACATATTTGCATCAGTTCGTTACTTAGTTCACATGAAGGATGGTGCTGACTGCTAAAATAAACTAATCAAGAGGCTAAATAAAGGAAACTAAGAACAAGGTCTCTACATAATATGTATTTGAACTAATATCGCATATTGGGGACTCTATGGTGTAAAGACGGTATTGATGTTGACAAAACTTTTCCAAGTCCATCTACCTAGCCTAAATCAACCTGTACTAAGTGTGTCCTGCCTTTTGAATCGAAAAAAAATTATATTTTTGGGGAATTTTCAGACTATGCGAAAACATAAGGTAAATGACGACTCAAACAAGCATATGACTCGATAATTAAACAAATAAAAGAAACTATCCTATTGAAACATGAAATAACATAAAGCAATAAATGGAAAGCAATAAACAACTCCTCCCCCACAATTAAATCAAACATTGTCCTCAATGTTTTAATTTAAGGTGAACAGGAAAATGAGTGATGGAACCTGGAAGGAAATTAGTGGCGGAGGGCACGGCCTCGGTGCTGATAATGGTCCTCTCTGACATCAGTATCCTCAGGCTGGTTCTGGCCTCCAAGACCACGTACCTCTCTGCGCAGACCAATCATCTCGGCAGTAAGATCTCTCAGTGCAAGATCTGTCCGGGCCATGAACTCCGCTTGGTTGTTGCGAAGCTCTGTGTACTCCCTATCACGCTCCTCCTCCTGTTCTCTCTGCTGCCTGAGCTCGGATAAAATCTGATCCAATGATCCTTGCATACATGCAGAATCATCAGAAATAGGTGCAGTGTGTGGTGCGGTACTAGGACCGGGTACGTCAGAAACACGAGGACGAGGACGGGTCTACTGGGAAGCCTATCACGTAGCATCCCCACCTTCTTGCTCATTAGCAAGTAATCAGTTAGCATGCACGTGCACATCAATACGAACATGGGCATGCAAAGAAAAACTATAGTGCTTACGGTCACAGATTATAATGCTATACCTGCCATCAAGTAAACTTTTGACAAGCCGCGTACTCTTCCAGTAATCTAGGTCAGCAAAGATACTCTCAAAGCAGTTGTCATCCACGACATAATCAAGGTTAAAGGCTTCAACAATGGTGGTGACTATGCTACCTATGCAAATGGGTCCTCCGACTCTGTTAGACACACTAATCAAGTGGGCAAGGAAAAATGGCACATGGTCTACTGGGGTTTGGTTCAGAGCACAATGAAGGATGTACAAGTCTTTGGAATTCACATTATCAGTGTTCTTACGCCCAAAAATGGTAGAAGTAGGGATTCAGTGAAGCACTCTAATGGTTGTGTTTTGGATGGATGTGGCCTTAAGTCCATCCCATTTGTCTGTGGTCAGGCCAGTGATGGCACTCCAAAATTGGAAAGCATTGCCTTGCCACTCACTTTCTAAGGGTGCAATAGTTGCGCCTCCGGCAACTGATGGAAAGCTAAAAATCTCCCTAATTATCTCATGGGTTAGTGAAAAGAACTGGTTAAGCAACCTAAAGGTAATGGTATCGGAGGTACGGGATGGGTCATGCACGTAACGGAGTGAACTAAGAAACTCATAAGTCAACCTAGTGGAATTTACATTACAAAGAGTGCAGAAACGAGTCATACCTAAGTTCTTCAGCATCCAAGCGACACCCGGCATGAGGCTCAGAGTACGAAGTGCTTTCGCGTTAGGGTACCTAGTTGCTTCGATGTCTCTCTTTGATATGCGGTGGAAATCCTCACGCATGGTGTCACCGATTTCACCTTCCGAAAACTCAATTCCCATGTAATCAACTTCTTGGTTTGCTTCCATACTGAAATTTGAGAGAAAAGATGAAGAAATTTGAAGTGGGTTATGGTGGATAATGAGATTTTGTGGTGATGGTAAGTGGTTGTGGAAAGAGATTTATATAGAGATATAATGAAATCTAAGTGGTTAGGGTGATTAAGAGGAAGTTAATGTGAGTTATGAGGGTGGTTGGGTGGTAGAAGAATTAAAAAAGGTGGAAAAGAAAAATAGGAGGGAAAAGACAAAAAAAGGAAATTGGAAAAGGGGGCAGCGTCATAAAACGCGCGCCCTTCTGTTTTTGAGAGTAAATGGCGAATGCCATTGACCTAATGCGTGGCCAGTAACTAAGAAATCGAGGATTATGCCTCTGGTTATATTTTTTCTTGTTTTTATCATTTTTAATTTGTTTGTTTGTTTGTTTGTTTTGTTTTCAATGAGATGGAACGGAAATATGGTAAGAACACAAATACAATTAAGGAAAAACGAAAATTGTGTTACTTGAAGGGAAATGATTCGGTACAAATACGCGTCAACATTCCGATGTAGAAAATTCTAAGTTAAAGCTTACAATACGGGAAAGGGAAAAACAATACAAGGAATTCAAACTAGCCTAATAAAAGAATGGAAAAGATTAGATAATGCGTGAATCATCCGCCAAGTCGCCCGACTAAGGAGTCGACAACATTGTGGAGTGAAAATACGACTTGGTAAAGATGATCAAATTTCTCATTCACAACATCCACAAACTGAATTTGATCCACTCTAAGTGATTCTATTTCAGCATGAAGATCACCTACTTCAACTTGTAATGCATAAATGGCATCAGGTATGGTTATTATGAAAGGATTAGGCACTTCGGGTACAACATTGGTAGAACTATCGGTACTGAGGCATGATGGTATCCAGATGCTCATAGGGTTGAGGCGAGTCGGGTGGAATATGTATCTCATCCACTACATTCAAGTCATACAACCAATTTTCTATGTTATGGACACTCGTCCTCTCATGGTTTGGCAAAGTAAAGGCATGGACAATGGTATTATCAATTAACAATTCAAACTCCACTGGTCCTAAATTGGCTACGATCCCACAGTTAAAACAGAAATTGATATCCATTTGGCGGATGCCACCAAAAATGATAGAATGAATCAAATGGTAGAGCATGCCTATGGCATCGACAATCATAGTCACTAATCCTCCAATGATAATGGGGTGAAAAGAGTCACGGGCCAGCTTAAGGATGTTAGCTAACATGTACGAGGCAGCATTGGTCGAACTTCCTTGGGAGGCACAAAACATGATATAAAGCTCATCCCGGGACACAACATAAATATTCTTTTCTTTCCCGAAAATAGTGTGAGCAAGGATCTTATGAAAATACCTAATTTCTGGGTTGTGAATACTCTCGGAGAACATGGCATTCGGGTTAGGATTGTAGTCACCAGTGATACTACCCCAAAATTGTTCAAGGTCATATCCGGTAAGGGCATCTTCCAGGGTTTTTGTGACAGCATCAGGATCATTGGGTAGTCCCAACAATTCAGCCATCTCATGATGAGTGAAATAGTACTTATTTCCAAACAAACGGAAGGTGGCCAATCCACGACCAGATCCGTACCCTCGAGTAGGTTCATAATAAAGGGAACTTAAGAATTCCAAGGTCAGGTTATGGTAAGTGCTGAATTTTCTATCTAAAGCAAAGTTTATCCAACCGAGCTGGCTGAAGAAGTAAGCAACACCGTCCCTGATGCCAAGTGTAACCATGGCTAATTCGTCAGGATAAATCAAAAAGGCAAAGTCTCTTTGAGAGAGAGCCTCAAAGCGACACCTCTAAAGATCATTCCTGAACACCACGCTGTGATTTTCGAAAGTTTGAATGATTGAGAATGGCATAACTATCCTAAGGACAACAATCTTGAAATGTTAAAGAAAATAACATACTATTAGGGGAAATAAACTAGATGCAGGGTTTAGTGCTAATAACAATCATGACAACTATACTTCAAAAATCAATGTAATAACAATAAGGAAAACATTTCTCACAAAGATAACAATTAAAGTGCTAAGATTAATACTAACAATAATGGTACTATATTAAATTAAATTAAATACTAAGGTAATAACTACTATGCATGTGCAAAACAAAGAAATAACTACTATTACTAACGTTTGTGGTTTAAGCTCTCACAAAGTGCTACGTTTAATGTCGGAAGCTCGACATCTGAACGGAAAAGGTTTTAGTCGTTTGGAAGAGCGGGAAGCTCCTCCAACTTACAACTGGAACAAAATTCTTTATTTTCTATGGAATGGTAATGCTTAAGTCTTTTCCCATTTAAAATGAATGGTTAACACGAATTTCCTTTGATTTCGACTGCACCGCTATTTAGAATCCTAGTAACTTCAAATGGTCCAGACCATCTAGAGCGTAACTTTCCTGGGAAAAGTTTAAGTCGAGAGTTGAAAAGTAGAATTGTATCCCCTTCTCTAAACTATTTTCGTGTTATTCTTTTGTCATGCCACTTTTTGGTTCTTTCTTTGTAGATGCGGGCATTTTCATAGGCATCAAGCCTTAGTTCTTCGAGTTCATGGATATCAAAAATCCTTTTTTCGCATGCTGCTGTGTAATTGGTATTTTTGGTCTTTATCACCCAATATGCCTTATGCTCAAGTTCCACAGGCAGATAGCAAGATTTTCCATAAATTAGTTTAAATGGGGTGGTTCCTATAGGAGTTTTGTAAGCGGTTCTATATTCACAAAGAGCCTCATGAAGTTTAGTCGAATAATCTTTTCTAGATGTTGCAATAGTTTTCTCAAGTATTTGTTTAATTTCTCTATTCGATACTTCGACTTGTCTGCTGGTTTGAGGGTGATAAGGTATCGCTATTCGGTGTCGGACCCCATATTTGAGAAATAATTTTTCAAATATGTTGGAAATGAAATGAGATCCTCCGTCACTTATGACAACTTTTGGCACTCCAAATCTGGGAAAATAGTATTCTTAAACAACTTAATAACCACTCGTGCATCGTTGGTGGGAGAAGCTATCGCCTCGATCCACTTTGACACATAGTCGACTGCGACGAGTATATACTTATTTCCAAAAGAAGAGGGAAAAAGACCCATAAAGTCAATAACCCACACATCAAAGACTTCTACTTCTAGAATACCCTTTTGTGGCATCTCATCACGTCTAGAAATGTTACATGTGCGTTGGCACTGGTCGCAGTTCAAAACAACGATATGGACGTCTTTCCAAAGGTTGGGCCAAAATAGCCCTGGTTGCAGAATTCTTGTGCAAGTCTTAGATGTGCTTGTATGCCCTCCATATGGTGTGGAGTGGTAGAGAGATATAACATCTTCTATTTCAGATTCAAGGACACGTCGACGGAACATTCCATCAGCGTCTCTTCTAAAAAGTAAGGGCTCATCCCAATAGTAGTTTTTTAGATCCTGAAAGAATTGTTTTCTTTTGCTGGTAAGTTAAATCAGGTGGGAGCACTCCTGCCGCTAGGTAGTTGACAAAATCGGCGTACCAAGGCAGTGAGGCTTCTAATCGACATGAAACTTCGTTGGGTTCCTGAAATTCCAAAGGATTTCCTTGGCTTTCACTTTCTTCTTCCATATGGGCGATAAGTCTATCATAGGGGGGAATCATCATTAATGGGAACTCACTTCGGTTCTTGGTGTTCTATCCTAGAAAGGTGATCAGCAACTACGTTTTCAGTTCCCTTTTAATCTTTTATTTCCAAATTGAACTCTTGCAGAAGCAAGATCCATTTAAAAGTCTAGGCTTAACATCTTTCTTATTCAACAAATATCTAATTGCAGCATGATCGGTGTAAACAATTATTTTTGCTCCTACCAAATAGGAACAAAATTTATCTGACGCGAAAACGACGGCAGAAGCTCTTTTTCTATGGTAGCGTAGTTCAGTTGTGCACTGTCTAAGGTTCTACTTGCGTTATAAATAACATGAAGCTTTTTATCTCTTCTTTGAACTAAAATAGCACTGATGGCATAGTCGCTAGCATCGCACATTATTTCAAATGGTTCATTCCAATGGGGTGGCTGCATGATGGGTGCAGTGATTAAATCATTCTTAAGTAATTCAAAAGCTTCCAAACAATCTTTATCAAATATGAATTCGGCATATTTCATTAATAATCCAGTTAGTGGTTTGGTTATCTTAGAGAAGTCTTTAATGAATCGTCGGTAAAAACTGGCATGTCCAAGAAAACTACGGATTTCTCTAACGGTTTTTGGAGGTTGAAGGTTTTCTATTATCTCTATTTTGGCTTTGTCTACTTCAATCCCTCTTTCGGATACAACATGTCCTAACACAATCCCTTCCTGGACCATAAAATGACATTTTTTTCCAGTTTAGCACCAGATTGACTCTGACACATCTCTCGAGAACTAGTTCTAAGTTTGTTAAACATCCTTCGAAGCTTTGCCCACACACAGAGAAATCGTCCATAAATACCTCCATTATATTATCTATAAAGTCGGAGAATATGGCCATCATACACCTCTGGAATGTTACAGGTAAATTGCATTGTCCGAACGACATATGTCTATATGCAAAGGTTCCATAAGGACAGGTGAAGGTTGTCTTTTCTTGGTCATCGGGGTGAATAGTAATTTGAAAGAATCATGAGTATCCATCTAAATAGAAGAAATATGAATGTTTGGCTAGTCGCTCAAGCATTTGATCTATAAAGGGCAAATGGAAATGGTCTTTACAAGTGGCTTTATTTAGCTTTCGGTAGTCTATGCACATCCTCCACCCGGTTTGAATACGTTTTGCTACAGATTCTCCTTTATCATTGCTAACAACCGTTACTCCTCCTTTCTTAGGTACATCATGTACTGTGTAATACCCCGTAATTTATTTAATGCTCTGAATAATATTATTTGATATTAATAATGTTCCGGATTACTCTAAGAGATTTTAACGGAAATAATTAGAGTAATCAGCCAGATTTTATTTTATTAACTAATATTAGCTGACTCGGAGGTTTTATAAAATATTAGATTAAGAGACATTTTTGGATACTGTCTATTTGGACCCGTTGGTAAGAAAGTTATGTTTTCCTTTTAAGACCTAAAGTCTTCTTTTCTTTTGTTTTTATAAAAATAGAAATAGAGAAAGAAGAAGAAGACAAAAAGGGAGAGAAAGAAGAAGAAAAAGAGAAAGTCTTAAAGAAGAATAAGAAGAAGAAAGGTATTTATACGTTAAGGATCGAGTGACCTGTGCTTGTTTGCCCTTGAGTGGCTGGGCGGGGAAAGATGCCTTAAAGCACTTTGTGCTTCGTTGTCTCTAGTTTGTGAACTCGAAGTCTAGGCTTTCCCCGACTTGAGTAGTGTCTAATTTTGACCTTTTAGAGTCGAGAAAACTCTAAGATAGGGAACTCACTGAGATGTTTTATCTCACCCCATGTTGATGTTGTTATTTCAGGTACTTCAGGTTCCGCAAAGGGTAAAGATAAGTGGACTTGATTATCTTTGCTTGTTTGATAGTTTCTTCCGCTGTGGACTTTTGAGATCTTCAGATCTAGTTCTTAGACTTCTATTTTGTGAACATCTTGTATTATTTATAGCCTTTTGTATTAGTACCTTATGTTGTAGTGGCTATATTTATGCAATGTGTTACTAAGAACTTGTTGAATTTCAGTACCAAACTTAATTTTATATATGAAAAATATGCTTTGATGTATGTATTTTATATATGGGTATTACAGTTGGTATCAGAGTAGGTCGTATCCTCGACCTAGCCTTGGAATATTATAAGTGTTTCTTTCCGTTCATACACGTAATTCTTCTGTAGGACTAAATGTTATGTTTATGGTATTGAGCTTGATCAACTTAATCTTGTTTTGATGACATTTAGGAATATGGCTGGTAGGCGTGGAACTCGTGGTCGACCTAGTGTCACTCCTCCTATTAATGATCAGCCGAGTGGTGTGATTATGGGAAATTTGAAAATCAATTCTATCTTGAGGAATGAAATTCAACAGGCACAAGTTCTAGATGAGAAGTTGCAAGAGATGTTACTCCAACCGGGTTTCGTAAGCGCGTTGGATGGGATTATCCTATTCAACCAAAGAATTTGCATTCTAAATGATGTTGTGTTAAAGAGAAAGGTTTTAGAGGAAGCCCATAAAGGTTCTTTTACTATACATTCGGGTTCTTCGAAGATGTACCAAGACTTAAAGAAAGAGTATTGGTGGTCCGGTATGAAAAAGGATATTTTGGTATTTGTGTCTGAATGTGCGGTGTGTCAACAAGTGAAGATTGAGCACCAAAGACCAAGTGGTTTGTTACAACCTTTGGATATCCCAATTTGGAAGTGGGATAGTATTTCTACGGACTTTGTAGTGGGCTTACCAAGTACTCAAGGTGGTTATGATTCTGTTTGGGTGATGGTGGATCAACTAACGAAATTTGCGCATTTCTTAGCCGTTAAGACTACGTACAAGGCAAGTCATCTTGCGATGTTGTTTATTGCTGAGATTTTGAGGTTGCATGGTGTACCGTCTAGTATTGTGTCTGATAGAGATCCAAAGTTTACTTCGAGGTTTTGGAAAGTGTTCCAATAGGCTATAGGCACGGATTTATGTTTGAGAACTTCTAATCATCCTCAAACGGATGGTCAGACGGAACGTACAATTCAAACGATGGAAGATATGTTAAGGGCTTGTGTGTTGGAAAGTAAAGGAAATTGGAAAGAGCTTTTGCCACTGATAGAATTCTCTTACAATAACAGTTACCATGCAATCATCGGAATGGCTCCGTATGAGGCCTTGTATGGAAGAAAGTGTAGAACACCATTGTGTTGGTCGAAAGTGGGTGAAGATAGGATTTTGGGACCCGAGGTTATCCAAGAGACTATGGAAAAGATTCTGACGATTCAAGAAAAGATTAAGCAAGCCCAAGATCGTCAGAAGAGATATACTGACAATCAAAGGAGACCTTTGGAATTTGATGAAGGTGATCATGTGTACTTGAAAGTCACTCCGAGATTGAGATTGAAATGACCATTTAAGTCGCGCAAGTTAAGTCCGAGATACGTATGACCGTATCAGATCTTAGAAAGGATTGGTGAAGTTGCTTACAGATTGGCCTTACCACCCTCTCTATCTGAAATGCATGATGTTTTCCATGTATCTCAACATCGTAGGTTCGTTCATGATCCTCTTCAGCCTATCTTGCCGGATTTTATCGAGATAGAAGTGGATTTGACTTTTGAACCTAAACCGAGCCGTATTGTTGGAAGAGAAACCAAGGTGTTAAGGAACAAAGAAATCTCACTTGTTAAGGAACAATGGGATACGACACATCCGGGAGATGCTACGTGGGAGTTGGAATCGGAGATGCGAGAATCATATCCTCACCTATTCAGGTAATCTTTTAAATTTGAGGACGGATTTCTATTTAAAGGGGGGGGAGGAAGTAATACCCCGTAATTTATTTAATGCACTGAATAATATTATTTGATATTAATAATGTTTCGGATTACTCTAAGAGATTTTAACAGAAATAATTAGAGTAATCAACAAGATTTTATTTTATTAACTAATATTAGTTGACTCAGAGGTTTTATAAAATATTGGATTAAGAGACATTTTTGGATACTCTCTATTTGGACCCGTCAGTAGGAAAGTTATGTTTTCCTTTTAAGATCTAAAGTCTTCTTTTCTTTTGTTTTTATAAAAATAGAAATAGATAAAGAAGAAGAAGAGAATAAGGGAAACAAAGAAGAAGAAGAGAAAGTCTTGAAGAAGAAGAAGAGAGTTCTTGATCTTGTAGCTTCAACCATGCATTCATCACTCAATCTTATCCAATCTTCTTGCTAGAGGTGGGTTCATAGCTAGAAACTTTTGCTTTTAGTTTTGGTTTAGTTTTAGGGTTTATGAGTTTTAGGGCTTTTTATGGAAAAATCTTAGAATCGGTAAATTAAATGGTTAAAAATTGATGAAAATACTTGAGTATGCTGCCATTAGGTATAGGAACATAGTTATGGTTTGTTTGTGATGTTTGGAAATGATTTTGGATGAGTTTGGCTTGGAAATTAGTGTTTCCCGTAAGCCATTTTTCTGGAAATCACATAGCTCGCTCAGTGAGTAGGCTCGCTTAGTGAGCAGTTTGATTCTGCAGAAAAACTTGTTATATGGTATAGCTCACTTAGCGAGCGAGTCAATTTTCTGTAAGGGCTCAATGCAGGAGCTTGCTCGCTCAGCGAGACCTGGGAGTGTTGTTTTTGTGATTTAATTCATAATTTGTGATCCGGGTATCCGTTTTTAGTGTTCCACCTATCGATTTGAAGCTAAAAACATGTAATAATTGATTATGCCAAAAGATATTATTTTTACCCGACTTTTCGAATATACCGTAAAAATTGTTAAGTTAGGGAATTGTGAACTAAAGGTAATAAAATGGTAAGACTTGTGACGTAGCTAAGTTACCCTAGGTGGTTACGAAATTGTTTTAGAGACATAGAAATACTTAGGCATCGATACACGAATAGTGTCTTCAGGCTAGGTAGTTGTGATAAGTTGGAAGTTTGCTTCCTTACAATATAATTAATCTGTGGATTCGAATCTCTTAATAGATGACTGTGACCCATGCTTGCTTGTCATCTGAGAGTATAACTGGACAGGGAAAGTATCCATTAGGAAGAGTAACCGTGACCCGTGCTTGCTTGTTATCTGGGAGTATGACTGGGCGAGGAAAGTTACTTTGTGGTGAGT
This sequence comes from Lathyrus aphaca, assembly GCA_963966055.1. NCBI lineage: Eukaryota > Viridiplantae > Streptophyta > Magnoliopsida > Fabales > Fabaceae > Lathyrus > Lathyrus aphaca. The sequence goes on along the minus strand of OZ014520.1, from coordinate 254,596,442 downwards.
AACCGTGAACCATGCTTTTTTGTCATCTGAGAGTATGAATGGTCGAGGAAAGTTACTTAGTTGTAAGGTACCGTGAACCGTGCTTGCTTGTCATCTAGGAGTATGATTGGGCGGGGAAAGTACCTTTGATAGATAATGAGTGACTCGTGCTTGCATGCCATCGGGGAGTATGGATGGGCGGGGAAAGTTATCTATATGTTAAGGAACGAGTGACCTATGCTTGTTTTCCCTTGAGTGGCTGGGCAGGGAAAGATGCCTTAAAGCACTTTGTGCTCCATTGTCTCATCATTGTCTCTAGTTTGTGAACTCGAAGTCTAGGTTTTCCACGACTTGAGTAGTGTCTAGTTTGACCTTTTAGTGCCGAGAAAACTCTAAGATAGGGAACTCACTAATATGTTTTATCTTACCCCATATTGATGTTGTTATTTCAGGTACTTCAGGTTCTGTAAAGGGTAAAGATAAGGAGACTTGATTATCTTTGCTTGTTTGATGGTTTCTTCCGTTGTGGACTTTTGAGATCTTCAGATCTAGTTCTTAGAATTTTATTTTGTGAACATCTTGTATTATTTATAGCCTTTTGTACTAGTACCTTATGTTGTAGTGGCTATATTTATGCAATTTGTTACTAAGAACTTGTTGTATTTCAGTACCAAACTTAATTTTATATATGAAAAATATGCTTTGATGTATGTCTTTTATATATGGGTATTACATACTGGGCTGACCCAGCTGATGTCTGATATCGAGTATATGATACCGGCTGCTAAGAGTTTTTGTACTTATTTCTTGATTGCATCCCCTACGATAAGGTTTATCCGTATTTGATGTTCCCTAGGAGTCTTACTGTCCTCTTCCAACATAATTTGATGCATATAAATAGACAGGCTTATCCCTTTTAGTTCGGAAATTTTATATCCTAGTGCAGTTGGATACTTCCTTAGAACATCGAGTAACTTCTCGGTTTCTATCTGTCCTAAGTCAGCGTTTACTATGACCAGTTTTTCAAACTTTGTGTCTAAGAATTAGTACCTTAGATTTTTTGGTAACGTTTTTAGTTCTATAATGGGTTTTTGTTCGTCGGATGGTGGTTCGGGTGTTAGTGCAAGACATTCTTCTGAACGGTCATCGATGGGTATTTCACTACTACTTTCATTCCCTAGTACATAAGGTTCAGCGAATTCTGTTGATTTCACTTCCAACTCATTTACGCATTCATCAATGATGTCAAGCGAACAACACAAATCATTAATAGCTGGAGATTTCAAGAATTGAGCTAAAATGAATTCAACTTTCACTTCTCCTACTTCGAAAGTCACCTTTCCTTTCTTAACATCGATTATAGCTCCGGTTGTTGCTAAAAATGGTCTTCCTAATATAATGGGGACATTGTAATCCTCCTTTATGTCCATTATCACAAAATCAATAAGAATGAAGAATTGGACAATTCAAATAGGGATGTTTTCTAGCATACCTACAGGATACTTGACAAAACGATCCGCAAGCTGCAGAGTCATCTTAGTTGGCTTCATTTATCCTAATTCAAGTCTCTTGCACGTAGATAACAACATTAAACTAACACTGGCTCCTAAGTCGCACAGTACTGAAAAGCTCCCTGGTGTAATACCTCAAAATTTGCCCTCATATTCATCCCTTTTACTGGCTTACCGCTCTGCATTCATCTGCATTTCTCATCAGTTCATTAACAACATACTAGTGCATTTCATTGTTTCATTGGGCATGTGATTTAGGTTGTACTGGATTAGGGTTTCGTGCTTTATTCGCATCTATCAGGGATTGAACTGACGAAGATATTTACTGGATAATGATTTCACTTCAAATACGGTTGTTCAGTTATGTTTCGATCCGGATAAGAGCTTGACCTAGTTTTGGTTAAACTGTCAAAAGATCGCTGCAATTGCAAGATTAGTTTGGACCACTGGACTTTTTCTTAGACAGTGCTTATTCAAAGATTATGCTGTCATGTGGAAGTTTATCAGTTTATTGAGCAGTGTTTTGCGGGAAGTTCGGCTCGAATTTGCAGTTTATCATCAATTCATCTGGTATTGAATGGTCACGGCACGTTTCAGACGATTCAGAGAGTTGTGACTAAACCGAAAATATTCAGCGGCTCAGAAGTGGTTGTGTTTATAGACGTGTGGAGAGAATGCAAGATAAGCTTTGGGTTGAAGCCAAGTTTTCATATCCCTTTATTTGCTTTTGTATTTCATTTGCATAAACCGTTCCCGTTTATTCTATTCCGCTTTCTTTTTCAGTTTCCGTTGTTCTCTATGTTTTGTTAATTCACTTTCGATCCCTTTTCATTTACCTTTCCTTTTGTTGTCTATGTCCAGTTTCGTTAATAAAGTTCATGTCATTTTTAATCTATGTTGAGATTCATTCCATTTGTTGCAATATTGTCCACAATCCAAGTAATTCATTTCTAATCATCCAATTCGAGTATTCATTTCCTGATAACCATTCGGTTCGTTTAACGCTTGTTTCGGATCGCAAGTCATTACCTAAGAATCGTGTTTGAATTCATTAGTGGACCGATTATCCAATTGTCCATTTTGTCCATGTACCCATTTATATTCTTAAACCTTGCCTAGGTATTTCTTTAAAGCCCATTTAAAATTCTTAAATCCAAGGTCCAAATCTCCTTTTCATTTACTTATATTTTTTTGTTGTTTTTGTTAATTTTAGTTTATCCAAATTAAACCCACAGCCCAATAAGCTTTAACTCTTCACTATTTAAGTTTTTTTTTAGAATCAAATTAACTAATATAAACCACTTTTCACCGCCAAAACCCTATGGCTTTCTGAATCCTATGCTGAAGGGGATTACAAAGTTGAAGAGCATTCTTGAAGAATCATCTGAAACTCAGTTCAGTTTAGCAGAGTACATAATGTTGTATACAACCATTTATAATGTGTATACGCAGAAGCCACAAAATGAATATTCACAGGAATTGTATGACAGATACAAAATTGTTTTAAGGATTACATTAGCTTTACGGTTGTCGACTGTAAGGGATAAGCCCAATGAATCCATGTTGAGGGAGCTTGGGCAGAGATGGTTGAACCTTAAGATGTTGGTTAGGTGGCTGTCACGTTTCTTCCATTATCTTGATCTTTGTTGCGCGACGCTCGTTGGATTGCCGATTACTACAGAAGTAAGGCTGCAATATGGATTGAGTGTCTCATTTTTTGTTGCATACTTGTACTGAGCAGAAACTGATAGAGAAAGTGCAATATGAATCGCCGGTAAAACGTGCTAATCAGTTACTTGAGAAGGAACACTCAGGCTGCCGTGACTTGCCTAAAAAACGATAAAGCAGATAATCTCTAGGATGCACAGACTTTACCATGAAATGCTCAAAGGGCTAGAACTTGTTGCAAAGGGATTCAAGCAGCATATTACAGATGAGGATACAAATTTGTTTCAACTGATAAAGAAAGTGCTAACAAATTAATTGAATCCAGAAGCTCATACCTTAGTCACAACCGAATTTCCTTCTAGAAGATTCACTAATTCCAACTGAAATCACAACCGAATTTTTTCCAGAAGGTGCACCTGAGAATTCCAGAACCATCTTCCAGCAGCTATAAATAAAAGGTATCACCAACTTTCAGGGGCTGAACATTCTTCAACATCTTCTCAACCTCTTCTCCATTTTCTCTTCTGCAATTCTCACATCTTCTTCAATCTTTTCCCGTTCCTGGTTTCTCCTCCCATAATCACCTTCAATCATTCTTCTTGTTTTATTATCTTTCAACCCTTCACCATGGCTACAAGAACTGTGAGTGTTCTTCATTAATCCGTAGCCATTAATCTGTAATTACGATCCTCCATCGCCTTCACAATAACTGAGTTAACAAACAGGAAGAGAAAGAAAATTTATCATATCAACATCAACAACCAAAGCTGCAAATAGCGAATCGCACAGAGTACCGAAAAGGGGCCTACCGTACAAGATGAGTCACCATCGTCGTCGTCACGGTGCTTGGTTCATGTTCACGGTTGTCTTTGTAACATCAACAACAACCCTCAAAGATCAACCATCCAACCACCTGCAAAGTTGATGCAACATTGTGAGTTGATCAGTGCAATATAATTCGAATTCAAGACTAATGGAAACAGTCTCGAAACAGGGTGGTTACACGAGTGAGGAATCCGAGAGTTCATCACCAAAGATCATAACTAAATGCTCAGCCTCAGACCGGTAACATTGTTCATCGTCAACAAGCTTCAACAAAAATTCGACCTGTAAATTCAACGAAGGGGATGAGACAAGACGAAACAGATCTTAAAGATAAGAGGGAAGGAGTTACCAGCTATCTCGCCTTCAACCTTCCTCACTGGTTTTGTTCTCCGAATCGTGACGGCATTGCTCCCACCTCCACCAAGAACAATCAACCAAAACTCCTCCATCTTCATCTGTAATCCACCTGCGAGAAAGAAAAGCGTATCAACAAATACGAATCATTAGCTACACAGCAATCCGATTGAGAGGTTTGCGAGAGTTCTTCGTCAAAATTTCGGATTCGATAAACAGATCAAGAAAAGTCACGAGCAAGGGTTGAAGAAGGTGCAGCAAGACAGAACCTTACCTGAACACCGTATCACTCGGAGTCGTCATCGTCCGTCCATTTTGCGTCAGCGTTACGTGTCTCTTCGTAGGCTCCTCGTCAATAGGCCGAGGTCCTCCATTGGAACCTTCGTCGGCGTCGAAAGCGCAAAGTATGTTTCGTTTTCAGTTCAGGATTTGTCAATTGTGCCGGTTAAAAATTCATGACGGCGGCTAGTGTTTAGGTTATGTAATTTTGTTGAAGAAGATGGCGGGTAAGAGTGAGGGTGAGAGAGAGACTAGGTGGGATAGGGTAGGCCGCGGCGGCGATAAGGATGAAAGATAGAAGAAGGGAAGAAGAAGGTGAGGCCGCCGCGGGAAGCAAGGAGAGGATTTAGGGTTTCAGTGTGTTCTTAACCTCAATTTGTATTTGACCTGTTAGTATTATGTTTTTTTTTAAAATTATAATAGGATAATTAGGTTAAATCTTAAGAATATTTAATGGAAATTAAGAGAAGTTGATGAGTAGTTAAGAGGAATTAAAAGGGTTAATGCACCATTAAAACGTATTAAGTCCACCATTTAGATTTTTGTTTTCAGAATTTGGAAGAGTATGACTTTCTGGCTTTGTGCGAACTGGGCCTAGGTAATCCGCTAATAACACCCCCTATGTATGCCCAATTGGTTTTTAACTTAAGAAATAATTCTGTTTCCACCCCCTCTCTCTCTTTCTATTCTTTTATTTTCTATTTCTTTGCCTCTTTAAATTAATCCCATAAAAAATAGTAAAATGTATAATAAAAATCCACAAAAATTATATTACAATGTTAAGTCAATTTAGAAACATGCTCAATTTTCATTTTCTGAATTTAGTCAATTTTCGATTTAATTTCGATTTTTTAATTTAATTGGTTTATATTAAATTTCCACTTAGACACATAAATTTGTACAATTTCTTTCTGCCACTTCATGTAACATTTTTTGCCCATTCTTTTTGCTATGATTATAGGACAAGATGAAGTACTTAGATTATTTTTTGTGTATTTTTAAGACTTTTTTTCTACTGTTTTGGTAGTATAATTTGTGTAAATTTGTGATTGAACTTTAGGTAGAATTAAGTGGCCATTTGACATAGTTAGAATTAGAATTTTTGAAAGATTTTTTGACATAGTGTTATAATCAGGTTAGAGACCTTAGGAAATTAATTTCACATTTTTTCCATGACTTTTGATATTTTGGCATTTTAATTCATTTCCATCATATTATGCACATTCATGATTCATGTCATTCACTAACTATTCTCTTTTTTTGTGCAAGGTATTCTTTCAAGGATTTGCTTATGGACTTGGATATTTTTATGTTTCAATTATGTTTGTGTGCTTTGTGATGTAATAGCTTAGAATTTGTATGCTTTTTTTAGTTTTCATAACTAGGTTAGAAAAGATAAAATGAATCGATAGAAAACCAAATCTCAAAAAATGAAATAAATAAAACTCGATCCAACGTCGAGTAAGTTTTCAAATAAATAAATAAAGTTGCATGTGACATTAGGGTTCCTCGATTACCATCGTTCCATTCCATTCAACCAAAAGCAAGCCTTGTATGTTTCACACCATAAGTCGTGCGTCTTAGCACCACGCAATCGACCCATCCGATCCATCGTGTTATCCCATTTATGTTTCATACACGTTTTCTTCCCACCATGACTTAGGAGGACCATATTGTTCATTATTGCCTTTTATGTTATCATCTGTAGTTCTAATATCTTTTAGGTAGATTTAAGCTCAAACCTCACTAACCATAGGTTATCTTCAAACTCAACTAACTTAGGGTAAGTCTAGTTTCCCTTAGAATGTTTTCCTTTTATAACTTGAGTCTCACTCCTCATCTGAAAATAAAATCAAAAACACTTAATAAAGGAAAAGGTGTACAATGCGCCACGAGCCTTAAGCTATGCGGGAAATGATTAATGGAGGTCTCCTTCGCTCTTCTAGGATGCTTTACAAACGTTCCATTGGGGGCGATCTTGGAAAGTATTCGCTCCTGTGTCATAGTCTTTAGTGTTGTACATTCAATAAACACAAAATTCAAAACACTTCTCTTAAAAGACAAAAACAAATAACAAGCGACTATCCTGCGGGAACTTCTCTTCTCATCTCATTCACTCACAACGCGAACTCGCGACGACTTGTCTTTCATGCAAGACGGTAAACGCACTCGTACCAGACGAGCCTGCAACACCTGAGCATAGACATACGCAGTTACAGCTGTAAAAAACACAAACAAATAGTTCCCGCCTTAGTTAGGCGAACTACGTCGACTCTGATCCTCATTATCCCGATGAGGTACGTAGGCAGCGGGGTAGGGCCCGTTCGAGCACATTCTTTATTTTCCCTACATTTCCCCCTTTCTTTTCATTTTCTTTTCCAGATCCTTTTCCGATTCCCTTTCTCATTTCATTCCATTCCAGTTAGCGGTTTTATTCAACAACTTTATTTCCTCACCCTTTGAAACAAAACAGGCAAGCATGGATCCCGTCGGGTACGACGGACGGTCTGGGGTGCTAATACCTTCCCAGGTCGTAACCGACTCCCGAACTCAGATCTTTGGTTCGCAGGACCTTGTCCTTTCCTTTTTCCTTAGGTTTGTGCAACATTACCTTTCCCATTCATTCGGGATAAAAATGTCTGGCTGGCGACTCTAACATTTCCGCGCCACTTTCGCGTTTGTACTGGGATGAAAATCCCGGGAGCGACAGCTGGCGACTCTGCTGGGGACTAACCTGATTCTTCCGGTTTCCCTTGTAGAGTCAATCCTAGCGCCTGTTTGGTCTTGTTTCTTTGGGTGTTTATATGTTTGTTGCTGTGTGCTTTAGCTTAGCTTTATTGTTTTCATTTACAGTTCTTTACAGCTTTACTTTATTGCTTTTATTTACCGCTTTCAGTATTTTATTTTCCATGCATCATATTATACTGGACTGTCTGGCTGTGCTGGTTTTCATTTTTTCTGCGGGATGGGAGTTACTGTGAGATAAGCCAAATACCCGGCTTGAGTATACACATAGGATTTAGAGTGGGCAGTCGTGTGGCTTGCGTGGTCTTGAGCACGTGTAGTTTTCACGAGTCCCACACCCAAATTAGGCTCTCTTGGGATATGTTCTATACTGCCTAGGCAGATCATAGAATGTTCCCACCTGAGCTGCTAACACTGGGAACTGATCATCGAGGACCTTAATGGAAACAACCCTCTCCAGTGGTGACAGTGGCAGACCACATTTCGTGGCAAACACATTCGCACCCGAGGGCCCACTAGGAAATCGCATAGGATGACCTTGTTCTCTCGTAGGAACCTGGTTAAAGCAACTGGTCGTATGACGGTAGTATTGTACCCTTCGGGATGAATGTACTATTGTTTCTCGATTTCAGTGCTTGAAGCCGGGAACTTATGAGGGATGCTTATATTTTCCGGAATTCAGCTGAGGCCTCCCTGAGTAGTACATAATGCCAAACCGATTCCCTGATTTGGTCATGAGCCATTTCTCGGAAATGGTAAACGTATTATTGCTATTCGGCTTTGAGAGTCCGTGATGTTGACCCGAGTAGCACACCCGTGAGATTGGGAGGGGTTTACAGGTTTGCAGGAACCCTATTACCTTCAGCATACCCACTTTGCCTTTGGTTCAGTTTTGTGATCTGGATTTTTGTTCTTAAGATATGGATCCCGGATCAGAGGGATGATTATTGTGATATATGGATTTTGAGACCTGGCACCGACACCTGATTACTTGATTTGGCACATCACAGACACCTCACTGATCACATGCCTTGTCTTGCATAAGCATCATATCATCATTAATCATTTTGTGTTCTTTTTATTCTCAGGGTTCATTCCTCCTAGGTCCTGGTCATATTTGCTACTTCAGCATGGAGATTCCGAAGAAGAGAAATGTTCATTATACTTTCCCGCAGCTGGAGACAGAGAGCATTCAGGGTTTGATTAGCTTGATGGGTGACCGAGTCCTTGATGATTTCAGGAAAGAGTTTGGCAAGATACTGGATTATATGAGCAAGCCCACAGTCGACCAGAAAGATAGCTTGCATTCTTTGTTGCAGTTCTATGATCCACAGCTAAGGGTCTTTGTTTTCCCTGATTACATCCTGGCACCTACATTAGAAGAGGGTTTCTAGCATGCTGAATATTCCTGTTAAGGAGAGTATACCTTATTATGTTTCGGAGAGGATCCCTTCTCATGAGGATATCACTATTGCCTATCATTTGAGTATGCTCAGACTCAATATGGGATTAGAGGCTGGCCGAAGTAAAGGGATCTCTTTGGACTTTCTTATTGCAGAGGCACATGTCATGGCATCGGGAGAGAAGTGGGCAGACTTCAAAGCACTGTTAGCCACGATAGTATATGGGACCAGTTTGTTTCCAGGAGAGAAAGGGCTAATTAACATGGAGGCCATCACCATCTTCGTCAAGAGAAATCCTGTTCCTACATTGCTAGCTGACTTTTATGGAGTTCATCACAGAAATGAAAAGAGGAAGGGATATGCAAACTGTTGTGCTCCCATATTTGCTGATTGGTTTGTAAGGCAATTCCCTAAATCAGGACCCTTTCAGGATTTGAAACAATCTTGGAAGTGGTCCAAAAGATCAATGGGCTTAACCTCAGCTGACATTTCTTGGGGATGCAACAGAGATTTTTTCCCACAGGCTTGTTGTGGAATCCCTTATATTTGATGTACTTTTGTTATTGTGATTGGCACCCTTCGGGGACGTCGTATTTTCGAACTCCATTTTATATGATTGATTTGTTCTGGATTTCTTGTTCGTTATTTGCACCGACATGGAATAATGAACACCAATTCTCCACGGTCATCATTATGTTTGAATATTACTTGGGTCTTCTTCCCAATTCTTATCTTCTTAATGCCAGGACCGGACACAGGAAAAATCTCGGGAATAAAAGGAACACATTGCATTGCATACGCATCATTTGCATTTTGTTTTTGTCTTTGCAGGTTTTCTTCGAGATGTTTAATTTATCTGTGTTCAACAGGCAAAGATTGCGAGGGCCGCCAAGACCCGGTACTTTCGACAAGATATCCCTCATCGGTACGCGACCCGCAGCAATCAAAGAACAGCAATGGACGCCATGCAGACAAAACTCAATGAAGTCCGTACCAAGATGGCAGAATTTATGACCCTGATGCAAGGGATGGCCCAGGGGCAGCAGGAGCTGAGAAATGCAATTCAAGGGTTAACTCCTCCTAATACTAATGCTCAGGCAACCACTTCCGGTGGGCTAGGGGCTCCTCCCAATACCAACAACGGCTCAGGTGGACCTCATGTTCCAGATCCAGCTATGGCAACGTACGTTCATGTGCACGACAGGCAGGAGGACCAATTCCAGTACTTCAATAATGATATGGGTTTCGGCGGTGATGGAAATCTTAATGACTTCTTGGTGCTTGCGGAGAAGGTCAAGGCCCTAGAGTGCAAAGACACTTTAGGGATTGACGTGTCAGACATGGGTTTAGTACCTGGGGTGGTCATTCCACACAAGTTCAGACCACCAGCATTCGATAAATACAACGGCAGCTCCTGCCCGAAAACTCACCTGCAGGCCTTCTACAGGAAGATTGCGGCCCACACGCGAGACGAGAAACTCTGGATGTACTATTTCCAGGATATCCTCTAGAGGAACTCTATTAGAAGCTGGAAGGATTTGGGAGAAGCCTTCCTCAGACAATATCAATACAACATTGACATGGCACCCAGCCGCACTCAGCTTCAGAGCTTGACGCAGAGGAGCTCGGAGAGCTTCAAAGATTATGCACAGAGGTGGCGTGAGGTAGCCGCCCGAGTGCAACCACCTTTATTGGAGAGAGAGATGGTCGACCTTTTCCTGAATACCCTCCCAGGGCATTTCATGGAAAGATTGGCTGGTTGTTCCTCAAGTGGTTTCTCGGACATTATTTTGACTGGAGAAAGAATTGAAAGCTGGCTCAAACAGGGGAAAATTCAGAATGGAAGCGCTTCAGCGTCTGGTATCAAGAAACCCTTTGTGAAAAGGAGGGAAGGAGAAACAGGTGCAGTATACGCACAGAGGGGAATGATTAACCAAGGATATTATCAGCAAGTGGCCCCTGTCACTATTTCAACTCCGCCCGTTCAACAACAGGTCCAGCCTCCACAGCCGCAGTGCTCACAAGGGTATCAGCCAAGAGCCCCTCGTCCATACTACCCTCAGAAGCCGAAGGATAGACATTTTGAAGCTCCACCAATGTCTTACTCACAGCTCTTGAAGAATCTCCTACAGCTTCAGATGATCCAGCTCCGGACCTTGCAACCTCCGAAGCCAGGCCAAATTCCTGAAGGTTATGACTTAAATGCTAGATGCGAATTTCATTCCGGAGCTCCCGGCCATAGTACTGAGAATTGTAAAGCATTGAAGCATGTTATTCAGGACTTGTTGGATTCTAAAGCGATCAATTTTTCTCCCTCTCCTAATGTGCTGCAAAATCCCATGCCTCCTCACAGGGGCACGGTTGGTGCGATTGATGAAGGGGAGAATTTGAATTTGGTGGATGATGTTGATGACTTGCAGACTTCATTGGTTGCTATCAAGTTTTGCTTGTTGAAGAAAGGTATCTTCCCTGGATGCGAGGAGGATTGTTCAGAATGTACTGAAGCTACCAACGGTTGTAAACGGTTGAAGGCCGGAATCCAATGCATGATTGATGAAGGAGTGCTGCAGTTTGATAAGATTGTGAAAGAAAGTGAAGTCTCCACAGTAACTATCTTTTATGATCCATCCCAAGTTCCTTCACGAGCCAGAGCGGCGCCAATAACCATTACCACTGCTGGACCCATAATGTACCAAAGTGACAGAGCTGTTCCTTGGAATTATGGTGGTGAAGTGTACTACAACGGCCAGAGGCAAGAGTTGGCCACGACTAGTATAACCCCAGCTCAAGTAGAAAATGTTGGAGTAGGGGGTTTTACTCGAAGTGGAAGATTGTTTGCACCAGAAACACTGAGAAACAATGTGATACCACCCAGAGATACTGCCGAAGCCCAAGCTAGAGCTAGAGGGAAGCAACCAGTAGTTGTCAATGATCCAACTCCATCAACTGATCCAGACCTTACCTTTGATAAAGAAGCCGAAGAATTCCCGAGGATCATCAAGAAGAGTGACTACAAGATCGTGGACCATTTGCAGCAGACGCCGTCGAAGATCTCCATCTTGTCCTTGCTCATGTGTTCTGACTCTCACAGAAAAGCTCTCCTAAATATTCTAAACAAGGCATACGTGCCTCAGGATATTTCTGTAAATCAGTTAGAAACGGTGGTGTCCAGCGTCAATGCCAGTCATAGATTGGGTTTCACAGACTTGGATTTGACTTCTGACGGGCGTGCTCATAATCGGGCATTGCATATTTCTCTGGAATGTAAGGGTGCAGTACTCTCCCACGTGTTGGTAGATACTGGATCATCTTTGAACGTTTTGCCCAAGAAAGCACTGATGAAGTTGGACTATGATGTAGTGGTTCTAAAGCCCAGTGATCTAGTAGTTCAAGCATTTGATGGGTCGAGGAGATCGGTGTTTGGAGAGGTGGAGTTGCCTATCAAGGTAGGTCCACAAGTCTTCAATGCCACGTTTTACGTGATGGATATACAACCTGCATATAGTTGTTTACTCGGAAGACCTTGGATACATTCGGCAGGAGCGGTATCGTCTACACTCCATCAGAAGCTAAAGTTTGTCTGGGAGGGTCAAATTGTGACTGTCAGTGGGGAAGAAGATATTTTTGTTAGTCATCTAGCTTCATTCAAATATGTGGAGATGGATGGCGAAATAGTTGAGACTCCATGTCAGGCTTTTGAGCCCTTGAAGTCTGAGCAAGCATCTGCAGTAGCAACTTCTCCTGAAGTACCGAAGAAAGGGGTTTCCATAGCCTCTTATAAACAAGCGCTTGAATTGGTAGAATCTGGAATACGAGAAGGCTGGGGCAGTCCGGTAGAAGTGCCAGAAAAGAAAGACATGTTCGGGATTGGCTATCACCCTGGAAGATCTTCGTCTGAGCCAAGTGCTAAAGGTTGTCAGAGCCCGGTTACTTTCACAAGTGCGGGAGTGGTAGACTACGAAAGCATCAGTGCTGTGCAGGATGACGCTGTTGATAGTGATTGTGACCTAGATGAATGGATCAGGCCTGCTGCTCCAGGAACTCAGCTTAGCAACTGGACATCGGAAAGGCTTATTTCGGTCACCTCTTTCGAAGAGTAATAATGTTTTGTTTCTGTTTTAAAGCATTATGTCTTGCCCGAGGCATAGTGGCTCTTTGTAAGGGTTCATTTGTTCATTAACACAATCATAAATAAAATTGACATTTCACATTCATTCATGTTGTTCTCTGTCTTTCGTTTTTTACTTTTGTTTTTCAAAAAGAAAAAAAAAGTTTTAAAATGGAAATGTTTCTCATTTTCTCAAGTTGTTGCTAAAGCCTTGCATGAATCATCATTCATGCAGGTGCTCATCACCGGATCTTATCAATGACAACCCCGTTATGGCTGAGTATGACTTCGACAATCCAATTTATCAAGCCGATGAGGAAGGTGAAGAGGATTGCGATTTACCCGAAGAATTGGCCAGACTGCTTAAACAGGAGGAGAAGATGATTCAGCCGCACGAAGAAGATGTCGAAGTAATAAACCTGGGTACTGAAGAAGACAAGAAAGAAGTCAAGATTGGAGCTGCATTAGAAGAATCTGTCAAGACTCGTTTAATGGCCATGCTTCGAGAATACTTTGACGTCTTCGCATGGTCCTACCAAGATATGCCTGGTTTAGACACTGACATTGTGGTACACAAGCTACCTCTCAGAGCAGATTGTCCTCCGGTAAAGCAGAAGTTGAGGCGCACGCGTCCAGACATGGCAATTAAAATAAAAGAAGAAGTGCAAAAACAGTTTGATGCAGGCTTCTTGGCCGTGACCAGTTATCCTCCGTGGGTTGCTAACATCGTGCCGGTTCCCAAGAAAGATGGCAAAGTCAGGATGTGTGTGGACTACAGGGATTTGAATAGGGCCAGCCCCAAAGATGATTTCCCTCTACCTCACATAGATGTACTTGTCGATAATACTGCTCAGTTTTCCGTGTTCTCTTTCATGGACGGATTCTCAGGCTATAATCAAATCAAGATGGCTCCCGAGGATATGGAAAAGACAACTTTCATCACTCCTTGGGGCACCTTTTGTTACAAGGTCATGCCATTTGGTTTAAAGAATGCAGGAGCTACCTATCAATGGGCAATGGTGACGTTGTTTCACGACATGATCCATCATGAAATTGAAGTTTATGTTGATGACATGATAGCAAAATCCCAGACAGAGGAAGAGCACTTGGTTAACCTAGCAAAATTGTTTGACAGGCTTCGGAAGTTCAGACTGAGGTTGAATCCGAATAAGTGTACCTTCGGGGTTCGTTCTGGCAAGTTACTCGGTTTCATTGTTAGTGAACGAGGAATTGAGGTTGATCTAGCCAAGGTGAAAGCTATCCAAGAAATGCCTGAGCCGAAGACTGAAAAGCAAGTGCGTGGTTTCTTAGGGAGACTAAACTACATTTCACGGTTTATTTCTCACCTGACGGCCACATGCGAGCCCATCTTTAAGCTTATGAGGAAGAATCAGGCCATTAAATGGAATGAAGACTGTCAGCAAGCCTTTGACCGAATCAAAGAATACTTGTTAGAACCACCAATTCTTATGCCTCCAGTGCCAGGGAGACCTCTGATTATGTATCTTACTGTGCTTGAAGGATCGATGGGATGTGTGCTGGGTCAGCAGGACGAGTCTGGTCGAAAAGAGCACGCCATTTATTACCTTAGCAAAAAGTTTACCGATTGTGAGACGCGATACTCACTGCTCGAGAAAACTTGCTGCGCTTTGGCATGGGCTGCTCGCCGACTAAGACAGTACATGCTGACTCACACTACTCTCCTAATTTCCAAGATGGATCCTGTGAAATACATCTTTGAGAAACCGGCTTTGACAGGAAGGGTGGCCCGTTGGCAAATGATACTCACGGAGTATGACATACAGTACACTTCACAAAAAGCGATCAAGGGAAGTGTGTTGTCAGAATACTTGGCCCAGCAACTGATCGATGATTATCAACCCATGAGGTTTGAGTTTCCGGATGAGGACATCATGTTCCTCAAGTCTAAAGACTACGAAGAACCACTTCCGGAGGAGGGGCCTGACCCTGAATCCAGATGGAAGTTGATGTTTGACGGGGCTGTAAACATGAATGGGAGTGGAGTAGGTGCTGTTATTATCTCGCCAGAAGGGGTCCACACACCTCTCGCCGCTCGGTTGACCTTCGAGTGCACTAACAATGAGGCAGAGTATGAAGCTTGTATCATGGGGATCGAAGAGGCAATAGACTTGCAAGTCAAGAACCTTGAGATCTTCGGAGATTCTGCTTTGGTGGTAAATCAAGTTAATGGCAAATGGCTAGTTCATCAAGCTCGTTTGATTCCTTACAGAGATTATGTCAGGAGGCTGTTAACTTTCTTTACTAAAGTCAAGCTGAGCTATGTTCCTAGAGACGAAAACCAGTTCGCCGATGCTCTCGCAACTTTGTCGTCCATGATTAAAGTTTGTCGAGAAAATTTCGTGCCTCGAATTTCAATATCCCGGCTTGAAAGACCTGCTTATGTCTTTGCAGTTGGTGATGGTGAAGATAACAAGCCTTGGTACCACGACATCAAACAATTCTTGAAAGCTCAAGAATACCCTACTGGGGCATCTAGTAAGGATAAGAAGACCCTTAGAAGACTGGCAGGAGGTTTCTTCTTGAATCAAGATGGTGTGTTGTACAAACGAAACTTTGACATGGTGCTGCTCAGATGCGTAGATAGACGCGAAGCAGACCTGTTAATGCAGGAGGTTCACGAAGGCTCCTTTGGTACCCATGCTGGAGGACATTCCATGGCCAAGAAATTATTGAGATCGGGATACTATTGGATTACCATGGAATCTGATTGCTGTAAGTACTCCCGCAAATGCCATAAGTGTCAAATTTATGCCGACAAGGTCCATGTGCCTCTGAATCCGTTGAGTGTCATGTCTTCACCATGGCCATTCGCCATATGGGGCATCGATATGATTGGAAAGATTGAGCCAACGGCTTCTAATGGTCATCGCTTCATCCTGGTCGCTATTAATTATTTCACGAAGTAGGTTGAAGCGGCATCCTACACCAATGTCACTAAACAAGTGGTCGCTCGGTTTATTAAGCGGGACATCATCTGCCGGTATGGAGTCCCTGAAAGGATCATTACTGATAATGGTTCTAATCTCAACAACAAGATGATGGCCGACTTGTGTCAAGACTTCAAAATAGAACACCACAACTCTTCTCCATATCGTCCGAAGATGAATGGCGCCGTCGAGGCAGCTAATAAAAACATCAAGAAGATTGTGCAGAAGATAGTTGTGACATACAAAGACTGGCACGAGATGTTACCATTCGCGTTGCACGGGTACAGGACATCAGTACGCACCTCAACTGGGGCAACTCCATTCTCATTAGTATATGGTATGGAGGCAGTCTTACCAATCGAAGTGGAAATTCCCTCGTTGAGGTTGATGATGGACATCAAGCTAGATGAAGTTGAGTGGCTCCGATCCAGATATAATCAATTGAGCCTCATTGAAGAGAAGCGTCTAGCAGCTGTATGCCATGGACAGTTGTATCAGCGACGAATGAAGCAGGCTTTTGACAAGAAGGTGTGACCACAGAGGTACACGCCAGGAGATTTAGTGCTGAAAAGGATTCTTCCTCCTCTCAACGATCACTTGGGCAAGTGGACACCCAATTATGAAGGACCGTTCGTGGTTAAAAAGGTTTTCTCAGGCAGAGCCTTAATGCTGACAACCATGGACGGAGAAGACTTTCCATCCCCTGTCAACGCAGATGCAGTAAGAAAATACTTCGTGTAAAAAGGACCCGCTGGATAAAAACAGAATAAAGATCCAGGCAAAAATGGGCATCCCGGCGAGCCAAAAACAGAATAAAAGGCTCGGGCAAAAGTTAGGGAAATCTTGAAAAAAATGTACACCCGCTGAGTTGAAAAGCCATATCGGACAACTCAGGCAAAAAAGGGTATCCCGGTGGATTGAAAACCTGAAAGGGCGATCCACGCAAAAGAGGGATTCACACGAACGACTGCGATCTGCGAGATCCATGACCTACCTACAGTTGAGGCTATCCTAGGGGTTGAAGATCAGTTCACTTACTTTTTCTCAAGAGGCGGAGGGAGCGGAGCGTCTTGAAGACATACGAGTCATAACTGGGTTGAGACTTGATAAGATTCATTTCTCACATTGCCTATAGGATAGTTTGTTTTTCTTTTCAGTTGTTCCCTCATTCCAGGGAACTGCTTCCTTTGTATTGCCTATTCAGGGCCACCTTTCCAAATCAATAAGAATTCAACTTCAATCAAATGACTGTTTTGCTTTTTTTTGTTTTTGCTTTTTTCATCTAGCATGGATTGATTGTGAAACCGTCTAGTAAATAGTAACTTGCATTGTGTTATGAACATTTGAATGCTTTCTAACTCGTACAGGAGAATAGAAACATTTAATACTACTCTGAAAGGGTGTTGAGATACCTATACAATGATTCATGCTATGAGCCTGGGGCAAGCAGGTCCCAAACTAACTCTCTATGTTGCAGGTACTATCGATTGTGCTCGTGCAGGTACAGGTACTGGTGTTGCTAACAGAGCTAAAGATTATTATCCAGAATGGGCATTCCCTTTTGTTTGAACAGAAACAAGTATCTCCCAGGGTGTTTCCAATCATCCCCAGCCATGTGGGAGTTGAACTTTCACCCAGCAAGGTAGCAGAAGGTGGGTGTCATCCCTAAGCAGGAGTTTCCCTTCAGACAGGGGCAATTCTCGGCAGTATAAGGAGTGTCTTGCCTCCCCAGCAATCGCTTCCTCAACAGTATCATGCCTTTGGTCCCCAGCATGGCCAGGGGGTCCTCACTTCCCCACCAGAGTCCAAGAAGGGTCCCTCTCCAGCTGGGTCTTGGTACTCCAATCTCAAAGTCCAATTTATTTTTGGCAATGGCGGCAGTTCAGAGCCGGTGCATCATTAATAGCATTCCCCGCAGAGTTGTTTTCTCCTCACAAAGATTAGTCAGATCAATGCAGTGATCATCAGTTCCTCCTCAGTCAAGCCATATGGGATACTTGCAGTCTTCTTTTCAGAAGACCCCTTTGCATTTGCATTTGCATCTAGTAATCATCATTACATTTGCATCCTCTAAAGCGTAGCATTTCCATCGTCATGGAGCATTACGCCATAAATCCAAACATATACATACCAGCATGGGCCAGTTTTGAGGTATATTATATAAGACCCGTTACATCTCCAATCAGATTGAAGTGTTCCCCACAGAATGCAACTTCGTTTCCCAGGGTGGTTACTTCTACCACGTCTTGTTGTTATCCCCGGTTGAGTCTTGTTTCAGTACAACAGTCTCATTTTTTCGCGTCTCCGTTTAAGTACAACGGTCGCGTCTCGGGTTATCATTTAAGTACAATGATCCCATTCCTTCCGAGTCTCCATTTAAGTACAATGGTCTCGTCTTTGAGTATTGTTTCAGTACAACAATCCCATTTTCTCGTGTCTCCGTTTCAGTACAACGGTCACGTCTTGGGCTCTCGTTTAAGTACAACGATCCTGTTCCTTTCGAGTCTCCATTTAAGTATAATGGCCTCGTCTTTGAGTCTTGTTTCAGTACAACAGTCTCATTTCTTCGCGTTTTCGTTTCAGTACAACGGTCGCGTCTCGGGTTATCATTAAAGTACAATGATTCCGTTCCTTTCGAGTCTCCATTTAAGTACAATGGTCTCGCTTTTGAGTTTTGTTTCAATACAACAGTCTCATTTTTTTCGCGTCTCCGTTTCAGTACAACAGTCGCGTCTTGGGCTCTCGTTTAAGTACAACGATCCCGTTCCTTTCGAGTCTCCATTTAAGTACAATGGCCTCGTCTTTGAGTCTTGTTTCAGTACAACAGTCTCATTTCTTCGCGTTTCCGTTTCAGTACAACGGTCGCGTCTCGGGTTATCATTAAAGTACAATGATCCCGTTCCTTTCGAATCTCCATTTAAGTACAATGGTCTCGCTTTTGAGTTTTGTTTCAGTACAACAGTCTCATTTTTTCGCGTCTCCGTTTCAGTACAACGGTCGCGTCTTGGGCTCTCGTTTAAGTACAACGATCTCGTTCCTTTCGAGTCTCCATTTAAGTACAATGGTCTCGTCTTTGAGTCTTGTTTCAGTACAACAATCCCATTTTCTCGCGTCTCCGTTTCAGTACAATGGTCGCGTCTTGGGCTCTCGTTTAAGTACAACGATCCCGTTCCTTTCGAGTCTCCATTTAAGTACAATGGTCTCGTCTTTGAGTCTTGTTTCAGTACAACAGTCTCATTTTTTCGCGTCTCCGTTTAAGTACAACGGTCGCATCTCGGGTTATCATTTAAGTACAATGATCCTGTTCCTTTTGGTCTCGTCTCAGTGCGATGATAATGGATCGGTTGATACCATTTCCTAGTTAGATCGGTTGATCTTATTTGAGTTATGAATCGGTTGATATCATTTATCTTCGAGCTGTAAATCGGATGATATTACATTCTCGCTTTTCGGGGTGGATCGATTGATACCATCTCCGTGTTAGATCGGTTGGTCTTATTTGAGTCGCAAATCGGTTGATGTTGCGTTAAGTCCTGTTTCAATAACAGGCATCTTCTGTGACTTGGTCCTGCCCAACAGTCGCGTCGCAGGATCCCGTTTTGTATAACGGTCCTGTTTGCTTGGGCTCTCATTTATGTACAACGATCCCGGTCCATCTTGTCCTACTTTCTTTGTGTTTGGTTACCGCATGCGGCCGATATACCTTTGCGTCTCCATTCGAGGATGGTTTCGTGTTAGATCCGAGGATCTTTTGAATTGTCATTCGAGGATGGCATCCTTTTCTTCAAGTCCTTCCGAGGTTGGTCTTGTTGTTGTTGTGGCTATTATTCGAGGATAGTAGTTCACTTTTTGAGCTTATTGATCGAGGTCAGTTTGTCTCTTTTGCAAAGTCTGTCTGAGGTCAGCTTTGTGTTTGGTTATCAGTCGAGGCTGGTATACCTTTGCGTCTCCATTCGAGGATGGTTTCGTGTTAGATCCGAGGATCTTTTAAATGGTCATTCGAGGATGGCATTTCTTTTCTTCAAGTCCTTCTGCGGTTGGTCTTGTTGTTGTGGCTATTATTCGAGGATAGTAGTTCACTTTTTGAGCTTATTGATCGAGGTTAGTTTGTCTCTTTCGCAAAGTCTGTCCGAGGTCAGTCTTTGTTGTTGATGGTTATCGCCTGCGGCCGGTATACCATTGTATTTCTATTCGAGAAGGGTTTCAGTACTGGATCCGAGGATCCCGTGTGGGTGGTCATTCGAGGATGGCATTCTTCCCAACATATTCCCACCTGATTCTATTTTCCGCTACCTGTTCAGAGGTCAAAATCAAAAAAATACATAAATAAATAAATGGGTAGATGGCATTTCTGTTGCCCTCAGTGTGCAAATTTTCAGGTTTTATTCGAGTATTCAATCACTCCATACCTTGAATGTCTAAAAGCTGTTGCAATTATTCATTCAAGTCTGCAGTTGATTGAATAGGGGCAGCTGTAATACCTCAAAATTTGCCCTCATATTCATCCCTTTTACTGGCTTACCGCTCTACATTCATCTGCATTTCTCATCAGTTCATTAACAGCATACTAGTGCATTTCATTGTTTCATTGGGCATGTGATTTAGGTTGTACTGGATTAGGGTTTCGTGCTTTATTCTCATCTATCAGGGATTGAACTGACGAAGATATTTACTGGATAATGATTTCACTTCAAATACGGTTGTTCAGTTATGTTTCGATCCGGATAAGAGCTTGACCTAGTTTTGGTTAAACTGTCAAAAGATCGCTGCAATTGCAAGATTAGTTTGGACCACTGGACTTTTTCTTAGACAATGCTTATTCAAAGATTATGCTGTCATGTGGAAGTTTATCAGTTTATTGAGCAGTGTTTTGCGGGAAGTTCGGCTCGAATTTGCAGTTTATCATCAATTCATCTGGAATTGAATGGTCACGGCACGTTTCAGACGATTCAGAGAGTTGTGACTAAACCGGAAATATTCAGCGGCTCAGAAGTGGTTGTGTTTATAGACGTGTGGAGAGAATGCAAGATAAGCTTTGGGTTGAAGCCAAGTTTTCATATCCCTTTATTTGCTTTTGTATTTCATTTGCATAAACCGTTCCCGTTTATTCTATTCCGCTTTCTTTTTCAGTTTCCGTTGTTCTCTATGTTTTGTTAATTCACTTTCGATCCCTTTTCATTTACCTTTCCTTTTGTTGTCTATGTCCAGTTTCGTTAATAAAGTTCATGTCATTTTTAATCTATGTTGAGATTCATTCCATTTGTTGCAATATTGTCCACAATCCAAGTAATTCATTTCTAATCATCCAATTCGAGTATTCATTTCCTGATAACCATTCGGTTCGTTTAACGCTTGTTTTGGATCGCAAGTCATTACCTAAGAATCGTGTTTGAATTCATTAGTGGACCGATTATCCAATTGTCCATTTTGTCCATGTACCCATTTATATTCTTAAACCTTGCCTAGGTATTTCTTTAAAGCCCATTTAAAATTCTTAAATCCAAGGTCCAAATCTCCTTTTCATTTACTTATATTTTTTTGTTGTTTTTGTTAATTTTAGTTTATCCAAATTAAACCCACAGCCCAATAAGCTTTAACTCTTCACTATTTAAGTTTTTTTTTTAGAATCAAATTAACTAATATAAACCACTTTTCACCGCCAAAACCCTATGGCTTTCTGAATCCTATGCTGAAGGGGATTACAAAGTTGAAGAGCATTCTTGAAGAATCATCTGAAACTCAGTTCAGTTTAGCAGAGTACATAATGTTGTATACAACCATTTATAATGTGTATACGCAGAAGCCACAAAATGAATATTCACAGGAATTGTATGATAGATACAAAATTGTTTTAAGGATTACATTAGCTTTACGGTTGTCGACTGTAAGGGATAAGCCCAATGAATCCATGTTGAAGGAGCTTGGGAAGAGATGGTTGAACCTTAAGATGTTGGTTAGGTGGCTGTCACGTTTCTTCCATTATCTTGATCTTTGTTGCGCGACGCTCGTTGGATTGCCGATTACTACAGAAGTAAGGCTGCAATATGGATTGAGTGTCTCATTTTTTGTTGCATACTTGTACTGAGCAGAAACTGATAGAGAAAGTGCAATATGAATCGCCGGTAAAACGTGCTAATCAGTTACTTGAGAAGGAACACTCAGGCTGTCGTGACTTGCTTAAAAAACGATAAAGCAGATGATCTCTAGGATGCACAGACTTTACCATGAAATGCTCAAAGGGCTAGAACTTGTTGCAAAGGGATTCAAGCAGCATATTACAGATGAGGATACAAATTTGTTTCAACTGATAAAGAAAGTGCTAACAAATTAATTGAATCCAGAAGCTCATACCTTAGTCACAACCGAATTTCCTTCTAGAAGATTCACTAATTCCAACTGAAATCACAACCGAATTTTTTCCAGAAGGTGCACCTGAGAATTCCAGAACCATCTTCCAGCAGCTATAAATAAAAGGTATCACCAACTTTCAGGGGCTGAACATTCTTCAACATCTTCTCAACCTCTTCTCCATTTTCTCTTCTGCAATTCTCACATCTTCTTCAATCTTTTCCCGTTCCTGGTTTCTCCTCCCATAATCACCTTCAATCATTCTTCTTGTTTTACTATCTTTCAACCTTTCACCATGGCTACAAGAACTGTGAGTGTTCTTCATTAATCCGTAGCCATTAATCTGTAATTACGATCCTTCATCGCCTTCACAATAACTGAGTTAACAAACAGGAAGAGAAAGAAAATTTATCATATCAACATCAACAACCAAAGCTGCAAATAGCGAATCGCACAGAGTACCGAAAAGGGGCCTACCGTACAAGATGAGTCACCATCGTCGTCGTCACGGTGCTTGGTTCATGTTCACGGTTGTCTTTGTAACATCAACAACAACCCTCAAAGATCAACCATCCAACCACCTGCAAAGTTGCTGCAACATTGTGAGTTGATCAGTGCAATATAATTCGAATTCAAGACTAATGGAAACAGTCTCGAAACAGGGTGGTTACACGAGTGAGGAATCCGAGAGTTCATCACCAAAGATCATAACTAAATGCTCAGCCTCAGACCGGTAACATTGTTCATCGTCAACAAGCTTCAACAAAAATTCGACCTGTAAATTCAACGAAGGGGATGAGACAAGACGAAACAGATCTTAAAGATAAGAGGGAAGGAGTTACCAGCTATCTCGCCTTCAACCTTCCTCACTGGTTTTGTTCTCCGAATCGCGACGGCATTGCTCCCACCTCCACCAAGAACAATCAACCAAAACTCCTCCATCTTCATCTGTAATCCACCTGCGAGAAAGAAAAGTGTATCAACAAATACGAATCATTAGCTACACAGCAATCCGATTGAGAGGTTTGCGAGAGTTCTTCGTCAAAATTTCGGATTCGATAAACAGATCAAGAAAAGTCACGAGCAAGGGTTGAAGAAGGTGCAGCAAGACAGAACCTTACCTGAACACCGTATCACTCGGAGGCGTCGTCGTCCGTCCATTTTGCGTCAGCGTTACGTGTCTCTTCGTAGGCTCCTCGTCAATAGGCCGAGGTCCTCCATTGGAACCTTCGTCGGCGTCGAAAGCGCAAAGTATGTTTCGTTTTCAGTTCAGGATTTGTCAATTGTGCCGGTTAAAAATTCATGACGGCGGCTAGTGTTTAGGTTATGTAATTTTGTTGAAGAAGATGGCGGGTAAGAGTGAGGGTGAGAGAGAGACTAGGTGGGATAGGGTAGGCTGCGGCGGCGATAAGGATGAAAGATAGAAGAAGGGAAGAAGAAGGTGAGGCCGCCGCGGGAAGCAAGGAGAGGATTTAGGGTTTCAGTGTGTTCTTAACCTCAATTTGTATTTGACCTATTAGTATTATGTTTTTTTTAAAATTATAATAGGATAATTAGGTTAAATCTTAAGAATATTTAATGGAAATTAAGAGAAGTTGATGAGTAGTTAAGTGGAATTAAAAGGGTTAATGCACCATTAAAACGTATTAAGTCCACCATTTAGATTTTTGTTTTCAGAATTTGGAAGAGTATGACTTTCTGGCTTTGTGCGAACTGGGCCTAGGTAATCCGCTAATAACACCCCCTATGTAAGCCCAATTGGTTTTTAACTTAAGAAATAATTCTGTTTCCACCCCCTCTCTCTCTTTCTATTCTTTTATTTTCTATTTCTTTGCCTCTTTAAATTAATCCCATAAAAAATAGTAAAATGTATAATAAAAATCCACAAAAATTATATTACAATGTTAAGTCAATTTAGAAACATGCTCAATTTTCATTTTCTGAATTTAGTCAATTTTCAATTTAATTTCGATTTTTTTAATTTAATTGGTTTATATTAAATTTCCACTTAGACACATAAATTTGTACAATTTCTTTCTGCCACTTCATTTAACATTTTTTGCCCATTCTTTTTGCTATGATTAGAGGACAAGATGAAGTACTTAGATTATTTTTTGTGTATTTTTAAGACTTTTTTTCTACTGTTTTGGTAGTATAATTTGTGTAAATTTGTGATTGAACTTTAGGTAGAATTAAGTGGCCATTTGACATATTTAGAATTAGAATTTTTGAAAGATTTTTTGACATAGTGTTATAATCAGGTTAGAGACCTTAGGAAATTAATTTCACATTTTTTCCATGACTTTTGATATTTTGGCATTTTAATTCATTTCCATCATATTATGCACATTCATGATTCATGTCATTCACTAACTATTCTCTTTTTTTGTGCAAGGTATTCTTTCAAGGATTTGCTTATGGACTTGGATATTTTTATGTTTCAATTATGTTTGTGTGCTTTGTGATGTAATAGCTTAGAATTTGTATGCTTTTTTTAGTTTTCATAACTAGGTTAGAAAAGATAAAATGAATCGATAGAAAACCAAATCTCAAAAAATGAAATAAATAAAACTCGATCCAACGTTGAGTAAGTTTTCAAATAAATAAATAAAGTTCCATGTGACATTAGGGTTCCTCGATTACCATCGTTCCATTCCATTCAACCAAAAGCAAGCCTTGTATGTTTCACACCATAAGTCGTGCGTCTTAGCACCACGCAATCGACCCACCCGATCCATCGTGTTATCCCATTTATGTTTCATACACGTTTTCTTCCCACCATGACTTAGGAGGACCATATTGTTCATTATTGCCTTTTATGTTATCATCTGTAGTTCTAATATCTTTTAGGTAGATTTAAGCTCAAACCTCACTAACCATAGGTTATCTTCAAACTCAACTAACTTAGGGTAAGTCTAGTTTCCCTTAGAATGTTTTCCTTTTATAACTTGAGTCTCACTCCTCATCTGAAAATAAAATCAAAAACACTTAATAAAGGAAAAGGTGTACAATGCGCCACGAGCCTTAAGCTATACGGGAAATGATTAATGGAGGTCTCCTTCGCTCTTCTAGGATGCTTTACAAACGTTCCATTGGGGGCGATCTTGGAAAGTATTCGCTCCTGTGTCATAGTCTTTAGTGTTGTACATTCAATAAATACAAAATTCAAAACACTTCTCTTAAAAGACAAAAACAAATAACAAGAGACTATCCTGCGGGAACTTCTCTTCTCATCTCATTCACTCACAACGCGAACTCGCGACGACTTGTCTTTCATGCAAGACGGTAAACGCACTCGTACCAGACAAGCCTGCAACACCTGAGCATAGACATACGCAGTTACAGCTGTAAAAAACTCAAACAAATAGTTCCCGCCTTAGTTAGGCGAACTACGTCGACTCTGATCCTCATTATCCCGATGAGGTACGTAGGCAGCGGGGTAGGGCTCGTTCGAGCACATTCTTTATTTTCCCTACATTTCCCCCTTTCTTTTCATTTTCTTTTCCAGATCCTTTTCCGATTCCCTTTCTCATTTCATTCCATTCCAGTTAGCGGTTTTATTCAGCAACTTTATTTCCTCACCCTTTGAAACAAAACAGGCAAGCGTGGATCCCGTCGGGTACGACGGACGGTCTGGGGTGCTAATACCTTCCCAGGTCGTAACCGACTCCCGAACTCAGATCTTTGGTTCGCAGGACCTTGTCCTTTCCTTTTTCCTTAGGTTTGTGCAACATTACCTTTCCCATTCATTCGGGATAAAAATGTCTGGCTGGCGACTCTAACATTTCCGCGCCACTTTCGCGTTTGTACTGGGATGAAAATCCCGGGAGCGACAGCTGGCGACTCTGCTGGGGACTAACCTTATTCTTCCGGTTTCCCTTGTAGAGTCAATCCTAGCACCTGTTTGGTCTTGTTTCTTTGGGTGTTTATATGTTTGTTGCTGTGTGCTTTAGTTTAGCTTTATTGTTTTCATTTACAGTTCTTTACAGCTTTACTTTATTGCTTTTATTTACCGCTTTCAGTATTTTATTTTCCATGCATCATATTATACTGGACTGTCTGGCTGTGCTGGTTTTCATTTTTTCTGCGGGATGGGAGTTACTGTGAGATAAGCCAAATACCCGGCTTGTGTATACACATAGGATTTAGAGTGGGCAGTCGTGTGGCTTGCGTGGTCTTGAGCACATGTAGTTTTCACGAGTCCCACACCCAGATCAGGCTCTCTTGGGATATGTTCTATACTGCCTAGGCAGATCATAGAATGTTCCCACCTGAGCTGCTAACACTGGGAACTGATCATCGAGGACCTTAATGGAAACAATCCTCTCCAGTGGTGACAGTGGCAGACCACATTTCGTGGCAAACCCATTCGCACCCGAGGGCCCACTAGGAAATCGCATAGGATGACCTTGTTCTCTCGTAGGAACCTGGTTAAAGCAACTGGTCGTATGACGGTAGTATTGTACCCTTCGGGATGAATGTACTATTGTTTCTCGATTTCAGTGCTTGAAGCCGGGAACTTATGAGGGATGCTTATCTTTTCCGGAATTCAGCTGAGGCCTCCCTGAGTAGTACATAATGCCAAACCGATTCCCTGATTTGGTCATGAGCTTTCTCGGAAATAGTGAACGTATTATTGCTATTCGGCTTTGAGAGTCCGTGATGTTGACCCGAGTAGCACACCCGTGAGATTGGGAGGGGTTTACAGGTTTGCAGGAACCCTGATACCTTCAGCATACCCAATTTGCCTTTGGTTCAGTTTTGTGATCTGGATTTTTGTTCTTAAGATATGGATCCCGGATCAGAGGGATGATTATTGTGATATATGGATTTTGAGACCTGGCACCGACACCTGATTACTTGATTTGGCACATCACAGACACCTCACTGATCACATGCCTTGTCTTGCATAAGCATCATATCATCATTAATCATTTTGTGTTCTTTTTATTCTCAGGGTTCATTCCTCCTAGGTCCTGGTCATATTTGCTACTTCAGCATGGAGATTCCGAAGAAGAGAAATGTTCATTATACTTTCCCGCAGCTGGAGACAGAGAGCATTCAGGGTTTGATTAGCTTGATGGGTGACCGAGTCCTTGATGATTTCAGGAAAGAGTTTGGCAAGATACTGGATTATGTGAGCAAGCCCACAGTCGACCAGAAAGATAGCTTGCATTCTTTGTTGCAGTTCTATGATCCACAGCTAAGGGTCTTTGTTTTCCCTGATTACATCCTGGCACCTACATTAGAAGAGGGTTTCTAGCATGCTGAATATTCCTGTTAAGGAGAGTATACCTTATTATGTTTCGGAGAGGATCCCTTCTCATGAGGATATCACTATTGCCTGTCATTTGAGTATGCTCAGACTCAATATGGGATTAGAGGCTGGCCGAAGTAAAGGGATCTCTTTGGACTTTCTTATTGCAGAGGCACATGTCATGGCATCGGGAGAGAAGTGGGCAGACTTCAAAGCACTGTTAGCCACGATAGTATATGGGACCAGTTTGTTTCCAGGAGAGAAAGGGCTAATTAACATGGAGGCCATCACCATCTTCGTCAAGAGAAATCCTGTTCCTACATTGCTAGCTGACTTTTATGGAGTTCATCACAGAAATGTAAAGAGGAAGGGATATGCAAACTGTTGTGCTCCCATATTTGTTGATTGGTTTGTAAGGCAATTCCCTAAATCAGGACCCTTTCAGGATTTGAAACAATCTTTGAAGTGGTCCAAAAGATCAATGGGCTTAACCTCAGCTGACATTGCTTGGGGATGCAACAGAGATTTTTTCCCACAGGCTTGTTGTGGAATCCCTTATATTTGATGTACTTTTGTTATTGTGATTGGCACCCTTCGGGGACGTCGTATTTTCGAACTCCATTTTATATGATTGATTTGTTCTGGATTTCTTGTTCGTTATTTGCACCGACATGGAATAATGAACACCAATTCTCCACGGTCATCATTATGTTTGAATATTACTTGGGTCTTCTTCCCAATTATTATCTTCTTAATGCCAGGACCGGACACAGGAAAAATCTCGGGAATAAAAGGAACACATTGCATTGCATACGCATCATTTGCATTTTGTTTTTGTCTTTGCAGGTTTTCTTCGGGATGTTTAATTTATCTGTGTTCAACAGGCAAAGATTGCGAGGGCCGCCAAGACCCGGTACTTTCGACAAGATATCCCTCATCGGTACGCGACCCGCAGCAATCAAAGAACAACAATGGACGCCATGCAGACAAAACTCAATGAAGTCCGTACCAAGATGGAAGAATTTATGACCCTGATGCAAGGGATGGCCCAGGGGCAGCAGGAGCTGAGAAATGCAATTCAAGGGTTAACTCCTCCTAATACTAATGCTCAGGCAACCACTTCCGGTGGGCTAGGGGCTCCTCCCAATACCAACAACGGCTCAGGTGGACCTCATGTTCCAGATCCAGCTATGGCAACGTACGTTCCTGTGCACGACAGGCAGGAGGACCAATTCCAGTACTTCAATAATGATATGGGTTTCGGCGGTGATGGAAATCTTAATGACTTCTTGGTGCTTGCGGAGAAGGTCAAGGCCCTAGAGTGCAAAGACACTTTGGGGATTGACGTGTCAGACATGGGTTTAGTACCTGGGGTGGTCATTCCACACAAGTTCAGACCACCAGCATTTGATAAATACAACGGCAGCTCCTGCCCGAAAACTCACCTGCAGGCCTTCTACAGGAAGATTGCGGCCCACACGCGAGACGAGAAACTCTGGATGTACTATTTCCAGGATAGCCTCTAGAGGAACTCTATTAGAAGCTGGAAGGATTTGGGAGAAGCCTTCCTCAGACAATATCAATACAACATTGACATGGCACCCAGCCGCACTCAGCTTCAGAGCTTGACGCAGAGGAGCTCGGAGAGCTTCAAAGATTATGCACAGAGGTGGCGTGAGGTAGCCGCCCGAGTGCAACCACCTTTATTGGAGAGAGAGAGATGGTCGACCTTTTCCTGAATACCCTCCCAAGGCATTTCATGGAAAGATTGGCTGGTTGTTCCTCAAGTGGTTTCTCGGACATTATTTTGACTGGAGAAAGAATTGAAAGCTGGCTCAAACAGGGGAAAATTCAGAATGGAAGCGCTTCAGCGTCTGGTATCAAGAAACCCTTTGTGAAAAGGAGGGAAGGAGAAACAGGTGCAGTATACGCACAGAGGGGAATGATTAACCAAGGATATTATCAGCAAGTGGCCCCTGTCACTATTTCAACTCCGCCCGTTCAACAACAGGTCCAGCCTCCACAGCCGCAGTGCTCACAAGGGTATCAGCCAAGAGCCCCTCGTCCATACTACCCTCAGAAGCCGAAGGATAGACATTTTGAAGCTCCACCAATGTCTTACTCACAGCTCTTGAAGAATCTCCTACAGCTTCAGATGATTCAGCTCCGGACCTTGCAACCTCCGAAGCCAGGCCAAAATCCTGAAGGTTATGACTTAAATGCTAGATGCGAATTTCATTCCGGAGCTCCCGACCATAGTACTGAGAATTGTAAAGCATTGAAGCATGTTGTTCAGGACTTGTTGGATTCTAAAGCGATCAATTTTGCTCCCTCTCCTAATGTGCTGCAAAATCCCATGCCTCCTCACAGGGGCACGGTTGGTGCGATTGATGAAGGGGAGAATTTGAATTTGGTGGATGATGTTGATGACTTGCAGACTTCATTGGTTGCTATCAAGGTTTGATTGTTGAAGAAAGGTATCTTCCCTGGATGCGAGGAGGATTGTTCAGAATGTACTGAAGTTACCAACGGTTGTAAATGGTTGAAGGCCGGAATCCAATGCATGATTGATGAAGGAGTGCTGCAGTTTGATAAGATTGTGAAAGAAAGTGAAGTCTCCACAGTAAATATCTTTTATGATCCATCCCAAGTTCCTTCACGAGCCAGAGCGGCGCCAATAACCATTACCACTGCTGGACCCATAATGTACCAAAGTGACAGAGTTGTTCCTTGGAATTATGGTGGTGAAGTGTACTACAACGGCCAGAGGCAAGAGTTGGCCACGACTAGTATAACCCCAGCTCAAGTAGAAAATGTTGGAGTAGGGGGTTTTACTCGAAGTGGAAGATTGTTTGCACCAGAAACACTGAGAAACAATGTGATACCACCCAGAGATACTGCCGAAGCCCAAGCTAGAGCCAGAGGGAAGCAACCAGTAGTTGTCAATGATCCAACTCCATCAACTGATCCAGACCTTACCTTTGATAAAGAAGCCGAAGAATTCCTGAGGATCATCAAGAAGAGTGACTACAAGATCGTGGACCATTTGCAGCAGACGCCGTCGAAGATCTCCATGTTGTCCTTGCTCATGTGTTCTGACTCTCACAGAAAAGCTCTCCTAAATATTCTAAACAAGGCATACGTGCCTCAGGATATTTCTGTAAATCAGTTAGAAATGGTGGTGTCCAGCGTCAATGCCAGTCATGGATTGGGTTTCACAGACTTGGATTTGACTTCTGACGGGCGTGCTCATAATCGGGCATTGCATATTTCTCTGGAATGTAAGGGTGCAGTACTCTCCCACGTGTTGGTAGATACTGGATCATCTTTGAACGTTTTGCCCAAGAAAGCACTGATGAAGTTGGACTATGATGGAGTGGTTCTAAAGCCCAGTGATCTAGTAGTTCGAGCATTTGATGGGTCGAGGAGATCGGTGTTTGGAGAGGTGGAGTTGCCTATCAAGGTTGGTCCACAAGTCTTCAATGCCACGTTTTACGTGATGGATATACAACCTGCATATAGTTGTTTACTCAGAAGACCTTGGATACATTCGGCAGGAGCGGTATCGTCTACACTCCATCAGAAGCTAAAGTTTGTCTGGGAGGGTCAAATTGTGACTGTCAGTGGGGAAGAAGATATTTTTGTTAGTCATCTAGCTTCATTCAAATATGTGGAGATGGATGGCGAAATAGTTGAGACTCCATGTCAGGCTTTTGAGCCCTTGAAGTCTGAGCAAGCATCTACAGTAGCAACTTCTCCTGAAGTACCGAAGAAAGGGGTTTCCATAGCCTCTTATAAACAAGCGCTTGAATTGGTAGAATCTGGAATACGAGAAGGCTGGGGCAGTCCGGTAGAAGTGCCAGAAAAGAAAGACATGTTCGGGATTGGCTATCACCCTGGAAGATCTTCGTCTGAGCCAAGTGCTAAAGGTTGTCAGAGCCCGGTTACTTTCACAAGTGCGGGAGTGGTAGACTACGAAAGCATCAGTGCTGTGCAGGATGACGCTGTTGATAGTGATTGTGACCTAGATGAATGGATCAGGCCTGCTGCTCCAGGAACTCAGCTTAGCAACTGGACATCGAAAAGGCTTATTTCGGTCACCTCTTTCGAAGAGTAATAATGTTTTGTTTCTGTTTTAAAGCATTATGTCTTGCCCGAGGCATAGTGGCTCTTTGTAAGGGTTCATTTGTTCATTAACACAATCATAAATAAAATTGACATTTCACATTCATTCATGTTGTTCTCTGTCTTTCGTTTTTTACTTTTGTTTTTCAAAAAGAAAAAAAAAGTTTTAAAATGGCAATGTTTCTCATTTTCTCAAGTTGTTGCTAAAGCCTTGCATGAATCATCATTCATGCAGGTGCTCATCACCGGATCTTATCAATGACAACCCTGTTATGGCTGAGTATGACTTCGACAATCCAATTTATCAAGCCGATGAGGAAGGTGAAGAGGATTGCGATTTACCCGAAGAATTGGCCAGACTGCTTAAACAGGAGGAGAAGATGATTCATCCGCACGAAGAAGATGTCGAAGTAATAAACCTGGGTACTGAAGAAGACAAGAAAGAAGTCAAGATTGGAGCTGCATTAGAAGAATCTGTCAAGACTCGTTTGATGGCTATGCTTCGAGAATACGTTGACGTCTTCGCATGGTCCTACCAAGATATGCCTGGTTTAGACACTGACATTGTGGTACACAAGCTACCTCTCAGAGCAGATTGTCCTCCGGTAAAGCAGAAGTTGAGGCGCACGCGTCCAGACATGGCAATTAAAATAAAAGAAGAAGTGCAAAAACAGTTTGATGCAGGCTTCTTGGCCGTGACCAGTTATCCTCCGTGGGTTGCTAACATCGTGCCGGTTCCCAAGAAAGATGGCAAAGTCAGGATGTGTGTGGACTACAGGGATTTGAATAGGGCCAGCCCCAAAGATGATTTCCCTCTACCTCACATAGATGTACTTGTCGATAATACTGCTCAGTTTTCCGTGTTCTCTTTCATGGACGGATTCTCAGGCTATAATCAAATCAAGATGGCTCCCGAGGATATGGAAAAGACAACTTTCATCACTCCTTGGGGCACCTTTTGTTACAAGGTCATGCCATTTGGTTTAAAGAATGCAGGAGCTACCTATCAACGGGCAATGGTGACGTTGTTTCACGACATGATCCATCATGAAATTGAATTTTATGTTGATGACATGATAGCAAAATCCCAGACAGAGGAAGAGCACT
Source organism: Lathyrus aphaca (assembly GCA_963966055.1). NCBI lineage: Eukaryota > Viridiplantae > Streptophyta > Magnoliopsida > Fabales > Fabaceae > Lathyrus > Lathyrus aphaca. The sequence continues at coordinate 254,563,764 of OZ014520.1, read as the reverse complement.
TGGTTAACCTAGCAAAATTGTTTGACAGGCTTCGGAAGTTCAGACTGAGGTTGAATCCGAATAAGTGTACCTTCGGGGTTCGTTCTGGCAAGTTACTCGGTTTCATTGTTAGTGAACGAGGAATTGAGGTTGATCTAGCCAAGGTGAAAGCTATCCAAGAAATGCCTGAGCCGAAGACTGAAAAGCAAGTGCGTGGTTTCTTAGGGAGACTAAACTACATTGCACGGTTTATTTCTCACCTGACGGCCACATGCGAGCCCATCTTTAAGCTTATGAGGAAGAATCAGGCCATTAAATGGAATGAAGACTGTCAGCAAGCCTTTGACCGAATCAAATAATACTTGTTAGAACCACCAATTCTTATGCCTCCAGTGCCAGGGAGACCTCTGATTATGTATCTTACTGTGCTTGAAGGATCGATGGGATGTGTGCTGGGTCAGCAGGACGAGTCTGGTCGAAAAGAGCACGCCATTTATTACCTTAGCAAAAAGTTTACCGATTGTGAGACGCGATACTCACTGCTCGAGAAAACTTGCTGCGCTTTGGCATGGGCTGCTCGCCGACTAAGATAGTACATGCTGACTCACACTACTCTCCTAATTTCCAAGATGGATCCTGTGAAATACATCTTTGATAAACCGACTTTGACAGGAAGGGTGGCCCGTTGGCAAATGATACTCATGGAGTATGACATACAGTACACTTCACAAAAAGCGATCAAGGTAAGTGTGTTGTCAGAATACTTGGCCCAGCAACTGATCGATGATTATCAACCCATGAGGTTTGAGTTTCCGGATGAGGACATCATGTTCCTCAAGTCTAAAGACTACGAAGAACCACTTCCGGAGGAGGGGCCTGACCCTGAATCCAGATGGAAGTTGATGTTTCACGGGGCTGTAAACATGAATGGGAGTGGAGTAGGTGTTGTTATTATCTCGCCAGAAGGGGTCCACACACCTCTCGCCGCTCGGTTGACCTTCGAGTGCACTAACAATGAGGCAGAGTATGAAGCTTGTATCATGGGGATCGAAGAGGCAATAGACTTGCGAGTCAAGAACCTTGAGATCTTCGGAGATTCTGCTTTGGTGGTAAATCAAGTCAATGGCAAATGGCTAGTTCATCAAGCTCGTTTGATTCCTTACAGAGATTATGTCAGGAGGCTGTTAACTTTCTTTACTAAAGTCAAGCTGAGCTATGTTCCTAGAGACGAAAACCAGTTCGCCGATGCTCTCGCAACTTTGTCGTCCATGATTAAAGTTTGTCGAGAAAATTTCGTGCCTCGAATTTCGATCTCCCGGCTTGAAAGACCTGCTTATGTCTTTGCAGTTGGTGATGGTGAAGATAACAAGCCTTGGTACCACGACATCAAACAATTCCTGAAAGCTCAAGAATACCCGACTGGGGCATCTAGTAAGGATAAGAAGACCCTTAGAAGACTGGCAGGAGGTTTCTTCTTGAATCAAGATGGTGTGTTGTACAAACGAAACTTTGACATGGTGCTGCTCAGATGCGTAGATAGACGCGAAGCAGACCTGTTAATGCAGGAGGTTCACGAAGGCTCCTTTGGTACCCATGCTGGAGGACATGCCATGGCCAAGAAATTATTGAGATCGGGATACTATTAGATTACCATGGAATCTGATTGCTGTAAGTACTCCCGCAAATGCCATAAGTGTCAAATTTATGCCGACAAGGTCCATGTGCCTCTGAATCCGTTGAGTGTCATGTCTTCACCATGGCCATTCGCCATATGGGGCATCGATATGATTGGAAAGATTGAGCCAACGGCTTCTAATGGTCATCGATTCATCCTGGTCGCTATTGATTATTTCACGAAGTAGGTTGAAGCGGCATCCTACACCAATGTCACTAAACAAGTGGTCGCTCGGTTTATTAAGCGGGACATCATCTGCCGGTATGGAGTCCCTGAAAGGATCATTACTGATAATGGTTCTAATCTCAACAACAAGATGATGGCCGACTTGTGTCAAGACTTCAAAATAGAACACCACAACTCTTCTCCATATCGTCCGAAGATGAATGGCGCCGTCGAGGCAGCTAATAAAAACATCAAGAAGATTGTGCAGAAGATGGTTGTGACATACAAAGACTGGCACGAGATGTTACCATTCGCGTTGCACGGGTACAGGACATCAGTACGCACCTCAACTGGGGCAACTCCATTCTCATTAGTATATGGTATGGAGGCAGTCTTACCAATCGAAGTGGAAATTCCCTCGTTGAGGTTGATGATGGACATCAAGCTAGATGAAGCTGAGTGGCTCCGATCCAGATATAATCAATTGAGCCTCATTGAAGAGAAGCGTCTAGCAGCTGTATGCCATGGACAGTTGTATCAGCGACGAATGAAGCAGGCTTTTGACAAGAAGGTGCGACCACAGAGGTACACGCCAGGAGATTTAGTGCTGAAAAGGATTCTTCCTCCTCTCAACGATCACATGGGCAAGTGGACACCCAATTATGAAGGACCGTTCGTGGTTAAAAAGGTTTTCTCAGGCAGAGCCTTAATGCTGACAACCATGGACGGAGAAGACTTTCCATCCCCTGTCAACGCAGATGCAGTAAGAAAATACTTCGTGTAAAAAGGACCCGCTGGATAAAAACAGAATAAAGATCCAGGCAAAAATGGGCATCCCGGCGAGCCAAAAACAGAATAAAAGGCTCGGGCAAAAGTTAGGGAAATCTTGAAAAAAATGTACACCCGCTGAGTTGAAAAGCCATATCGGACAACTCAGGCAAAAAAGGGTATCCCGGTGGATTGAAAACCTGAAAGGGCGATCCACGCAAAAGAGGGATTCACATGAACGACTGCGATCTGCGAGATCCATGACCTACCTACAGTTGAGGCTATCCTAGGGGTTGAAGATCAGTTCACTTACTTTTTCTCAAGAGGCGGAGCGAGCGGAGCGTCTTGAAGACATACGAGTCATAACTGGGTTGAGACTTGATAAGATTCATTTCTCACATTGCCTATAGGATAGTTTGTTTTTCTTTTCAGTTGTTCCCTCATTCCAGGGAACTGCTTCCTTTGTATTGCCTATTCAGGGCCACCTTTCCAAATCAATAAGAATTCAACTTCAATCAAATGACTGTTTTGCTTTTTTTTGTTTTTGCTTTTTTCATCTAGCATGGATTGATTGTGAAACCGTCTAGTAAATAGTAACTTGCATTGTGTTATGAACATTTGAATGCTTTCTAACTCGTACAGGAGAATAGAAACATTTAATACTACTCTGAAAGGGTGTTGAGATACCTATACAATGATTCATGCTATGAGCCTGGGGCAAGCAGGTCCCAAACTAACTCTCTATGTTGCAGGTACTATCGATTGTGCTCGTGCAGGTACAGGTACTGGTGTTGCTAACAGAGCTAAAGATTATTATCCAGAATGGGCATTCCCTTTTGTTTGAACAGAAACAAGTATCTCCCAGGGTGTTTCCAATCATCCCCAGCCATGTGGGAGTTGAACTTTCACCCAGCAAGGTAGCAGAAGGTGGGTGTCATCCCTAAGCAGGAGTTTCCCTTCAGACAGGGGCAATTCTCGGCAGTATAAGGAGTGTCTTGCCTCCCCAGCAATCGCTTCCTCAACAGTATCATGCCTTTGGTCCCCAGCATGGCCAGGGGGTCCTCACTTCCCCACCAGAGTCCAAGAAGGGTCCCTCTCCAGCTGGGTCTTGGTACTCCAATCTCAAAGTCCAATTTATTTTTGGCAATGGCGGCAGTTCAGAGCCGGTGCATCATTAATAGCATTCCCCGCAGAGTTGTTTTCTCCTCACAAAGATTAGTCAGATCAATGCAGTGATCATCAGTTCCTCCTCAGTCAAGCCATATGGGATACTTGCAGTCTTCTTTTCAGAAGACCCCTTTGCATTTGCATTTGCATCTAGTAATCATCATTACATTTGCATCCTCTAAAGCGTAGCATTTCCATCGTCATGGAGCATTACGCCATAAATCCAAACATATACATACCAGCATGGGCCAGTTTTGAGGTATATTATATAAGACCCGTTACATCTCCAATCAGATTGAAGTGTTCCCCACAGAATGCAACTTCGTTTCCCAGGGTGGTTACTTCTACCACGTCTTGTTGTTATCCCCGGTTGAGTCTTGTTTCAGTACAACAGTCTCATTTTTTCGCGTCTCCGTTTAAGTACAACGGTCGCGTCTCGGGTTATCATTTAAGTACAATGATCCCATTCCTTCCGAGTCTCCATTTAAGTACAATGGTCTCGTCTTTGAGTATTGTTTCAGTACAACAATCCCATTTTCTCGTGTCTCCGTTTCAGTACAACGGTCACGTCTTGGGCTCTCGTTTAAGTACAACGATCCTGTTCCTTTCGAGTCTCCATTTAAGTATAATGGCCTCGTCTTTGAGTCTTGTTTCAGTACAACAGTCTCATTTCTTCGCGTTTTCGTTTCAGTACAACGGTCGCGTCTCGGGTTATCATTAAAGTACAATGATTCCGTTCCTTTCGAGTCTCCATTTAAGTACAATGGTCTCGCTTTTGAGTTTTGTTTCAGTACAACAGTCTCATTTTTTTCGCGTCTCCGTTTCAGTACAACGGTCGCGTCTTGGGCTCTCGTTTAAGTACAACGATCCCGTTCCTTTCGAGTCTCCATTTAAGTACAATGGCCTCGTCTTTGAGTCTTGTTTCAGTACAACAGTCTCATTTCTTCGCGTTTCCGTTTCAGTACAACGGTCGCGTCTCGGGTTATCATTAAAGTACAATGATCCCGTTCCTTTCGAGTCTCCATTTAAGTACAATGGTCTCGCTTTTGAGTTTTGTTTCAGTACAACAGTCTCATTTTTTCGCGTCTCCGTTTCAGTACAACGGTCGCATCTTGGGCTCTCGTTTAAGTACAACGATCTCGTTCCTTTCGAGTCTCCATTTAAGTACAATGGTCTCGTCTTTGAGTCTTGTTTCAGTACAACAATCCCATTTTCTCGCGTCTCCGTTTCAGTACAATGGTCGCGTCTTGGGCTCTCGTTTAAGTACAACGATCCCGTTCCTTTCGAGTCTCCATTTAAGTACAATGGTCTCGTCTTTGAGTCTTGTTTCAGTACAACAGTCTCATTTTTTCGCGTCTCCGTTTAAGTACAACGGTCGCATCTCGGGTTATCATTTAAGTACAATGATCCTGTTCCTTTTGGTCTCGTCTCAGTGCGATGATAATGGATCGGTTGATACCATTTCCTAGTTAGATCGGTTGATCTTATTTGAGTTATGAATCGGTTGATATCATTTCTCTTCGAGCTGTAAATCGGATGATATTACATTCTCGCTTTTCGGGGTGGATCGATTGATACCATCTCCGTGTTAGATCGGTTGGTCTTATTTGAGTCGCAAATTGGTTGATGTTGCGTTAAGTCCTGTTTCAATAACAGGCATCTTCTGTGACTTGGTCCTGCCCAACAGTCGCGTCGCAGGATCCCGTTTTGTATAACGGTCCTGTTTGCTTGGGCTCTCATTTATGTACAACGATCCCGGTCCATCTTGTCCTACTTTCTTTGTGTTTGGTTACCGCATGCGGCCGATATACCTTTGCGTCTCCATTCGAGGATGGTTTCGTGTTAGATCCGAGGATCTTTTGAATTGTCATTCGAGGATGGCATCCTTTTCTTCAAGTCCTTCCGAGGTTGGTCTTGTTGTTGTTGTGGCTATTATTCGAGGATAGTAGTTCACTTTTTGAGCTTATTGATCGAGGTCAGTTTGTCTCTTTTTCAAAGTCTGTCTGAGGTCAGCTTTGTGTTTGGTTATCAGTCGAGGCTGGTATACCTTTGCGTCTCCATTCGAGGATGGTTTCGTGTTAGATCCGAGGATCTTTTAAATGGTCATTCGAGGATGGCATTTCTTTTCTTCAAGTCCTTCTGCGGTTGGTCTTGTTGTTGTGGCTATTATTCGAGGATAGTAGTTCACTTTTTGAGCTTATTGATCGAGGTTAGTTTGTCTCTTTCGCAAAGTCTGTCCGAGGTCAGTCTTTGTTGTTGATGGTTATCGCCTGCGGCCGGTATACCATTGTATTTCTATTCGAGAAGGGTTTCAGTACTGGATCCGAGGATCCCGTGTGGGTGGTCATTCGAGGATGGCATTCTTCCCAACATATTCCCACCTGATTCTATTTTCCGCTACCTGTTCAGAGGTCAAAATCAAAAAAATACATAAATAAATAAATGGGCAGATGGCATTTCTGTTGCCCTCAGTGTGCAAATTTTCAGGTTTTATTCGAGTATTCAATCACTCCATACCTTGAATGTCTAAAAGCTGTTGCAATTATTCATTCAAGTCTGCAGTTGATTGAATAGGGGCAGCTGTAATACCTCAAAATTTGCCCTCATATTCATCCCTTTTACTGGCTTACCGCTCTGCATTCATCTGCATTTCTCATCAGTTCATTAACAGCATACTAGTGCATTTCATTGTTTCATTGGGCATGTGATTTAGGTTGTACTGGATTAGGGTTTCGTGCTTTATTCTCATCTATCAGGGATTGAACTGACGAAGATATTTACTGGATAATGATTTCACTTCAAATACGGTTGTTCAGTTATGTTTCGATCCGGATAAGAGCTTGACCTAGTTTTGGTTAAACTGTCAAAAGATCGCTGCAATTGCAAGATTAGTTTGGACCACTGGACTTTTTCTTAGACAATGCTTATTCAAAGATTATGCTGTCATGTGGAAGTTTATCAGTTTATTGAGCAGTGTTTTGCGGGAAGTTCGGCTCGAATTTGCAGTTTATCATCAATTCATCTGGAATTGAATGGTCACGGCACGTTTCAGACGATTCAGAGAGTTGTGACTAAACCGGAAATATTCAGCGGCTCAGAAGTGGTTGTGTTTATAGACGTGTGGAGAGAATGCAAGATAAGCTTTGGGTTGAAGCCAAGTTTTCATATCCCTTTATTTGCTTTTGTATTTCATTTGCATAAACCGTTCCCGTTTATTCTATTCCGCTTTCTTTTTCAGTTTCCGTTGTTCTCTATGTTTTGTTAATTCACTTTCGATCCCTTTTCATTTACCTTTCCTTTTGTTGTCTATGTCCAGTTTCGTTAATAAAGTTCATGTCATTTTTAATCTATGTTGAGATTCATTCCATTTGTTGCAATATTGTCCACAATCCAAGTAATTCATTTCTAATCATCCAATTCGAGTATTCATTTCCTGATAACCATTCGGTTCGTTTAACGCTTGTTTCGGATCGCAAGTCATTACCTAAGAATCGTGTTTGAATTCATTAGTGGACCGATTATCCAATTGTCCATTTTGTCCATGTACCCATTTATATTCTTAAACCTTGCCTAGGTATTTCTTTAAAGCCCATTTAAAATTCTTAAATCCAAGGTCCAAATCTCCTTTTCATTTACTTATATTTTTTTGTTGTTTTTGTTAATTTTAGTTTATCCAAATTAAACCCACAGCCCAATAAGCTTTAACTCTTCACTATTTAAGTTTTTTTTTAGAATCAAATTAACTAATATAAACCACTTTTCACCGCCAAAACCCTATGACTTTCTGAATCCTATGCTGAAGGGGATTACAAAGTTGAAGAGCATTCTTGAAGAATCATCTGAAACTCAGTTCAGTTTAGCAGAGTACATAATGTTGTATACAACCATTTATAATGTGTATACGCAGAAGCCACAAAATGAATATTCACAGGAATTGTATGACAGATACAAAATTGTTGTAAGGATTACATTAGCTTTACGGTTGTCGACTGTAAGGGATAAGCCCAATGAATCCATGTTGAGGGAGCTTGGGCAGAGATGGTTGAACCTTAAGATGTTGGTTAGGTGGCTGTCACGTTTCTTCCATTATCTTGATCTTTGTTGCGCGACGCTCGTTGGATTGCCGATTACTACAGAAGTAAGGCTGCAATATGGATTGAGTGTCTCATTTTTTGTTGCATACTTGTACTGAGCAGAAACTGATAGAGAAAGTGCAATATGAATCGCCGGTAAAATGTGCTAATCAGTTACTTGAGAAGGAACACTCAGGCTGTCGTGCCTTGCTTAAAAAACGATAAAGCAGATGATCTCTAGGATGCACAGACTTTACCATGAAATGCTCAAAGGGCTAGAACCTGTTGCAAAGGGATTCAAGCAGCATATTACAGATAAGGATACAAATTTGTTTCAACTGATAAAGAAAGTGCTAACAAATTAATTGAATCCAGAAGCTCATACCTTAGTCACAACCGAATTTCCTTCTAGAAGATTCACTAATTCCAACTGAAATCACAACCGAATTTTTTCCAGAAGGTGCACCTGAGAATTCCAGAACCATCTTCCAGCAGCTATAAATAAAAGGTATCACCAACTTTCAGGGGTTGAACATTCTTCAACATCTTCTCAACCTCTTCTCCATTTTCTCTTCTGCAATTCTCACATCTTCTTCAATCTTTTCCCGTTCCTGGTTTCTCCTCCCATAATCACCTTCAATCATTCTTCTTGTTTTATTATCTTTCAACCCTTCACCATGGCTACAAGAACTGTGAGTGTTCTTCATTAATCCGTAGCCATTAATCTGTAATTACGATCCTCCATCGCCTTCACAATAACTGAGTTAACAAACAGGAAGAGAAAGAAAATTTATCATATCAACATCAACAACCAAAGCTGCAAATAACGAATCGCACAGAGTACCGAAAAGGGGCCTACCGTACAAGATGAGTCACCATCGTCGTCGTCACGGTGCTTGGTTCATGTTCACGGTTGTCTTCGTAACATCAACAACAACCCTCAAAGATCAACCATCCAACCACCTGCAAAGTTGCTGCAACATTGTGAGTTGATCAGTGCAATATAATTCGAATTCAAGACTAATGGAAACAGTCTCGAAACAGGGTGGTTACACGAGTGAGGAATCCGAGAGTTCATCACCAAAGATCATAACTAAATGCTCAGCCTCAGACCGGTAACATTGTTCATCGTCAACAAGCTTCAACAAAAATTCGACCTGTAAATTCAACGAAGGGGATGAGACAAGACGAAACAGATCTTAAAGATAAGAGGGAAGGAGTTACCAGCTATCTCGTCTTCAACCTTCCTCACTGGTTTTGTTCTCCGAATCGCGACGGCATTGCTCCCACCTCCACCAAGAACAATCAACCAAAACTCCTCCATCTTCATCTGTAATCCACCTGCGAGAAAGAAAAGCGTATCAACAAATATGAATCATTAGCTACACCACAATCCGATTGAGAGGTTTGCGAGAGTTCTTCGTCAAAATTTCGGATTCGATAAACAGATCAAGAAAAGTCACGAGCAAGGGTTGAAGAAGGTGCAGCAAGACAGAACCTTACCTGAACACCGTATCACTCGGAGGCGTCGTCGTCCATCCATTTTGCGTCAGCGTTACGTGTCTCTTCGTAGGCTCCTCGTCAATAGGCCGAGGTCCTCCATTGGAACCTTCGTCGGCGTCGAAAGCGCAAAGTATGTTTCGTTTTCAGTTCAGGATTTGTCAATTGTGCCGGTTAAAAATTCATGACGGCGGCTAGTGTTTAGGTTATGTAATTTTGTTGAAGAAGATGGCGGGTAAGAGTGAGGGTGAGAGAGAGACTAGGTGGGATATGGTATGCCGCGGCGGCGATAAGGATGAAAGATAGAAGAAGGGAAGAAGAAGGTGAGGCCGCCGCGGGAAGCAAGGAGAGGATTTAGGGTTTCAGTGTGTTCTTAACCTCAATTTGTATTTGACCTGTTAGTATTATGTTTTTTTTTAAATTATAATAGGATAATTAGGTTAAATCTTAAGAATATTTAATGGAAATTAAGAGAAGTTGATGAGTAGTTAAGAGGAATTAAAAGGGTTAATGCACCATTAAAACGTATTAAGTCCACCATTTAGATTTTTGTTTTCAGAATTTGGAAGAGTATGAATTTCTGGCTTTGTGCAAACTGGGCCTAGGTAATCCGCTAATAACACCCCCTATGTAAGCCCAATTGGTTTTTAACTTAAGAAATAATTCTGTTTCCACCCCCTCTCTCTCTTTCTATTCTTTTATTTTCTATTTCTTTGCCTCTTTAAATTAATCCCATAAAAAATAGTAAAATGTATAATAAAAATCCACAAAAATTATATTACAATGTTAAGTCAATTTAGAAACATGCTCAATTTTCATTTTCTGAATTTAGTCAATTTTCGATTTAATTTTGATTTTTTAATTTAATTGGTTTATATTAAATTTCCACTTAGACACATAAATTTGTACAATTTCTTTCTGCCACTTCATGTAACATTTTTTGCCCATTCTTTTTGCTATGATTAGAGGACAAGATGAAGTACCTAGATTATTTTTTGTGTATTTTTAAGACTTTTTTTCTACTCTTTTGGTAGTATAATTTGTGTAAATTTGTGATTGAACTTTAGGTAGAATTAAGTGGCCATTTGACATAGTTAGAATTATAATTTTTGAAAGATTTTTTGACATAGTGTTATAATCAGGTTAGAGACCTTAGGAAATTAATTTCACATTTTTTCCATGACTTTTGATATTTTGGCATTTTAATTCATTTCCATCATATTATGCACATTCATGATTCATGTCATTCACTAACTATTCTCTTTTTTTGTGCAAGGTATTCTTTCAAGGATTTGCTTATGGACTTGGATATTTTTATGTTTCAATTATGTTTGTGTGCTTTGTGATATAATAGCTTAGAATTTGTATGCTTTTTTAGTTTTCATAACTAGGTTAGAAAAGATAAAATGAATCGATAGAAAACCAAATCTCAAAAAATGAAATAAATAAAACTCGATCCAACGTCGAGTAAGTTTTCAAATAAATAAATAAAGTTGCATGTGACATTAGGGTTCCTCGATTACCATCGTTCCATTCCATTCAACCAAAAGCAAGCCTTGTATGTTTCACACCATAAGTCGTGCGTCTTAGCACCACGCAATCGACCCACCCGATCCATCGTGTTATCCCATTTATGTTTCATACACGTTTTCTTCCCACCATGACTTAGGAGGACCATATTGTTCATTATTGCCTTTTATGTTATCATCTGTAGTTCTAATATCTTTTAGGTAGATTTAAGCTCAAACCTCACTAACCATAGGTTATCTTCAAACTCAACTAACTTAGGGTAAGTCTAGTTTCCCTTAGAATGTTTTCCTTTTATAACTTGAGTCTCACTCCTCATCTGAAAATAAAATAAAAAACACTTAATAAAGGAAAAGGTGTACAATGCGCCACGAGCCTTAAGCTATACGGGAAATGATTAGTGGAGGTCTCCTTCGCTCTTCTAGGATGCTTTACAAACGTTCCATTGGGGGCGATCTTGGAAAGTATTCGCTCCTGTGTCATAGTCTTTAGTGTTGTACATTCAATAAACACAAAATTCAAAACACTTCTCTTAAAAGACAAAAACAAATAACAAGCGACTATCCTGCGGGAACTTCTCTTCTCATCTCATTCACTCACAACGCAAACTCGCGACGACTTGTCTTTCATGCAAGACGGTAAACGCACTCGTACCAGACGAGCCTGCAACACCTGAGCATAGACATACGCAGTTACAGCTGTAAAAAACACAAACAAATAGTTCTCGCCTTAGTTAGGTGAACTACGTCGACTCTGATCCTCATTATCCCGATGAGGTACGTAGGCAGCGGGGTAGGGCCTGTTCGAGCACATTCTTTATTTTCCCTACATTTCCCCCTTTCTTTTCATTTTCTTTTCCAGATCCTTTTCCGATTCCCTTTCTCATTTCATTCCATTCCAGTTAGCGGTTTTATTCAGCAACTTTATTTCCTCACCCTTTGAAACAAAACAGGCAAGCGTGGATCCCGTCGGGTACGACGGACGGTCTGGGGTGCTAATACCTTCCCAGGTCGTAACCGACTCCCGAACTCAGATCTTTGGTTCGCAGGACCTTGTCCTTTCCTTTTTCCTTAGGTTTGTGCAACATTACCTTTCCCATTCATTCGGGATAAAAATGTCTGGCTGGCGACTCTAACATTTCCGCGCCACTTTCGCGTTTGTACTGGGATGAAAATCCCGGGAGCGACACCTGGGTCTTTAAGCTGGTGGCATGTTATTTTAAAGAATAGCACTACATTCGGCAGTGAGCATAACAGTTTCGTTATCTTTGAGCTTTTTCTTGTAGGATAGAATTTCCTCTAGGAATTTCGCATATGAAGACATTTGTGTTATGGCTTCTGTGAATGGCATTGTAACGTTTAATTGCTTTAGAAGTTCCAAGAATTTCTTAAATTGTCCATCATTTTTGTTTTTGGCTAGTCTTTGCGGACAAGGTATATGTGGCTTATATGGTGGCGGAGGCACATATGGTGTTTCCTTCTCCATGACCTCGTCACTCTTATCATTCGCATCATTAGTTTTTTGTTCATCTTCCTTCTCAGTTCCTTTCTTTGGACTTTGATACATGGCTAGTTTTGTAAGTCTTGGGTCCACCGGTCCATCATATTCGGTTACGCTCCGCAGAGTCACGGCGTTTGCTTGTCCCTTCGGGTTAGGTTGAGGTTGGCCAGGAAAAGTTCCAAATGGGGATAGTATGGTTGGCTGTTATTGGGCTACTTGAGAAATATGGGTTTCTAACATCTTGTTATATGTGACCATTGCATCAAGCTTACTAGTCATATGCCTCATCAATTCGCTCGCATGGGCGTTTTGGTTCGCAAATTCCTTATCTTGTTGTATCTGGGCGTTCATAAAATTTTCCATCATAATCTCTAGATTTGATTTTCTAGGTACCTGTGGAGCGGATGGTCCTCCCTTATGAAAACCAGGCGGTACAACAGGTGTTGAACTTGGTGGTTGCAAGGCATTGTTGTTTTTGTAAAAAAAAATCGGATGATTTCTCCAGCCAGGATTATAAGTATTTGAGTACGGGTTTTCTTGGGTGTAGTTCACTTGGTCGGAGGGAGCACCGACTAGCAACTGACATTCAACATTTTCATGTCTAGGGGTACGACATACTTCACAATTAGGGGACACAGCAACTACGATAGAAGTTCGCTGTGTTACGGCAAAATTTTTGATTTTTTGGGTTAATACATCCACTTTAGCATGTATGTGATCTATTTCATTAACTTCGTACATTCCGCCTTTCGAAGTTGGTTTCTCTGTAGAAGCGCGTTCTCCTCCCTATTGGAAGTGATTTTGGGCCATGTTCTCTATGAGTTCAACAGCTAGCTCGTACGGTTTATCCATCAAAGCACCACCCGCGGCGGCGATTAGGTTCATCTTCGTGTTGTACAACAACCCGTTATAGAAAGTATGGATTATCAGCCATTTTTCGAGTCTGTGATGTGGATAGTTCCTTATCATGTCTTTATATCTTTCCCAAGCATCAAAAAGAGATTCATTGTCTTTTTGCTTAAATACGTTAATTTCGGCCCTGAGTATAGCTGTCTTACTTGGAGGGAAATAACGGGTCAGAAAGATTCTTTTTAAATCGTCCCATGAGGTGACAAAATTTACAAGAAGAGACTGGAGCCAAGCTCTATCCCTATCTCTTAAAGAAAATGAAAAAAGACGAAGTCTAATTGCTTCTGAGCTAACTCCATTTACTTTCACAGTGTCGACATATTGCACGAAAACAGATAAATGTAGGTTAGGATCATCCGTAGGTCTTCCTGAAAATTGGTTCTGCTGAACGACTTGTAATAACGAAGGTTTCAACTCGAAATCACGTCTTTCAATTTCCGGGGCATCAATGTTGCTATGCGGTTCATCTTGTGATGGGACATCGAAATCTTTGAGTGGACGGTTTTGCGGTCCTTGGACCATGTCTTGCTCAGATTCAGTTTCGGTTTCTGAGTCTAAATAAGAAACGATAGGTTCTAGAAGGTTATATCTTAATCGGAATTCGTTGATTCGACGCCTCAATAAAGCAAAGCACTCGATTTCGTCGATCGGTTCCACTGGCTTTTTGTTTCGGGAGCGAGTGTTGGGAATGCGATCGACAAATTGATAAAAAGAAAAATTTTCTTAGTCGTTACTGTGCAACGAAAGCAACACAACAAAGACTAATTCAATCCCCGACAACAACGCCAAAAACTTGACCGCGACTTTATGTATTTGGTCGGATTGATACTGCAAGCATGCAGGGTATCACATAGTTTTAAAAGATTGTTGAACCCACAGGGATTGATAGTCAATAAGGAGTGTCCTATAATTGCAGCGTAAGGATAAGGCTAAGGTTTTCATGAAGAAAGGGATAAAGAATTAATTACGAAAAAGGTTTTTTTTGCACGAATAAAAGAAACGAGATTGTAGAATGATTTACGGGACTCTTAGGGACTCTATAAGATCTGAATCTAAAATGAAAGCTGAAGTTGTTCTGACGAAAATACCAACCTAAAGGTTCGATCTCACACTCTCGCGCTATTGACCGAGCCATGACCGATAACCGCAAGATTTTTCTCTCACTCGCTCGGTAATTAAAGGACATCTTTTTGAAGATGGATAAGATCGAAATGAAATACCTAAAGCATTCTCGTTGTGTTTAGGTTCCAGTGTCCTGTGCCTACTATCTGACGCGTACCTCAAACTCTCACTTTATTGGACTCGTCTTAGTGCATTTCTCACTCTCATGACAAAATGCTGGTAAGAAGCCTCTCTCTCTCTCTCACGACAAGACTACCTAAATTAGTCTTAGAACACAAAACCAGAATTCCAGGCATTAAAATTATGTCGGTTATCCTACAGAGTCCCGTTGAGACGACGGTCCTCAAACTACGGGTTCATGCAAATCTAGCCTAATATAATTGATATTAATGTCGACATAATTACTTTAAAGAATTTAGAAACATACATAATGGATTAATTTTAAGAAAATTCTGTTTAGGATTTTTGTATGAAAAATTGCTTAAAGTTATGAACAAGAACATACCAAATTTGCAATAAAATAAAATGCAGGAAATTAAACAAAGCGATAAATTTATAACCTGAAATAAACTGAAACATAAACTTGTAAAAATTGTAAATGCGATCAAATACAACACGGAAACCAGAAAAGGAAAGATACAAAAGTTTATTGATTACTCAATGTGAACGATCAATATTATGGCTAATGATTTTCTAGTTCTATAAGAAATTCGGAAGCACTTCCGCAAGGTACCGGGTCGTATCAAATGCTGCTCCGAGGTCCTCTATTTATAGAAGAAAAGTGGCTCCAATAACATTTGAGATTTTTGAATTTTGAACGTGAGAAACTACCTTGAAAACTGCTTCTAGAACTGCTCTCGCGAACAATGTCGAATGCCATATGCAAAAGGCAAACGCCATATGCAAAAGGCGAATGCCATTTGACTGCTATAAAGAATCTGGGATTTTTGGAAAATGGTGAACGCCATTTGGTCCCTTTGAGGGGAATGGCGAACGCCATTCACCTAGAGAAGGCAGAATGTGCAGATTTCTTCCTTTTTTCAGCTGGTTTGCCATGGATTCTTGTTCTTTCCTTTGATCCAGCTGCTTGGGTCCTGAAAACATAAAATGAACAAAACATAAGTAAATTAATACGGAAAACAATAAAGACTCGATGGAAATACGATAAAACATGCATGAAATGAGTCTAAATAACCTATGTAGAATCGAGTCATCAAAGAAGAAACTGGTTATTTATCTGCTCGAGAGTTGAAAGAGCCTTTGAATGAAGACGTGTAAGTTCTGGCGTTGTTTGCATCTTTATCGGTGGAGAATGATATGGCAATTGGTGATTTGTTAGTGGTGAGAGATTTCCCGGAAGTATTTACTGATGATATTGTGGATATTCCTCCAGAGAGAGAGGCGGAGTTCAGTATTGATCTTGTGACAAGAACTATACCTATTTCGATGGCACCGTATCGTATGTCGGCTTCCGAGTTATCTGAATTGAAGAAAAAGTTAGAGGAATTGTTAGAAAAGAAGTTTGTGAGACCAAGTGTGTCTTCGTGGGGGGCATTGGTATTGTTGGTGAAGATGAAAGATGGTAACATGAGATGGTGTATTGATTACAAACAACTGAATAAGGTGACAATTAAGAACAAGTATCTGCTTCCAAGGATAGATGATCTGATGGATTAGTTGGTTGGTGTTCGTGTGTTCAGTAAGATCGATTTGTGATCGGATTATCATCAGATAATAGTGAATGATGAAGATGTGCAAAAGACCGTTTTTAGGAATCGGTATGAACACTATGAATATGTAGTGATGCCATTTGGAGTTACTAATGCACCTGGTGTATTCATGGAATATATGAATTGGATTTTCCATGATTATTTGGATCAATTTGTTGATGTTTTTATAGATGACATTTTGATTTACTCTAAGTCAGAAGAAGAGCCCGTTGAACATTTGTCAATTGTGTTGTAAGTGTTGAAGGAGAAAAAGTTGTATGCTAAATTGTCGAAGTGTGAATTTTGGTTGAAAGAGGTGAGTTTTCTTGGTCATGTGATTTAGGGAGAATGATTATTGTGGATCCATCCAAAGTAAATGCAGTGCTACAATGGGAGACTCTGAAGTCAGTGATAGAAATTAGAAGTTTCTTAGGATTGGCTGGTTATTATCGAAGATTTACTAAAGGCTTTTTTAAGTTGGCACTTTTGTTGACTCAATTAACTTGTAAGGATAAAGCATTTGTGTGGGATTCCCTGTAACTCCCCAAATTTTAATTAATCATTTAATTTGGATTAGTGGTATTTTATGTGGGGGAAGAAGGAATTATTATTCCATATTATATTTTATTATAAGAATTATATTAGATGGAATAATTATTTGAAGAATAATAATATAATTGGAATAATAAGAGCTAAAGGGTAAGGTGGCCATTTGGTGAAATTAGTAAGGGTAAAGGTGGAAGTTTATAGATTGGGTCTAAGGGGTTATGTTGGAATAAAGAAAAAGAGAAAAGGGAATCGTGTTTTGGGAAGCGATACATCGATCATGAAGAGAGAAGAAGAAAGGAGAAAGTGAAAGGCTTGAGGAGAATCCACGGAGAAGAAGAGATTGCTCATCAAAACTAAGGTAAGGGTGGGATTCTTCCGTCTCTTAAGGGTTCTATAATATGAATTAGGTTGTGTTATTGATTAGAGGGTTTGAGGTTTTGGTGTTTGAACGGGAATTGAGTTGATTAGTTGATAATTCAATGTTGATATATACTAGTTATATGAACTAGATGATGATAAGAGTAATGTTGGATTATGAATATATTAGGTTGTGTATTTTGAGTAAATTGAGGTGTTTGATGATATAACTTGAGTTGGGAAGGTATGAATATATGAAATAGAATGAATTGGGTTGGTACTTGTTGATATATGTTTAATTGGTGGTTTATGTGATGCATTTTCGTACATGATAACTTGAGAAATTGGGGTTTTTGGGGTTTGAATCGCAACAGGAAAACAATGGAGAAAACAAATATTTGGAGTGCAGAGCTCCTGACACGGGCGCCTGTGTCAGCCCATGTGTGTAGAAAAGTAAAGTTTTGGGCTACAGTAAGCCTGACATGGGCCGTGTCACAAGACACGGGTGGCCGTGTCAGACCACTGTGTCTTATGTTTTGCTGAGTTATGAAGGGTGGTGGCGTGTGTCCCTGACACGGGCCGTGTCACAGGACATGGTAGACCGTGTCAGGTGTCTGTTTTTGTGTTTTATGATGATTCGTAAGGCCTATTCGTGCCAATTTTTGTAGTCGATTTTGTTGTTGATGTACGGATGATATAACATGATTGTTTTGATTATTAGTTGATGTTTATGAAAGAGAGGATGCTCATGTCGACCTATGTCATAGTATGCTAAATATGTATGACATAAATGAAGGTTGTTGTTGTTATATATTGTAGTTGTTATCATTGTCAGTGCATGACTTGATGTTGATAAATGTTAATATACCCGTTGATGCATGCATGGAATTAGTATTGTTTATATGTCATGAGTTGTTGCTATATGTTGTATAGTTGAAGATGCATGTTGTAGGTGGTGATATGATTTGTGGTTGGTATATGTTGTATAGTTGAAGATGCATGTCGTAGGTGATGTTAGTATTTGTTATTGCTATATGTTGTTGTAATTAACGATACATGACGTAGATGCTGATGGAAGTTATATGATGTTGTTTTGTGTTGTTGTTGCCCTTGTAGTTATATGTCGTAATAGTTGTGGGGCATAGATGTAAGTTGTTAATGTTGCTGAACGTTGTTGTTGTATTCGTGGTAATATGATGTAGTAGTTGGTCGGTGTTGATGTATGTTATTGATACATGTTATTAATGTGGTATGTTGTTGATGATGCTAATGCATAATATCTTTGATGTTGTGTGTTGTTGATACATGTTATTAATGTGGTATGTTGTTGATGATGCCAATGCATGGTATAGTTGTTGTTGTATGTCGTTAATGATGTTGTTGTGTGGGGTTGAAGTCATGGTCATTGTTTATGTCATCGGTGTTGAGTGACATGTTGCATAGTTGTATAACATACCAAGGTGGGGTATGTCGTTATTGTGATGTTGGTGTGGTCATGAAATAGGGATCATACGTGGTCATGAAATAGGGGCCGAGGGTGTGATCATGAAATAGGGGTCATATTGGACCATGAAAGAGGGGTCGAGAGTTCCGACGGGAACTGGATCTAGAAATAGAGATCGGAATCGGTACCACATGCATAGAGTCAAGTAGAGACTCGTTGCATAATAATTGTTGTTGTTGTTGTTGTGTATGATGTTGATGATGTATATAATGTTGTTATATATATATATATATATATATGATGTGGGTGTGTAGTTGATGTTGTTTGGAGGTGATGATCTAGTTAATAATACTTGCTTATTCTTATTATTTTTCCCTTTTGATGATGAAAGTATCTCACCCATTTGTTGTGTGTGGTTGCAACTGTACTTCTTCGGAAGTACAGATGATTCAGGTACTTGAGTAAGCTCGGAGTACAAGTCGCTTGGTTGAGTCCTAGAAGTCGCTCTGATACGTAACACGGGATTAAGGGATTGTTGATGTTCATTTATTATTGTTATTAGTTACGTATCAAAAACTATGTGGCAAATTATAATATGAGGATTGGTGATTATATTATATTTGACAGTTGCCGCATGATGAAATAAAATGTGATTTTCCGCTGTTTCAGTAAAGAATTATTTTAAACTGATTTTTGTTGAGATGTAGCATTCCACTTTTAATAAAAACTCTTATTTTATTTTAAATAAATAGTCATTTTATTATAAATGGGAAGTGGGTGTTACAATTGGTATCAGAGCAGGTCGGTCCGTCCGGCCAGGTTGTCGCGTGTCGTTTGTCCCGGAGTATGTGATATGTGTGTAAAACACTATTGGTACTTGCTTGTTTGCTAGTTGTTTATTTGTAGGTGTTTGTTGAATATAAGTGGGGGAGAAGTTATTGCTTCTCCTGAGAGTTGGTTGGTAGTGTGATGGAATTGCGGGGTGGCAAAGGTTTCTAAGGTTGGCGTTAACTAAGGATTCACTCGTGAAGCAACTTAGTTCACAAGATGCAAGGAAAGCTATTAGAGTTGGGAGATATGGTTTATGACCATCATGATTGTCGACTACTTATTGGAAAATTGAGGAACTTATGACCCTCAATCCTTTGTTGATAGTAGACGGAATCGTGTTGGATGCAAAAGACATATTTTTCAACTGGGATAGTATGTTTAGTAGACTGTTTGAAGTTAAACCAAAGTTAACAGTGGTTTAAGAGAATAAATGTGGATTCCGGCATCCGGAAAAGAGATGGATGGGAGGATTTAGTATACTGACTAGATATTATAAATGGTTACTCCTCAGCGAGTAGGAAGTGAATTTGAGATCGACGATTGTAAAAAGTTGAACGTGTATCTATCGAGTACGTAGAGGAACTTTCGAGAGAGGACTCTGATGTCCGGTTTGGTCGTATAAATGTTTTTGATCGGAAGTAAGGCCACGACGATGGACCATCTGTAGAGTATGAATTGTAATCGTGTTTTGAAGAATATATTAGATATGTGTTTTTAAGGAAAGGTGGAGTTATTTCTTGGTCGGCCATGGTACTAAGAGGAATAGTTAAGGGACTCGTTGATAAAGGATCGAGAATGAACTGGGATTTACCCGTGGCATCATTGTTTTTGTGATTGGATTATCGTGTATACAAAAATCCGGAGTTATTTGAGACTTCATAAGAATAGTATAACGAGAATGTGGTAATTTGGACCAGGTGTTGACGAGTCATGTTGGATGAAATTACTTCGTTGAGAGATGTGAAATGGAGATTTTGGATGTAAGTATTAAGTTATGTTTGGCATGGTATGATCCAAGGAGGATGGGTCTTCGGAAGTACGAAGGTGTAAATTTTGTCGGGAATTAATTATAATCGTGTGTCTTCACAATATAGTGAAGTTGAGTAGTTGCCATAGTAGTGTGGTGTATGTGATACAAAATATGGATAGCCCCGTGGATGTTTTGAGGCGATGAACCGTAAGCTACGAGATTGGTTAAAAGCTAATTGTCGTGAATTATTATGGGATGAAAGGAGAGAAATATAAGTATCGTGGTACGTGTTGGATTTATAAGGCAAAAGTAAAGTAGTAAGAGTGCAATATTTATCTCCCTGGAGTTTATGAGTTAAAGATCTGGTTATTATGGAATTTCAAACATTGGAAGGAGGATCCAACGAGTGAGTAGAAGTAATGTGAGACTATGAAATAATTACAGATGTTGTGTAGAAGATAGTGGTGACCGGTATGTATTAAGGTGAGTATGGAGTATGAGTTGTACCCTCCATATGTACTGGGATATTTTCGAGATGGTGACTTTTGGAAGATGTCATGATTTATGATGAATGTAGAAAAAGGATTTGTAGAATGATGGAATTTAAATATAAGAATTGGAAAAGATATAGTTTTATATTAAGCTATCAGGGTGGATGTGTTTAATTGTGTTGTTCAGAGGAATGTATGGGTATGAGTCTGTCTGAATTAGATATGGATCTACAATGATGGAAATAAGTAGGTTATAAGGGATTAGAATGTATTTGGACTTAGTTGTTTGTTATTGAAGGTTATAAAAAGTTTTCTAAGTTCGTATTTTGTGGTTTGGATAACTTGTGAAAGATAAGTTGTTCGTTGAGAAGGGTTATTTTGAGGTAGAGTGCTGGAGAGCCGGAGTAAGAATTAGTTACAATTATAGTATGATTTGGTTGCTTCTCACAAGCAATGGATGGAGTGTTGGATAATGATGTGATAAGTTGATAGTTTACTAGTACTTGATTGTAAAGTTATAGTTGGTATTATACGGTGAGAAGGGAATTATGGAAGTGACTATCTTACCCATGGATTGAAACTGGATGAGAGTATAATTGTATGAATATCCGATAGTATTGTTGTTATGATTGAGGATTGAAGTGGTTGGTAATCACATGAACACACGGTTCCGATTTGATCTGAAAGATGGAGGATGAGATGACTAAGATGATTGGAATGTTTGAGGTGGGTGTCGCTCCCGGGGTTTTCATCCTAGTATAAACGCGAAAGTGGCGCGGAAAAGATAGAGTCGCCAGCTAGGCATTTTTATCCCGAAAGAATGGGAAAGGTAATGTTGCACAAACCTGAGGAAAAAGGAAATGACAAGGTCCTGTGAACCAAAGATCTGGGTTCGGGAGTCGGTTACGACCTGGGAAGGTATTAGCACCCCAGACCGTCCGCCGTACCCGACGGGATCCACGTTTGTTTGTTTGTTTCAAAGGGTAAAAGAGTATAACTGCTGCTGAATAAAACTGTTGTTGGAACTAGAATGGAATGAGAAAGGGAACTGAGAAAGGAACTGGAGAATGGAAAGAAAGAGGGGAAAATGTAGGGAAAATAAAGAATGTGCTCGAATGGGCCCTACCCCACTGCCTACGTACCTCATCGGGAAAATGAGGATCAGAGTCGACGTAGTTCGCCTAACTAAGGCAGAGATTTGCTTATGTTTTTTAGGATGACGTTGCCATAGCTCTAGCTCAGGTGTTATCGGCTCTAACTCGAGGGTGTTTACTGTATCGTTGTTTGAGCCGTCGAGGAAAGTCGCATTCATCCGCAAAGATTAGGAGATGAGAAGAGAAGGCGCGATGTCTTTGTTGATTGTCTTTTATGAGAAGTGTTTTTGAGTTTATCGTTTGTGAACGTCCTCATACTAAGACGTATCCATCGTGGTAGATAACTTACACCTCGCCCCGAAATGGGACGTGTATAAGTACTCCGCAACAAAGTCCCATGTCGTATGAGAACATTCAACCTTTATTAGGTATTTTATTATTTTCTTTATGAGATGCAAAATAATGAATCAAGTGGAAAAAAGGGAAAAACTAAGGGGGACTAAGATACAACCCTAAGTTAGTCATTCAACGGATGCCCTATGGTTAATGCGGTTTCTAATCCTAATTAGCAAAGGGAAAAGAAAAAGGAATAGAATGCAACTTACTTCCTAAGGAAGTTAATTTGATTCTAGAGAACAAAGGGGAATCTTACCAAACACAAACATGAAAGGTAAAGGAAATAAATGCATAAAAGAATTAAAAGGATAAGGTGTAAGGAAACATTGTTGCACCCCAAAATTTGCCCTCACCTAGACAAGACATTGTGTACTGAGGTGTCCCAATAGGTTCACAAGGTTCGCAAGATTCACAAGGTATCTCAAGAGGTTCACAAGGTTCACAAGGCTCACAATTAGTCAGAAAGTTTGACAATTCCCTCAGACAATGCATCCTCCTAAGCAATGCATCCTAAGCTAGGGTTTTGGGTTTCATCAGGCTAAATGGACTTCCAAGGCTTCCAGTGAGCTTCATAGCATCTTATATGTCTTTAATAATCCCTATGTCAAGTTTCAAGGCTTTCCCAAAAAGTTTGCTCAGTCAGATGATCAGATGTGCAAAAATCAGTCAAAGTAGTTAAAAAGTCAAACTGAGGTCAACTGTGGTCAAACCAAAGTCAAACTTCATTATTTTTTTCCAAAATCAAGTATATGAATTAAAATTCATCATTTGATCAAGAGTTGATCATGATTCATCAAGGAGATTTCAGATCATCAAGAATCAGGAGTTTCTAAATTAGGGTTTTCATAGGAAAAGTCAACTGAACTTTGACCAGCTATAACTTTCACATGCTTCATCAAAAATTTCCCATCCAAAGCTCATTTTGAAGGAAATTGAATTCTATACAACTTTGTGTCTCACAAGCTAAGCCCAATAATGCTTCATTTGAAAGGTATGAGCTAAGACATTATAGGTCATTTTAAAAGTCAACAAAAAGTCAACATCTTCCAAAGGGCATAACTTGAGATTGGTAAAGGATATTGAAATGAAACCAAAGAGGTTTGTTAGAGGACTCTTTAAGCTTTCCAAAATGTCCAAGAACACCTTCATAGCCTTAAAATTGAGAGATTTGTGCCTTTGCAAAGTTGGGAAATTTTTGAGAGGTTTATGAAGCAAATGGGACCTTAGAACCAAATTTCTCCAAATGGGCTTGCATTATGACCCAATCACTACCATGGCATCATGCACGAATTAAAAATCATTTATTCAAATTTTTATTTATTTTATTTTATTTATTATGATTTTATACATTAAAAATCATTTTAAATCAAAATAAAATATAAAAGTCTCAATATTTGATATGATTTTTGTTCTAGAAATTCTTAAAGGCCATTTAGAGATGATTGAAATCATATAAGATCAGATCAACCAAAAATAGTAAGAAGATATCAAATTTTTTCAATATTTTGAAGCATATCTTTCTTCAATCTCAAGTTATCCAAAAGTCCAAAGTGGGACTTGATTTTTTGACCTAATTAGGTCTTATTATATATGTACAACATAAACAAACACAAGGGACACGGAAATTGGCAGCCAAGAACAAGAATCAAACTTCAAAAAATCTCAAGAAAAGCCACATTCGGATTCTTTGCTAGAGGCCATTCCAAAGCGTTTTGAAGGTTGAAACATGTTCATTGAACATCCTTGAGCCAATCCTGATCATTCATTGCATTCAGAACTCCACGAATCACATGAACCAAATCAATATTTTCTTGAATTTTTAAATTTTTGATTCCATCAATTCATGAGATATAAACTATTTTTGGCCATTGAGATTTGTTTATTAACGTGTCTGGATTGTTTTTATGTGCTTGGATTGAAGTTTCAGTGCAGATTGAAGAAGATGCCATAGCTAGGGTTCATCCCTTTGGTTTGGGGTTTTTCGATTTAAGCCATATAAATACTTTTTAAAGACATATTTGAAACCTAGGGATCATGGGTGTTTGAATGGTACCATTATTGATAATCAATTTTGCGTGTTATGAGGTTTCTTTGAAATATAGGAAAACCTACGAAATTCTGTTTGCAGGAAATTTCGCAGGAAATGTTGAAGGAAAATTCGCAGGAAATTTGAGGAAGAAGATGAAGTCTGCGCGCGAAATTCTGATTTCAAATTCTAGTTTTAATATTTAATCAATTGTGTGTGTATTATATCACAAACGCGCAGGTGGCCCAGTGGCTTTTGGTGTATGCATGTGGACGGCAGGACCTGGGTTCGATCCCCAGGTTCTTTCTTTTTTATTCATTAATTTTCTTATTTTTCAGGTTTATAATATAAGGGCTTGGGTTCATTCCATATCAACTAAGCCTGCGCAGCCCAGTGGTCCATCCTCTTCCTGGTAATGGGGAGGTCCTGGGTTCAAATCCAGGCCTCCCCCATTTTTTTAAGACTTGTTTTTGTTATTTTTCTTAATTATTTTAATTATATCTATTTATTTAATTTGTTTTATATTAAAATTAAAAACTCAATTAAAATGTTAATCAAAAATTATATTTTTGTAAATATCAGAATATGTTTTTATAAATAATTTTGTATATAATTTTATTATTTATAATTTGTAAATAATTTATGTAAATTTTAATTAACTATTTAAACCTAAAACATAAACCCTAATTTTTCTTAAATAAAAATTTAAACCCTAATTTTTTCAAAACCCTAATTTTATTAACCCTGATTTTTATTAACTTTAATATTTAACTTAATTTTGTTATAAGTTATAATTAAATAATTAATCATTTTTTATGTATATAATTAGTATTTGTTTACTATTATCATAATTGTTATATTTTCTTCTAAAAATTTTCTCTAAATATTTATTCAACTTAAAAAATAATATTTTCTCTTGAATTTTTATTTCCTTTTTTTTATTTACACTAATCCTTTTATTATTATTATTATTATTACTACTAACCATTTAAATTATTGATTATTTATTATTATTTATCATTATTTATATTTCTCGATTATATTGTAACTATCCCAAAGCTTTGTAATAGTTTAGGTTTATATTCTTGCTCTATTTTTATTGTAAATATATTAACTGTATGGTTAGTAACTATAGGGTGTGCATAACATGTTTGTGTTTAAAATTAATCTAGAAAATTAATTTAAATAAGATAAATACTTGAATATAAACACTCACACACGTAAGTCGATCGTTGATCGCCATCTTGCACTTTCTAGGGTTACCTCTCATATTGCATATTTCTAAGGTCAAGTAAAGTGTCTTAAGCAAAGTCCCTTCATAAATATCATCAAGTCCCTTCAGTTTAAAAGATCAAGTCCCTTCGAGGTTGCCTACGATAAATGATCTTGTCCCTTCGAATAAAAGATGATAAGTCCCTACGAATTGCTAAAGACACCTTGCAGTTGCCTAAATTCAGATGTCCCTACACATGTCCCTTATCACATCCAAGGTAATGACTACCTATTCCTTAATAATAGGGATAGTCTTACCATTGAAAGAACATAAGAACAGTAAAGACTTAATATAGGGTAGGTGTAAACCCATAATTTCGACAAAACTAAAATTAAGGGTTTGAAGTCATCTTTGTCGAAGGATACTAAAGGGAAGAAGATTCAAGAATTGCTGACAGGATTTTAAAACTCTATTGCTTCGACAGAAAGGCAAATGTTGTTCTGGCAGAATAGAGTTGGGAAATTATTTAGTTAAGTGTTTGACAAAAGGAGATGGTCTTTTGAAGATTTCGACAGAAGAGGATTTTTGACAAAAGACAGTTTTTGCTGAAAGAGTTTGTTTCTTCTTGAAAAGGTTTCGACAGTTTTGAAGAGGTGCAAGGTTTCGTCACCTAAGAAAAGAATTCAAATTCAAAAGGGTTGTAACTTTTGGCAGTTGGACACATGGAAGTTTCAGAGAAGAGAATTACATGCAGGATGACACTTGTCATTTAGTTATAGTTTTTCCGTTCTAAACAGTTATTTTGTTTGTATATAAATAGGATAGTTTGTGTTTAGAATGGTGTGGAAAAATTGATACAGAATTCCTGTAAAATACTCTAAGTACCCAGTGTGAGAGAAAATGAGTTTTCTATTTGGAACTATGTACGTTTGAACACCACTTATATTTCAAAGTTATTTAATTTACTTGTTTATTCTTCAAGTTCATGTCATTTTAAACTTTATTTACTTTTCTGCAAGTTTACAGCCTTCGACACTTTCTTCTTATCTTTGTTTAAAACTTTCAATTTTATTTCATTTCTAGTTTAAACTTTACTTTACTTGTAAAATCAAAGTTCTTAATACTTTGAAAATATTAACAAAAACAAGCCACAAATTTATCACAAACTCTAAGAATAGTTCGACAGAATCAAATGCACATGTATCCCAGGACTTGTTTGGTTGGTCCTGCAAGTAACCCAGTTTTCTGAAGAAATTGGTTAACCAGAGGTTGTTCGCCAGAAACCACTGCGAACAAATTGGCACACCTGGTGGGACTAGTGCATTAGAAATTATCTAACAGAAGAGCTTCTTAGACAAATTGTTCCTTGCTACGTTGTATGATTCTTAGAAGCGGTAAACTAGCCGTAACCGACGTAGAGAGACCAAAGAGAACAAGAAGAAGAAACATGGCTAACTTGCCAAATACTTCAAACATTCCTGACGAAACAATACCAGTTTCCAATCCTGTCCCTTCGTCAGGAACAATACCAGCGTCTGGCCCTGTTTTAGAACAAATTAGGCCTCCTTTGGGGGATTCCATACCAACGGGTTCAGGATCCCAGAATGTGCCTAGTTCTTCCACCATAGGACAAGCCAGACCCCTTGGAACCCCTCCCCCTGGAGGAAATACATTCAGGCCATATCTGAATTATTCTCAGCCTTTGACTGGGAGGGAACAACCATATGGAATGCCAACTTCAATGATGGCAAGCCTACATAATTCGTCACCATTATTCTCTGATGCTATGGTTCAAGTATCATCACCATTGCAGGGATCAGGATATGGTGGAAATGGAAATAGAATGAATCAAATTCCACCAGGTTTCCATATGCCCGCTATGACAAACCATTCTGCACAAGTAATTCGTCAACAAATGGATGAAAGCAATCATGATATGGTGCAGGCTTTGACACAACAAATGGGAGAAGTGTTCAATCCCTTGATACAAAACACTACCCAAACAAACCAAATATTGGCAGAACAAATGGCACGCATTGCTAACTTTTTTGGAGTCCCGCAAGCACAGCAAAGAATGCAATTAAATCAGAATCCTGCCAATAGGGCTGTCGAAGAGGAACTTACTATAAACCAAAGGCCATTGGGGAACCTTCATAAAAATCCCAGGGGCCAAGAGGTGGTAGTTGAACAACCTAATGTAGAAGAGCCTATTCGACAGGAACCAAGAAGGATAATAGTCCAGAGAAACCAAAATGCTGACGAAGTGTTACAGCAGAGAATGCGTTACAATAACATGCCTGTCGAAAATAATATTGCCACCATGGTTGAGAGAATAATGGCACAAAATGGAGTAAACGTAGGATTACAAAGGCCTAGTTATACTTCCCCCTTGTCTGATTTTGTCTTACAACAAAAGTTACCACCAAGGTGGAAAGTCCCCAAATTCACAAAATTCTCAGGGGATACTAGTGAGTCCACCATAGAACACGTGGCACGTTATTTGATAGAGGCAGGAGAGATTGCTAATAATGAGAACTTAAGAATGAAATATTTCCCAAGTTCTTTGACAAAAAATGCTTTCACCTGGTTTACATCACTTCCTGCAACTTCAATTTTTACTTGGACCCAATTAGAGAGATTGTTCCATGAACAATTTTATATGGGACAAACCAAGATAAGTTTGAAAGAGTTGGCAAGTGTCAAAAGAAAATTTTCTGAACCTATAGATGATTATTTGAATAGGTTTAGATTATTAAAAGCCAGATGCTTTACGCAAGTGCCGGAACAAGAACTAGTCGAAATGGCTGCAGGGGGTCTAGATTATTCCATAAGGAAAAAACTAGATACCCAGTACTTGAGAGACATGGCACAACTGGCAGACAGAGTGAGGCAAATAGAAAGACTAAAAAATGAAAAATTTAGATCAAATAAAAACAAGAAGGAAAGAGTGGCCTATGTAGGAATAGTGCAAGAAGATGATTATGACGAAAACGAACCAGTCATTTTCGACCAGCAAGAAATTGATCTTGCAGAATTAAAACAAGGCCCTCCATATTCTTGTAAAGTTTTAGCCCCGTCGAATGGAAAAAATCCAGTCGAAGTGGAAAAGAATGACAGGTTCCCTAAAAGAAACTATACATTCGACATCACCAAGTGTGATGAGATATTTGATTTATTAGTCAAAGATGGTCAGTTAATAAAACCAGCAGGCACTAAAGAGCCTCCTGTAGACCAACAGAAAAAGAGAGGTTTTTGTAAATACCATAATTTCTTGGGTCATAAAACTTCTCAATGTTACCTTTTCAGGGATCTTGTCCAGAATGCAATCCAAAATGGAAGGATGAAGTTTGGAGACAAAGCCAAGCAGCAGATGAAGATTGACTCCAATCCCATGCAGGTTGTAGAGGCAAATTATGCTGAACCAGAAATGGTAAACGTGATCGAAATGGAGATCATGGCAGAAGAAAATTTTGAAATGGTAGAAGTTACTGAAGGCTTCGACACCAACTTCACCATGATAGAAGCTGCTGAAGGTTTTGACACCCATGTCAATGTGGTGGAAGAAGGTGATAATTCGACTGACCAAGCTGAGGAAAAAGAAGTCAAAGTTTCTGAAGACTTCGACAATGAGAATGCCATTGAAACTACTGAAGGTTTCGACGGAAGAAATACAGTCAAAGTGGGAAGAAGCTTCGACAAGAAAAACTATGAAAAAGATGTTGAGCAAGGGGTGATCTGGGACACTTTAGGAGAGTCAAATGGGAAGTTCGACTTCATGGTGAAATATTCAGCACCACCAAGCTCCAAAACAGATATTAACAAAATCAAACCCACAGGATGGGGAGATTCCTTCAAAAGGGATGACAAAGAGGAGGATAACAAAACCCTCATTGTCCAAAAAGAGGCCACTGAGGGCCTTGACCAAGAGGAGATCAAAACAGCAGGGACTGATGACAATTTCCTCACTGTCGAACCAATAAACAGTGGTACCACCAGAACTGAAGAACATCCTGTCGAAAGGATTGCACACTGCTGCAAATACATCTATAAGGGTTTACACCCAAAAGGCAATGTGAGTCATTCAAAGGAGGACATCCCAGAGGAAATCATGCTAGTCGAAAAAATGAACAGATTGAAAATCACAACTGAACAGAATGCTGGGATTCATATGGTGGAAATCACTCAAAAGAGAGGACCAGACACCAACAAGGGAAAGAAACATCAAGAGAAGCATCAGAAGCTGGTTTACCCAGAAGAGAACGAGAGTCTTGTCGAATTCATCCAGAGGTGTCAAAGGAAGAATGCAGAAGTCATGCTTTGTCCAAGATGCAGTGCTGTGTTCGACAAGAAAGCAGCTGATGACTTAGAAGCAGCAGAAAAAACCCAGAGAAAAAGAAATTGGGGAATAGTCCCACCAACCAGAAACGAAAGATTCGACCCAAGAAGAGGGAAGCATCACAGTCAAGGGGTGGGAGAAAGACGTTTAAACACCTACAAGCCACCCAACAGGTCAAATGATGACAAATGGGTTCAGCCTATAAGGGATGCCCAAGGTCAGAAGAGATGGAAGAGTTTTGAAGTGAACAGGGGTCCTTCAATGGAAATTAAAAAGGAGGCAAGGCCAAAATATGTCTCTGAAAACTACAAAGGGAAGAATCCTATGTCCAGATCCCAATGGAGAAGATTCCAAAGGCAGAAGAAAATTGAAAAGGGAACTGTAGAACACCAAAGGGTTGGGCAAAAGGAAGATGAATCAAGCAAATGTGTGCAGATTACAAACAAGGGGATACCTCTGGCAGAAAAAGAAACCCTTCAGAAGAATGGATCTAGTAACACCACAGAAATGCAGAAAACAAACAACAAAATGCCAATGGACGAAGAAGTTACAGATGACTTCAGTTCAGAGTCTGATGCGTCCTTCGACGTAACCTGCAATGTGGTTTCTGTGTTGCCCAGAGACTATGACAGGATAATGGAAGTCGAAGACGAAGAGGATGATATGGCAGATAACAGCATAGGCTTGAAGCCTGTGTGCTATTACATAATGAACAATGGCTGTGTCGAAGAGCAAAATGCTTTCTTCGAAAAGCCAGATGATGCAATGAAGGCTCACTTAAAGCCCCTCTTCATAAAAGGGAAGGTAGAAAACGTGGGGGTCAACAAAATTCTGATAGATGGTGGAGCAGCTGTAAATTTAATTCCTCACTACATGATAAAGAGGATTGGAAAAGATGACTCCGACACTAAACCCCACAATATGGTGTTGTCTAACTATGAAGGTAAAGTGGGAACAACACTGGGAGTAATACAACTGAACTTGACTGTAGGATCCATCACCAGGCCTACCATGTTTGTGGTGATAGCATCAAAGGCAAATTACAACTTACTGTTGGGAAGAGAATGGATCCATGGGATTGGGGCTGTACCATCCTCCATGCATCAAAGGATAGCAATCTGGAGGCCAGATGGGATTGTCGAAAACATAGAAGCAGATCAGAGTTACTTCACAGCTGATGTGAACAATGTCACTGGTCGTAACTTCGACAAAAACCTAGCCCATATAGCACCATGCAATCCTGCTGCTTTCGACCTAACAGCTTCTGACAATGCTTACTGTTCCATGTACCTCCATCCTACGCATGGTTTCCAGTGGGATAAAGAAATAATTGGGGAGACAAATTACACTTGGGGAACTGCCCATGTCAACCCAACTGGATGGGGGAGTGAATTCAGTGAAAATGACTGAAGTTTCAGCATTGGAAAGGATTTCGGCTTATATAGCCGAAAAACAACTCAAAACGGCCCTTGAGGCTGAAGTTAGGAATATGGCTGTCGAAGCCAGCACTCAGGTTGTCGAAGAACAACATCCTCAAGAAAATATTGAGGAACAACATGCAAATCAGAGTTTTGAAGAAGACTCAAATGGCGAATGGCAGAGTCAAAGACTTGATGCCATTTATGATGACGAACCTTTGGGGTTCGAAAAGGATCCAACCTCAACCAATATGAAAATGGTGGCGCAGGACCCTTTAGAGGAGATTAATCTGGGACTGGGGGCAGAGAAAAGGCCCACTTACATCAGTGCCAAGTTGAATCCTCAACTCAGAGTCGAAATAATCCAACTGCTGAATGAGTTTAAAGACTGCTTCGCTTGGGATTATGACGAAATGCCTGGTTTAGACAGAAGTTTGGTGGAATTGAGGTTGTCAATACTGGAAGGGAAGAAGCCAATAAAGCAGACCCCCAGACGTTTTGCACCTGAGATTCTGTCGAAAATCAAAGAAGAAGTCGAAAGGCTTCTAAAATGCAAATTCATCCGTACAACAAGGTATGTAGAATGGATTGCTAATATTGTCCCTGTGATTAAGAAAAATGGCACATTAAGGGTGTGTATTGATTTTAGAGATCTAAACTCAGCCACCCCTAAGGATGAGTATCCTATGCCAGTAGCAGAGATGCTAGTAGATTCTGCAGCAGGCCATGAGTATTTAAGTATGCTTGATGGCTATTCTGGTTACAACCAGATTTTCATTGCTGAAGAAGACGTTCCAAAAACAGATTTTCGTTGTCCAGGAGCAATAGGGACATATGAGTGGGTAGTCATGCCCTTTGGTTTAAAAAATGCTGGAGCTACTTACCAAAGGGCTATGAATTCTATTTTTCATGATTTCATCGAAACATTTATGCAAATTTATATAGATGACATTGTGATTAAATCTGCTTCAGGCTTGGACCATATTAACCATCTTCGACAGTCCTTTGAAAGGATGAGGAGGTTTGGTTTGAAAATGAATCCTCTTAAATGTGCTTTTGGTGTGCAGGCAGGAGATTTCTTAGGCTTTGTGGTCCACAAGAAAGGGATTGAAATTAATGAGAACAAAGCTAAAGCAATAATGGAAGCAAAAGCGCCATCGACAAAGAAGGAATTGCAGTCTCTACTAGGGAAAATCAACTTTCTCAGAAGGTTCATCTCCAACCTTAGTGGAAAGACTCAGGCCTTCTCACCTCTGCTTCGACTGAAGAAGGAGGGTTTCACTTGGGGGCAAGAGCAGCAAGATGCCTTCGACAAGATAAAGGAGTATCTGGCAAATCCTCCAGTTTTAATATCTCCTTGTCGAAAAAAAAGCATGAGGCTCTACATATCAGCATCTGACAGCACATTGGGAAGTATGCTTTGTCAAGAAGATGAACATGGCGTCGAAAGAGCCATTTATTATCTCAGCAGAGTCTTAAATGATGCTGAAACTAGATATAGTATGATAGAGAAATTATGTTTATGTGTATATTTCTCTTGTATAAAATTGAAGCATTATATAAAACCCGTTGATGTACATATATCTTCTCATTTCGACGTAATAAAACATATGTTGTCTAAGTCTATTTTACATAGTCGAATTGGAAAATGGGCTTTAGCCTTGACTGAGTATTCTTTAAAATATATGCCTCTAAAAGCTGTTAAAGGGCAAGTAGTTGCTGACTTCATAGCTGACCACTCCATACTTGGAGATGAGACAAATTATGTCGAAAAAGAGCCTTGGAGGTTATATTTTGATGGTTCCAGTCATAAAAATGGAACAGGTGTTGGGGTATTAATTATTTCTCCCAATAAAATTCCAACAAAGTTCAAGTATAAAATAGAAGGATTCTGTTCAAATAATGAGGCAGAATATGAAGCTTTAATTGCTGGACTTGAAATTTTGTTGGAACTGGGGGCAACAGAGGTCGAAATAATGGGTGACTCTGAGTTGGTGATAAAACAATTGACGAAAGAGTATAAATGTGTCAAAGAAAATTTGATCATGTACTTTGTGATAGCCAACAGACTCCTCAAAAGATTCGACAGTGTAGTCTTTAGACACATTCCCAGATTAGAAAATCAAGAAGCAAATGACTTGGCTCAGTTGGCTTCAGGGTATAAAGTGTCGAAGGAAAATCTGATGAAGGTTGTCGAAGTGAGAGGCAAAGTCTTATCCACCAAATTGTCCCCATCTGATTTGGAGACAATGAGATTGGGATATGGTGATGAAGAAAACTTTGATATTTTCAATGTAGGTGATCTAGAAGTTGGAGATTGGAGAAAACCCATCAAAGATTATATACAAAATCCAAATCAGACAGTCGAAAGAAAGATAAAGTACAGAGCTATAAGTTATGTACTCTTTGGAAATGAATTGTTTAAAAAGACTGCAGAAGGAGTTCTACTAAAATGCCTAGGAGAGACTGAAGCTTATATAGCTTTGTCGAATGTACACAGTGGTGCATGTGGTGCTCACCAAGCAGGACATAAGATGAAATGGCTATTATTTCGACAAGGAATGTATTGGCCAACCATGTTGAAAGACTGTGTCGAATTTGCAAAGGGTTGCCAGGAGTGTCAAATTCATGCAGGCATACCCCATGTGCCAGCAAATGAGTTACATTCCATTGTAAAGCCTTGGCCATTTAGAGGTTGGGCTTTAGATTTGATTGGTGAAATTCGACCAGCCTCTTCAAAAGGGCAGAAGTACATTTTAGTAGGAGTAGATTATTTCACTAAGTGGATTGAAGCCATACCTTTGACGAATGTAGATCAGGAAGCAGTCATAGACTTCATTCAGAAACACATAATGTATAGATTTGGAGTACCAGAGACTATAACCACTGATCAAGGATCTGTGTTTACTGGAAGAAATATGCAGGCATTTGCAAAAGAGACAGGTTTTAAGTTGTTGACTTCGACACCCTATTATGCCCAAGCAAATGGTCAGGTCGAAGCAGCCAACAAAGTAGTAATAAACCTGATAAAGAAGCATGTGGGTAAAAAACCCAGAAATTGGCATAAGACCCTGGATCAAATCCTTTGGGCTTGTCGAACATCTCCTAAGGAGGCAACTAATTCTACCCCATTTAAATTAACCTATGGACATGATGCAGTTTTGCCAGTCGAAATCTGTTTACAGTCAATACGAATTCAAAGACATCATGAGATTCCATCTGAAATCTATTGGAGTATGATGATGGATGAGTTGGTTGATTTAGACGAAGAAAGGTTGCATGCTTTAGAATTAATAAGAAGCCAGAAAGAGAGAGTTGAAAAATTTTATAACAAAAAAGTAAAATTTAAAGCCTTTTCAGTAAATGATTTAGTTTGGAAAGTGATCTTGCCCATAGAGAAGAAAGACAGAGTGATGGGAAAATGGTCCCCTAAATGGGAAGGACCTTTCAAAATTCTAAGAGTTTTTTCCAATGGTGCATACGAAGTCGAAGAAATAGAAAAAGACGGAAGAGTGCTGAAAATAAATGGGAAGTACTTAAAGAAGTATAAACCAACATTGCAGGAAATAAAAATAGGAACAAATTAAAATTGCAAACGAAACTTGTCTTCGCCAAACAAATGGCGTGAAATAGCATTACATATAAAAGTGCTAAAAGAAAATATCCTTAAACAAATAAAATTCCTAAGTCCTATTACAAAACTACTGTCGAAGGAAGGTAACTTTGAGTTCGTCGAATCTTTTCTTTTGAAGTTGGATTCGACGCTCGCAGAGACTCTTGCTGACAGTCATTTCTTCAATCTCCCTGTGAAGTTGCTGGGCTATTTCTGCATGTTGTAGCCCCTTCTGGAGTTCACTGTCTATTGCTTCCTGATTTGGTTGTTGGAGAGAGGCCTGGCGTTCTTTTTCTTGAAGGATTTTTCTTTGAAGATCAGCAATCTGGGCCTGGTAAGCTTGAATATTGCTTTCACACTCAGCAGCAGCCTTAGTGTATTCGTCAGAAAGCTTATTCAGCTCTGAAATCTTTTCTGTCGAAGAAGCCACTGTGTTCCATTCTGAAACTTGCTCTTCAGACTTGGCTGTGATTTTTTGGGAAAATTCTTTTTGTCGAACCAGATCAGCACTGACAGAATCAATTAAGGATATCAAATCCATCACCAAACGGCTTTCCTCAGTCGAAGCCTCCAACAAATTGGCACTTTTTAGAAGCTTCTTCAGATCATGTTGGGCAGAAGCATTCTCAGCCAAGACTTCAAACAGGTCAACTCCAAGGATTCTTGTTTTGATCTCATCCATAATGACACTAATTGGTTGAAGGTCAGAAGTGGCCCCTGAAGCTGTCGAACCACTGGGAGAGGAGTCTTGGAAGTTATACCTGGTGTTGAGTAAGGCTTTTAAATATTCCAAGGGTTTTCTAACTTTCAAGCTCTCAATCTCTTCGTGTGACAAGCTCGTCGAATCAGTACCCACAGAAGTTTCAGCAGGGACTTTTGTTGAAGAAGGAACGTTTTGAGAAGTTCCTCCAATGCTCAAGTTGACTCCTGGCTGATTCGACAGAGTGACCTCTTCTTCGACATTCTCTTTGTCAGTTGGTGTGGTGTCAGTTGGATCTGGAGCTTGTGCATCCTGAGCCAGGGTATCTTCGTCAGTTTCTGGTATAGCAGCTGGTGTTTGAAGTGGTGCATTTTGATCTGGAATTATTTGTTCTGCAGTGAAGTCTGGTCGAAAAGGAGAATTGTTGCCAGAAGATTCAGAATCACTGAGGTCGAATTCATCCAAGGTTTGAGGTCCATGGACGCCTGCATCTGGAGTGGCATCATCTTGAAGTCTTTCAGCCAGAGTTCTCTCAGAATTGGAAGGGACATTTTCTTCTTGGATTGTAGAAGTCTCTTCGACATCAATGACAACCTACAGAAAACATAAAAGAGAGCTATAAGATAAAGATACATGCAGTCAAGATATGGGAATATTGTTTGTCGAAGTGATTACCTGAGGGATTTCAGTATGTACACTTGAATCTCCACTTCTTTCACTCCTTGTGGGAATTTTGTTGACTGGACTGGCAGGTGGAGTTCGTCTTTGGACTATAGATCTTTGAGAGGCTACTGTTTTAATTCTTAGACCTTTGTTTCTTTTCAAAGGTTGGGGTTCAGGGGATTCGTCCTCAGACTCTTCGACGCTTTCCTCCTTCTCTTCTGGTTTTCTTTTCTTTGCTGGGGTACGAGTTACCTACAATAATAAAAAAAAAAGAATTGTTCAGTATAAGAAAATGTGAAGTACATAAATAAGGAGGGATGCTCTATTTTGTCGAAACCTTCTTGGCAGTTGTGGGGGATTTTTTGACTGTTTTGGAAGAAGTTCCTTCGCCAGCAGTCTTCCTGACAATTCTAACAGCTGAAAAAGAAAAGTTGCATGAACATTGATATAGAAATAAAAGAGTTAGAAACAAAAAAAAGAGGAATGCAATTTCTTCGACACCTTCAAGAATGGGTTCGTCCACAGTAACATGTTCTATCCCAATGTGAAGGTGCCCAGTGAAGTTGTCCAAGTGATACTTCGTCGCAACCACGCGTTCGGCAGGTTTTTTGTTTCTTTCACGGAGTAATTTTAAATCAGATCCACACACAAACCAATCTGGAAATGGAGGACACAAGGCCACTCCAAATTCTGCAGAAGGGAGTGGAGGGAATTTTGGAGGAAAAGTTGTGAATGCAAAGTCATAGTGTGCATGTGGTGGAAGAGATGAAGGAAAAAATAACTTATTCAATTTTTCTGTGAATTTGTATTTTAAAG
Organism: Lathyrus aphaca; assembly: GCA_963966055.1. Classification (NCBI taxonomy): domain Eukaryota; kingdom Viridiplantae; phylum Streptophyta; class Magnoliopsida; order Fabales; family Fabaceae; genus Lathyrus; species Lathyrus aphaca. The sequence continues at coordinate 254,526,753 of OZ014520.1, read as the reverse complement.
ATACTGCTGCCTCGCTTATGGTTCGACGAAGATCATCAGGCCTGTAAATGGTTTCAAAATACTTTTGAAACTTTTGAATTTCTTTGATATGCTGATCTGTACCTTTTTTCTTCTTATCCTGCACAAGGGTAAAAGCATTTGTCAGAAGAGTAGTGAAGGTTGCTACGTCGAAAAATCTGTTGATATAATATTCCTTCCACCAGACGTCGAATTCTTCAGTACAGAGGAAGTTTGGTAGAAAGATGGTAGGATAAACCTCCAAAGATGGGTCGAAAAACTTGTTGTACAGCTCTAAACTTTTGTCGAAGTGGTGAAATGAGTTATAGAAAATGATAGCACCTTTCTTGTGGTAAATAGGTTTCGTCTTCGTCTGAATTAATCCAAACTGCCTAGCTACTAGATTGGGTTGGTACACAATGAGGGATACCTTTGTGTTGTTAAGACTATGATGGGAGAAAAAGTGCCTGGGCATGAGAAAAGCTTCCCAAATGGAGATATAGGAGTCTTCATCTTTCTGGTTCTCTACTGGGAGTCTTCTGGTAAACCATCTTGGACCTACTTGTCTGTTGGCGAATGGTGCCATTGAAGGAGAAAATTTGTAGCGTTTGGCGAACATCATGATGTAGCCAGTGAATGCTTGTTGAAGGCTTGTATTGTCATCTGTGGGGGTCAGTTGAACCAGCCTAGGCCATTCGACACGCCTCTCTTTTACTGTTTCTTCGACAATTGGCATTTTGATGGGGATGAAATTTTCAAAAGTGGCATTCAGCCATAATTGTAGGAGCCAAAAAGGGCCTGTAAGACTAATGTTACCTTTGTCCTTAAGGGTTTTGAGGTTGCTTATACTCTCACTTAAGGATTCATAGAGGTTTGCCAAAAGAAGTTCACTCAGGCAGAATGCAACTCCATTATGAAGTTGATTAGCCATAATGATGTAACTTCTGGGTACCTGAAGAGACCTAGTACAGAAAACAAATTTGGCTAACCACAGGGAGAGGAAAGCAATGTGCTCTCTATCAGAGACTTCTTCATTGTTTTCACCTTGGTGATGGGCTATGAAAACAGAATACCCAGCATGCTTTGTGTCGAAGCCTATGGGATCCTTGTTCAAGTGTTCAGGGTTAAAGATTTCCCCTAAAGGACTAAGGCCAGTTATGGCTGCTATGTCGAATAGGGTAGGAGTTATCATTCCACAGGGTAAGTGGAAAGTATTGTAAGTACTATCCCAAAAATACAAGGAGGCTAACAGCATGTTTTGGCAATAGCGGGGACCTTCCTTCGACAATTGGATTAAGTCATAAATACCAGTTTTCTTCCAAAACTTTTCTTTGGCTTTTTCAATCCTAGTAAGCCATGCTAGGTAGTCAGAGGGATCTTTCGTCAAAGGGGGACTCCTAAAAATCCTATTTTGGTTTAGATAAGACAGATCTATTTCTGTCGAAGCCATAAGGACTTCAGGTTCTTTTGATGAGGTTTCGACGGGCTTAGGGTTTTTGTTAGCAGCTATGGGTTTAGAAGCAGAATAACAGGGGTAAAATTCTTTCAAACGGTTAGGGTCCACAGTGGGATCAAAAATAGGACCTAACATAGCATGATGAACTCCAGAAACAGAAATGGGAATCATTACCTGTGACCTGTAAATGCTTGCCTTTTCCCTTTCATTTGGGGGTTCTGGAAAATACTGTTGGTGCTGTGTTTGTGTAGGCCCAGATAATACGTGAGCAGGAGGAAGATCCATGGTCTTCTTTGTTTTCTTTGCACTGCGGCCAGTAGTAGTCTTTGGAGGAGCCATTGATTTGATGAAGAGGTTGAAAGAACAGAAGCTTTGAAAGGCTTGGAAATGGAGTTCTTTACGCTTGGGTAAGAGAAGAGTTGAGAAGGCGGAAAGTATGAAATGTTGTTGAAAGTGGTATTTATAGAGGATGAAATAAATGACTAATAAAGAAAAAGGAAAATGAAAAGATTTTCAGTTGGGAAGTGGAGACGTGCGTTTCTGATCCATTGGTGGAAGTTAGAAAGTGGCAGTTGGTAGGAGGCCATGATTTACCTACAATGTAGGGTTATGAGAGATTGTGTAAAAACGTGGGCTAGACATGACGTTTTAATAAAGTGGAAATCATGATGTTTTCTTGGGACTCAACAAAATCACTTTACAATAAATGCAACTGACAGGAAGTCAAAGGTCACTTCGACAGCAAAAGATATTTCTCCAAGAATAGTCGAAAACATCTTTGCTGGGGGGCAATTTGTAAACCCATAATTTCGACAAAACTAAAATTAAGGGTTTGAAGTCATCTTTGTCGAAGGATACTAAAGGGAAGAAGATTCAAGAATTGCTGACAGGATTTTAAAACTCTATTGCTTCGACAGAAAGGCAAATGTTGTTCTGGCAGAATAGAGTTGGGAAATTATTTAGTTAAGTGTTTGACAAAAGGAGATGGTCTTTTGAAGATTTCGACAGAAGAGGATTTTTGACAAAAGACAGTTTTTGCTGAAAGAGTTTGTTTCTTCTTGAAAAGGTTTCGACAGTTTTGAAGAGGTGCAAGGTTTCGTCACCTAAGAAAAGAATTCAAATTCAAAAGGGTTGTAACTTTTGGCAGTTGGACACATGGAAGTTTCAGAGAAGAGAATTACATGCAGGCTGACACTTGTCATTTAGTTATAGTTTTTCCGTTCTAAACAGTTATTTTGTTTGTATATAAATAGGATAGTTTGTGTTTAGAATGGTGTGGAAAAATTGATACAGAATTCCTGTAAAATACTCTAAGTACCCAGTGTGAGAGAAAATGAGTTTGCTATTTGGAACTATGTACGTTTGAACACCACTTATATTTCAAAGTTATTTAATTTACTTGTTTATTCTTCAAGTTCATGTCATTTTAAACTTTATTTACTTTTCTGCAAGTTTACAGCCTTCGACACTTTCTTCTTATCTTTGTTTAAAACTTTCAATTTTATTTCATTTCTAGTTTAAACTTTACTTTACTTGTAAAATCAAAGTTCTTAATACTTTGACAATATTAACAAAAACAAGCAACAAATTTATCACAAACTCTAAGAATAGTTCGACAGAATCAAATGCACATGTATCCCAGGACTTGTTTGGTTGGTCCTGCAAGTAACCCAGTTTTCTGAAGAAATTGGTTAACCAGAGGTTGTTCGCCAGAAACCACTGCGAACAGTAGGTTCCTCTTAATTACTTGCTCACACATTTCAAAATCCATTTTACACTTCACATTTCAAACAAATTTTCAAAACAAAGTCTTTATATACATCCATACGAGGATCATTATAAAGTACTTAGAAAGTTTTTAATCACACACTACACCTTTCTCAAAACAATTTAAAGTGAGCTAAGTAACTAAGAGCCCATGGATAACCATGGATATAAAGGGTGCTAACACCTTCCCTTTATATAACCTACCCCCCGAACTCAAAATCTTTTTAAGGTCTTTCCTGTTCTTTTATGTCCTTTCCTTTTGGATAAAATAAAAGTCAGTGGCGACTCTTGCTATCCGCAACATTTATAAAGTCAGTTCTCCCACCGTGTTACAGAACTGGTGACTCTGCTGGGGACTTAATAAAAGAGGGGTACCCTTAGGAATTAGATCATTTTAAATTTTTTTGCTTTGGTTGCTTTACTTTACTTGTTGGGTGCTCTTATGTGTGAAAGATCCTAACCCGGATCTAGTGTACCTTAGGTAAATGGCAATAGACCAAGGAAACTGTACGGCGTATACCGATATGGTTGATCTGGTGGCCATAGTTAGTGTGACTTCTTGGTTGGTGCTTATGTTCCTTAAGCAAGTTGAGGATAATATGAGGCTGCCATATGTTGTTAATACACTAACTGACTTTTAGAACCCTAGTCATCCCATCTTGGCCTTTAGAAAAGTAGTGAGATAACCGGCTTTGGTGAAGACTGGAGTTGGTTGATACTCGATACTACGCTCATTGAGATCCTAAACTTGGAGGGTTTTGGTTGGCAAGTAAGTTGCCTACTGAACAACCACCCTTGAGAAGGATCAATGATATTGAGATCCCTTAGAACCTGGTTACTTTTGTAGGACAGGATGAACCATCTAAACTTCAGGGGAGGGTATTTACCTTTAAACCTCATGCAAGCCTTCAAACCTAGGGCTATTGTGTGACTTGTTTGTGTGTGCCACATGTTTGTGATTGAGCATAACATCATAGCATCATCATACATCATAAGCATAGCATTTTCACTAACCATTTCAAGGACCAAAGGATTTATCTTTGTTCTTTATTGCAGGTCATGGCTTCTGCTCGTAGGAATACTATCCGGATCAACTTTGTAGGAATACCTCTTAAGCTTAAGGAGTTGGTGTCTCAAGTTTCTGAAAACTCCCAATTCATCAAGAGGCATGGTCACCTACTGGATCTAGTCACTTCAGGGTTCAATGAAGACATGATGAGTGTCCTATTTCAGTTCTTTGATCCTAAACATCACTGTTTCACATTCCCCGATTATCAGCTGGTTCCTACAATGGAGGAGTTCTCCAAACTACTGGGTATACCTATGCTTGATCAGAAACCCTTCACAGGCTTAGAGAAAGAGCCTAAACCTGAGGTTATTGCTGCAGCCTTACATTTGAAGAAATCAGACATTGTCCTAGAGACGAGAAGTGGAGTTAAGGGTATCCTTGCTAAGGTATTGATGGAGAAAGCTCAAGTGTTCCTGAAGGTTATGAGTTATGATGCTTTTGAGGAGATCTTGGACTTATTAATCTATGGCCTAGTGTTGTTCCCTAATCCAGATCAGTTCATAGACGTACACGCCATCAACATATTTCTGACTCATAATCCAGTGCCTGCATTGCTTGGAGACATCTTACACTCTCTTCATACCCGTACTACGAAGGCACGAGGAACTCTGATGTGTTGTATACCTCTATTGTCTAGGTGGTTTATTTCTCACCTTCCTTGATCAGTGATGAAGAATGAACAAGGGTTTAGGTGGTTCAAGAGGATTATGTCACTTTCTCATTCGGATATTCATTGGTGCTCTAGATATATGGAGAATGTTACTATCATTGACCGTTGTGGGGAGTTCCCTAATGTGCCACTCCTTGGCATAAGAGGGGGAATTACCTACAATCCTGCCTTAGCTCTACGTCAGTTTGGTTATGATCGGAGTGATGGTCCTCATGACATGCTTATTCAGGGTATTGTGTTCGACTACGACCACGATCTGCAAGGTTACCGTCAAAGGTTTATACGAGCATGGGGTAAAGTGAACAAGGTTGACAGCAAGACTCTGGAACCAAAGTACACTATTCATATGGAACCTTATCTCAGATGGGTGCGATCTCGTGCTCAGACTCTTATGATGCCATATCCTGCCATCCTGCCAGTTACCATGGAGCCTGTTTCTGAAGGAGATACTTCTTATATCATTCTTCATCCAGACATGCCCACTGACATGGAAGAGTTACAGAGGTCCTGGATCCAGTTGAAAGAGAAAAAGGATACTTTCGAGACGCATTTCAAAGCTAGTCAAGAAAGAATCCTGGAGCTAACAAAACAACTTCACGAGGAGTGAAATCTCAACTCTTACCTCAACACAAATAGGAAACGTCCATGGGAGACTTAAAACCCCATTTTTGTATTCATTTCATTTTTGTTGTAAGCCCAAGAGGCAAACAAGTTTATTGTTTACTAATAAAAGTTTACTTTCTGATTGTTTAAACAAATTTAAATCCTGCGGTCCTTGAAAACATTGCATACGCATTTACATACCATATCATTGCATCACAGGTTTCTTATGAACAGGTATCTTATCTTCTCGCTGTTTATTTCAGCCGAAATGGCTCTTGAACAGACTGTCAAAGATCTCCAGGCTCAGAATGCACAATTCCAAGAGTTGATTCTGAACTTGTCCAAGGGACAAGATGAGTTGAAGACACTGCTGGCTAAGAAGAAGAAGAAGACTAGAAGATTAGGAGGCCTTATCAATCTGGGAAGAAGGTTCAGAGGTCCTATCAAGACAAAGGAACAGATTGAGGATTCTGAGTCTGAAAATTCCAAGAAAGAGGGAGGTAGTATCCATGATACTGTGGGAGATTCTGATTCTGAAGCAAATTATTATCATGATCCTGCTAGTGAAGAGAAGTACAAGATGCTGGTAGACAGAATGAATGCTATGGAACTACAAAAATCTTTTGGGCTTGATTTTGAAGATCTGAGTTTAGTTTCTGGAGTGGTTATACCTATTGGTTTCAAGGTTCCTGTTTTTGTAGTGTACGATGGTGTTTCATGTCCTAAGCTGCATCTAAGGTCCTATGTCCGGAGGATTCAACCACATACAGCTGATAAGAAGTTATAGATTCACTTCTTCCAAGAGAGGTTGTCTGGAGCTCAATTGGAATGGTACTACCAACTGGAAAGTGTCAATATTCGTGATTGGAATGATCTTGCTGAGGCCTTCTATAGGCAATACCAATATAATGCTGATTTAGCACCTACTCGCATGCAGCTCCAAAGCATGTCAATGGGTGCTAAGGAGAGTTTCAAGGAATATGCCCAGAAATGGAGAGACCTGGTTGGCAGAGTTCAACCTCCTCTGACTGACAAGGAGCTAGTAGATATGTTTATGAGTACGCTGAATGGTCCTTTCTATAGTCACCTCATTGAAAGTTCATCATCTGGTTTCAGCGAACTGATAATGACTGGAGAACGTGTGGAGAGTGGTATAAGAAGTGGTAAGATACAGGTGGGTGCCTCTTCATCAAACACTGCTAAGAAGCCCCCTAGTGGAAAGAAGGAGGCTAATGCTGTGTATGGTCAACATAGTCGTAACAGGAGTCACCAATCTGTGGGAGCAGTTCACATTTCCAATCCTACTCCTGCAGCACCAGAGCCACAACAAAACAATCAACAAAAGCCTAGAAGACAATTCACCAAGATCAACATGTCACTGGCCCAAGCCTTGCAACACATGTTGAAAGGGGAACTCATTACTTTGAAGGTCTCTCCTCAAAATCCTAATACTTCCTCTCCTCGATACAATCCTAATGCACGATGTGCCTATCATTCTAATAGTCCGGGACATGACACCAACAACTGCTGGGTGTTGAAAAACAAAATTCAAGATATGATTGAAGCTGGGGAAATTGAATTTGATCCTCCTGGGACCCCTAATGTGATCACTGCTCCCATGCCCAATCATGAGAAGACTGTTAATGTTGTTGATGAAGTTTCATATGTTTCCTCAGTAGCAGATGTGATTACTCCCTTATCCATTATCAAGAAGAAGCTGGTGCAGGCTGGGTTCTTTCCAGGTTGCAACGAAGATTGTTTTTATTGTGCCTACAAACCTGATAGCTGCTGGAAGTTGAAAGATGGTATTCAATGCCTCATGGACAATTACACTATATTGTTTGAGAGGACACCTTCTGTGGAAAGTATGTGTGAACATCTAACTCGAGGTACGAAGCTTGAAGATGTGGCCATGGTTGATAAAGTGCCAGTGAAGATTACCTCCAAGGGTCCTGCCAAGATCACTCCTAAAGGACCTGTCAAGATTAATGCTGAGGGTTTGGTAAAGACTATTGCTGAAGTTAGAGTGGCTCCCATGATTATTACCACTCCTGGCCCTGTTCCTTATACTTCTGATAAAGCTATACCCTGGAATTACGGTTCTGATGTTTATATCCATGGTGTTAAACAGGAACCGTTGACTGATACACCTATTAATGATGATAATCTTGATGTTGATAATATTGTTGGATCTAGTAAGATCACCAGAAGTGGACAAATTTTCTCTCCTCAGGCTACCTCCAAAGGTGCACTTACTCCAACTACTACCTCCACTTCTGAGCCAAGTACTGATACTCGGGGCAAGGGTCCTATGGTTGAACCTGTGCAAGCTGAGACACCGGCTACTGAAAATCTCTCTAAACAGATGGAAGAAGTGTTGAATATCATTCGCAAGAGTGATTATGGTATTGTTGACCAGTTGGGGCATACTCCCTCCAAAATCTCCATGTTATCTTTGTTGTTGTGTTCTGAGGCTCATGCTAAAGCCTTAATCAAGTTCCTGAAGACTGCTCATGTGCCAAATGAGATTTCTGTGGATCAATTTGAGAATTGTGTTGCACATCTGACTTATGATAATGGGTTAGGCTTTTCTGATGATGACTTGACTCCTGCCAAGAGAAACCATAACAGAGCTTTGCATATCTCCATTGAATGTAAAGGAACTACCTTGTCTCATGTGCTGGTGGACAATGGTTCTTCATTAAATGTACTCCCCAAAGAGGTTCTGGACAAGCTCAGTCCTGAAGATGTTGTTTTAAGACCAAGTAATGTAGTGCTGAGGGCCTTTGATGGCTCAAGAAGAGTGGTACATGGAGAAGTAGATCTCCCGATCAAAGTAGGCTCTCAAGTCTTCGACTCTACTTTCTATGTAATGGATATTCGTCCTGCGTACTCCTGTTTGCTTGGGCGCCCCTGGATCCATGGGTCAGGTGCTGTGACTTCCACTTTACATCAGAAGTTGAAATATCCGGTGAAGGGAAAGATCATCACTGTTTATGGTGAAGAAGATACATGGTTAGTCATGTGAATACTTTTAAATATGTTGAGGTGGAGGGTGAATATGTTGAGACTCCTTTCCAGACATTTGAGGTAGTTCCTTGGGTCGTTCCTACTATTGAAGCTCCCCCAGTTGTTAAAAGAGTTCCTGTTGTTACCAGAGTACCTCCTACAATGGCCTCCTTCAAAGATGCTAGAGCTGTGGTTGAAGAAGGTGGTTGTACTATTTGGGGTCAGCTTCCTGACATCCCTTATAAGTCTGACAAGTTTGGTTTGGGTTTTACTGCAGAATCCCAGAAGGTTGTTCGTCATGCTCGTGTTGTTCGTATCACCAATCAAGGGGTCATAAGAGATCAAATCAATGTTGTGGGTGATTGTAATGAAGACTACAACCTGGATGATTGGATCTTTCCTACCATAGGTGATGGGCTCAACAACTGGAGGATCAAAGACGTTATTCCTATCTCCTTTAGTCAGGAGTAAATACTATTACTGTGTTTTTATTTTAAGTTTGTACCTTTGAACAATTAAACTTTTAAGCCTTGTGTCTTACCCGGGGCACAATGGTATGCTTGTTTCGGGATGTCATTTCATTTGCATACTTCATTCAATAAAAATCAGTGGACGTTTCGTTTTCGTAAATATTGTGCTCCTTGTCTTTCTTTTATTTTTATTTTTTATTTTTGTTTTATCAGCTATGTGTTCTTACACACACCCACATCACTAAAATGCAGATCCTCATCCACTTTGGATCCTGTTGATAACAGTTCTACTATTGCCAATTATAATTTCGAGAATCCGACCTATCAAGCTGAAGATGGAAAGGAGGAAGATTGTGAAGTACCTGTAGAGCTTGATAGGTTGTTACAACAAGAAGAGAAAGCTATAGAGCCACATGAAGAGCCAATCGAAGTTGTGAATTTGGGAACTGAAGAAAACAGGAAAGAGGTCAAGATAAGGGCTGAGCTAGAAGATAGTGTTAAGAGCAGATTAATTCAGATGTTACGTGATTATGTGGAGATCTTTGCTTGGTCTTATGAAGATATGCCAGGGTTGGATACAAACATTGTGGTTCACTGTTTACCGGTAAAAGAAGATTATCGTCCAAAGAAATAGAAGGTTCGTCGCATGCGTCCTGAAATGTCAGAAAAGATTAAAGCAGAGGTGATGAAACAGTTTGATGCAGGGTTCTTAGCTATGACTTCTTATCCTCAATGGGTTGCAAATGTGGTACCAGTACCTAAGAAAGATGGTAAGGTACGTATGTGTGTGGATTACAGAGATTTGAATAAGGATAGCCCTAAAGATGATTTTCCACTTCCTCATATTGATGTTCTGGTAGACAATACTGCTCAGCACAAGGTATTCTCTTTTATGGATGGTTTCTATGGTTACAATCAAATCAAGATGGCACCTGAAGATATGGAGAAGACTACATTTGTTACACAGTGGGGCACCTTTTGTTATAAAGTGATGCCATTTGGTTTGAAGAACGCCGAGGCAACATATCAGCGTGCTATGGTGGCTTTGTTTCACGATATGATTCATCATGAGATAGAGGTATATGTAGATGATATGATAGCCAGGTCCTAGAATGAAGAGCAACACCTTGATCATCTGCATAAGCTGTTTGAAAGGTTGAAGAAATACAAGTTGAGATTGAACCCAAACAAATGTACTTTTGGAGTTAGATCTGGTAAACTCCTGGGTTTCATTGTCAGTGGAAAAGGTATTGAAGTAGATCCTGCAAAAGTGAAAGCCATACAAGAGATGTCAGCTCCCCGTACTGAAAAGGAAGTTAGAGGTTTCTTGGGACGACTGAATTACATTGCAAGGTTTATTTCCCAGCTAACTGCTACCTGTGAGCCAATCTTCAAGCTATTGAAGAAAGATCGGGTAATGGAATGGAATGATGAGTGCCAGACAGCCTTTGATGAAATCAAGAGATATCTTCTAGAACCTCCAATCTTGATGCCACCGGTTGATGGAAGACCCTTGATTATGTACTTAACAGTGTTAGACAACTCAATGGGGTGTGTGTTGGGGAAACATGACGAGTCTGGTCGAAAAGAGCAGGCAATATACTACCTTAGCAAAAAGTTTACCGACTATGAAACAAGATACTCACTGCTCGAGAAAACTTGTTGCGCTTTGGCATGGGCTGCTCGCCGACTAAGACAGTATATGTTGACTCATACTACCTTGTTGATTTCAAAGATGGATCCAATCAAGTATATATTCGAGAAACCTGATCTCTCCGAACGAATAGCAAGATGGCAAATGATCTTAACAGAATATGATATACAATACACTACTCAGAAGGCCATTAAAGGAAGTGTTGTAGCTGATCATTTGGCTCATCAAGCAGTGGATGATTATCAGTCAATGATTTTTGAATTCCCTAATGAAGACATTATGATTATTACCAAAGAACCTGGACAATATGACAGACCTGAACAAGGATCCCGATGGACTATGGTTTTTGACGGAGCTTCTAATGTGCTTGGTAATGGTGTTGGTGTTGTGATCATTTCCCCTGAAGGTTGTCATACCCCAATTACAGCAAGAATTTGTTTCTATTGTACTAATAACATGGATGAGTATGAGGCATGTATCATGGGTATCAAAGCTGCCATTGATATGAAGATTCAGTTTCTGGACGTATATGAAGATTCAGCCCTGGTAGTGAGTCAGATTAAAGGAGATTAGGATACCAAGCATGAAAATCTTATTCCCTACAGAGAGCATGTGTTGTCTTTGATCCCCTATTTTGAAGAGATTACTTTTGGACATATTCCATGAGGATAGAATCAGTTGGCAGATGCATTAGCCACCATGGCATCTATGTTTGAGATTAGCTAGGATGATTAAGCTCCCAAGATTACTATTGATAGATTTGAGAAGCCTGCATACTGTAATGAGATTGATACTGAAGGAGGAGAGGAAAAGCCTTGGTTCTATGAGGTGAAAAGATATCTTGAAACTCAGGAGTTCCCTGAAGGGGCATCTGTCAAAGATAAGAAGTTTCTGAGGAGGTTTTCTGCTAAGTTCTTCTTGAGTAGTGGAATTTTGTACAAGCGCAATCATGATTCAACTTTGCTTTGTTGTGTGGATAAGAAGGAAGCAACAGAGATTATGGAAGACATGCATGATGGGATCTTTGGCACTCATTCTAGTGGGCATACTATGGCAAAGAAAATATTGAGAGCAGGTTACTATTGGTCTACTATGGAAGCTGACTGCTATCAACATTCCAGGACATGTCACAAGTGTCAAATCTATGCTGATAAAGTGCATATACCTCCGGCTCCATTGAATTTGTTGACTGCTCCTTGGCCTTTTTCCATGTGGGGCATTGATATGATTGGTGAGATCAAGCCTACTGCTTCTAATGGGCATCGTTTCATCCTGGTTGCAATTGATTACTTTACTAAGTGAGAGGAGGCAGCTTCATTTGCATTTGTTACTAAGAATGTGGTGGCTCGATTCATTAAGAATAATCTCATATGTAGGTATGGCATCCCTGAAAGGATTATCACAGACAATGGCTCTAATCTGAACAACACCATGATTACTGATCTCTGCATGCAGTTCAAGATTAAGCATCACAACTCTTCTCCGTATCGTCCAAAAATGAATGGGGCAGTGGAAGCTGCTAATAAGAACATTAAGAAGATTCTACAAAAGATGACTGTTACTTACAAGGATTGGCATGAGATGTTACCATTTTCTCTTCATGGTTATCGTACTACAATACGTACTTCAACAGGGGCAACCCCATTCTCCTTAGTCTATGGTATGGAAGTAGTTATGCCCATTGAAGTTCAAATCCCCTCCTTAAGAATCATGAGGGATGCAGGCTTGGATGAAGATGAATGGATCCAGACTCGACTTGACCAGATAAATTTGATTGATGAGAAAAGGCTGGCAGCTGTTTGTCATGGCCAGATGTACCAGAAACGGATGATCAAAGCTTTTAATAAGAAGGTTAAGCAAAAGGTATATCAGGCTGGTGACTTGGTAATCAAGCGTATCATACTACCACAGGGTGATCCTAGGGGAAAGTGGACTCCTACATACGAAGGACCATTTGTAGCCAAGAGGGTATTCTCAGGAGGTGCCATGATGCTTACTACTATGGATGGTGAAGACTTCCCACAGCCCGTAAACGCAGACATAGTTAAAAAATACTACGCATAGAAAGATACCCGCTAGTTTGACTGGCCTAGGCAAAAATAAGGGCATCCCGGCGAACCAAAAGGGTTCGGGAAAAAATTAAGGATATATATATAAAAAAATGTACACCCGGCAAGTCGAAAACATGAAAGGGCGGCTTGGGCAAAAAATGGTATCCCGGTGGATTGAAAACCTGAAAGGGCAATCCAGGCAAAAGTTAGGGATTAAAGCGTATGACTATGTCTCATTTGGATCACTCATGTAGCCCCAACTAGTTGTGTTACCTAACTCAAGCTCGAACAGATAAAGATCAATTCAATTGTTTCCGTCTCAACAACAAAGGATGAGATGCTTGAAGATAATGGCAATAGTAGAATTGAAACTCAATAGGATTATTTCTCACATAGTTGTTTTCTTTGTTTTGTAAAACTTTTACGACAAATTCCTCTTACTAGGATTCTGTCTCCTTGTACAAACTTGCTTGTGTATAAGCTACTTTATAATAAAATCTTGTCTTTGAATCCAAATTTACTTTTACCCTATTTACCTAAGCGAAAACGTCCATTGATTATGTTTGAATGTATGTATGCTTTTGAATATGATTGATGTTTACCAGAAATGCATAAAATGCAGTAATAGTATTTACTAAGGACGAACGAGGGTAGGAGTTCAACGAAGCTTCGTCGGTTCATCCCCACAAGACAACTACAAATCCCCAGCAGAGCAAATCTATCTTTATAAATACTTCGAGTTACATCTCCCTTTGAAATTATGTCCATCTCTTTTATCCTCAGTCAGGATACTCAGGAACTTATTCCTTCAATAGAGGTACAACGAACGAAGACGGGAGGTTATAAATACTATACTATCAAACGAGACGGGAACGAAGTCCTCATATTCCTCAGCAACAAGTCGGGATTTATTTTCCCTAGCCAGCAGTTGTTACACAGAGATACCTAGACGCTTCTGGCTGCATGATTCATACATACGTCATTTACATCATACCATAGTATATCCATAATGCATAATACATTTACTTAGATGCATCATGCCATACATGCATACATATTGCATAAACTAACCTTTTCTTGGCAGGATAATTATATGCAGATAAAACACTATCAACAATTCACAACAGTTCAGAGACGATCTATACGAAGATCTAGTGCTGATACTTAATTCAGGGATAATCGCTACGAAGATTCATTTCTGATAATCAATACTCAAGTTGTCCTTGGAGAGGTAAATGTTCTATACGAAGATCTATTACCTAATCCAGGATATTTCCAGAAGAGATAATCGTTACGAAGATTTATTTCTACTGGTCTATTCAACAACTCAAAACAGTTCAGAGACGATCTATACGAAGATCTAGTGCTGATACTTAATTCAGGAAAACAATCGCCACGAAGATTTGGTTCTGATACTTAAATTAAAGTATGTTCTTAGATATGGTTCAGAGACGATCTATACGAAGATCTAAGCCCTGACACTTAATGAAGGATATTCTTTTTCCCCAGAGATAATGCAGAAACGATCTATACGAAGATCTAGTGTTAGCATTCAACTCAAACCATGTTGCATAAACGATTTAGAGACGACCTATACGAAGACCTAGTACTGATATCCAGTATCAACATAAAGATATTATTACCTCATGATATTATGGATGGCATCTATAAGCCCATCTCTAGTTCTTCCAAGTGGCATCTTCAAGCCCACTCAAGCATATACAACCAATCATCAGTGTTACTTTACGCACTGGCGAGTGCAAATTTTTGGACTTTTGTGTTCAATCCCCTTCAACCTTCCAGGTCACGAATGGCACATATGCCAATCTAACCCCTCAGGTTTTATAAAATTGAACATGGGCAGCTGTTGCACCCCAAAATTTGCCCTCACCTAGACAAGACATTATGTACTGAGGTGTCCCAAGAGGTTCACAAGGTTCTCAAGATTCACAAGGTATCTCAAGAGGTTCACAAGGTTCACAAGGCTCACAATTAGTCAGAAAGTTTGACAATTCCCTCAGACAATGCATCCTTCTAAGCAATGCATCCTTAGCTAGGGTTTTGGGTTTCATCAGGCTAAATGGACTTCCAAGGCTTCCAGTGAGCTTCATAGCATCTTATATGTCTTTAATAATCCCTATGTCAAGTTTCAAGGCTTTCCCCAAAAGTTTGCTCAGTCAGATGATCAGATGTGCAAAAATCAGTCAAAGTAGTTAAAAAGTCAAAATGAGGTCAACTGTGGTCAAACCAAAGTCAAACTTCATGATTTTTTGCCAACATCAAGTATATGAAGTAAAATTCATCATTTGATCAAGGGTTGATCATGATTCATCAAGGAGATTTCAGATCATCAAGAATCAGGAGTTTCTAAATTAGGGTTTTCACAAGAAAAGTCAACTGAACTTTGACCAACTATAACTTTCACATGCTTCATCAAAAATTTCCCATCCAAAGCTCATTTTAAAGGAAATTGAATTCTCTACAACTTTGTGACTCACAAGATAAGCCCAAGAATGCTTCATTTGGAAGGTATGAGCTAAGACATTATAGGTCATTTTAAAAGTCAACAAAAAGTCAACATCTTTCAAAGGGCATAACTTGAGATTGGTAAAGGATATTGAAATGAAACCAAAGAGGTTTGTTAGAGGACTCTTTAAGCTTTCCAAAATGTCCAAGAACACCTTCATAACCTTAAATTTAGAGATTTGTGCCTTTGCAAAGTTGGGAAGTTTTTGAAAGGTTTATGAAGCAAATGGGACCTTAGAACCAAATTTCTCCAAATGGGCTTGCATTTTTATGACCCAATCACTACCATGACATCATGCACGAATTAAAAATCATTTATTCAAATTTTTATTAATTTTATTTTATTTATTATGATTTTATACATTAAAAATCATTTTAAATCAAAATAAAATATAAAAGTCTCAATATTTGATATGATTTTTGTTCTAGAAATTCTTAAAGGCCATTTAGAGATGATTGAAATCATATAAGATCAGATCAACCAAAAATAGTAAGAAGATATCAAATTTTTTCAATATTTTGAAGCATATCTTTCTTCAATCTCAAGTTATCCAAAAGTCCAAAGTGGGACTTGATTTTTTGACCTAATTAGGTCTTATTATATATGTACAACATAAACAAACACAAGGGACACGAAAATTGGCAGCCAAGAACAAGAATCAAACTTCAAAAAATCTCAAGAAAAGCCACATTCGGATTCTTTGCTATAGGCCATTCCAAAGCGTTTTGAAGGTTGAAACATGTTCATTGAACATCCTTGAGCCAATCCTGATCATTCATTGCATTCAGAACTCCATGAATCACATGAACCGAATCAATATTTTCTTGAATTTTTAAATTTTCGATTCCATCAATTCATGAGATATAAACTGTTTTTGGCCATTGAGATTTTTTTATTAACGTGTCTGGATTGTTTTTATGTGCTTGGATTGAAGTTTCAGTGCAGATTGAAGAAGATGCCATAGCTAGGGTTCATCCCTTTGGTTTGGGGTTTTTCGATTTAAGCCATATAAATACTTTTTAAAGACATATTTGAAACCTAGGGATCATGGGTGTTTGAATGGTACCATTATTGATAAACAATTTTGCGTGTTATGAGGTTTCTTTGAAATATAGGAAAACATACGAAATTCTGTTTGCAGGAAATTTCGCAGGAAATGTTGAAGGAAAATTCTCAGGAAATTTGAGGAAGAAGATGAAGTCTGCGCGCGAAATTCTGATTTCAAATTCTAGTTTTAATATTTAATCAATTGTGTGTGTATTATATCACAAACGCGCAGGTGGCCCAGTGGCTTTTGGTGTATACATGTGGACAGCAGGACCTGGGTTTGATCCCCAGGTTCTTTCTTTTTTATTCATTAATTTTCTTATTTTTCAGGTTTATAATATAAGGGCTTGGGTTCATTCCATATCAACTAAGCCTACGCAGCCCAGTGGTCCATCCTCTTGCTGGTAATGGGGAGGTCCTGGGTTCAAATCCAGGCCTCCCCCATTTTTTTTAAGACTTGTTTTTGTTATTTTTCTTAACTATTTTAATTATATCTATTTATTTAATTTGTTTTATATTAAAATTAAAAACTCAATTAAAATGTTAATAAATAATTATATTTTTGTAAATATCATAATATGTTTTTATAAATAATTTTGTATATAATTTTATTATGTATAATTTGTAAATAATTTATGTAAATTTTAATTAACTATTTAAACCTAAAACATAAACCCTAATTTTTCTTAAATAAAAATTTAAACCCTAATTTTTTCAAAACCCTAATTTTATTAACCCTAATTTTTATTAACTTTAATATTTAACTTAATTTTGTTATAAGCTATAATTAAATAATTAATCATTTTTTTTATGTAAATAATTAGTATTTGTTTATTATTATCATAATTGTTATATTTTCTTCTAAAACTTTTCTCTAAATATTTATTCAACTTAAAAAATAATATTTTCTCTGGAATTTTTATTTCCTTTTTTTATTTACACTAACCCTTTTATTATTATTATTATTACTAACCATTTAAATTATTGATTATTTATTATTATTTATCATTATTTATATTTTTCGATTATATTGTAATTATCCCAAAGCTTTGTAATAGTTTAGGTTTATATTCTTGCTCTATTTTTATTGTAAATATATTAACTGTATGGTTAGTAACTATAGGGTGTGCATAACATGTTTGTGATTAAAATTAATCTAGAAAATTAATTTAAATAAGATAAATACTTGAATATAAACACTCACACACGTAAGTCGATCGTTGATCGCCATCTTGCAATTTCTAGGGTTACCTCTCATGTTGCCTATTTCTAAGGTCAAGTAAAGTGTCTTAAGCAAAGTCCCTTCATAAATACATCAAGTCCCTTCAGTTTAAAAGATCAAGTCCCTTCGAGGTTGCCTACGATAAATGATCTTGTCCCTTCGAATAAAAGATGATAAGTCCCTACGAATTGCTAAAGACACCTTGCAGTTGCCTAAATTCAGATGTCCCTACACATGTCCCTTATCACATCCAAGGTAATGACTACCTATTCCTTAATAATAGGGATAGTCTTACCATTGAAAGAACATAAGAACAGTAAAGACTTAATATAGGGTAGGTTCCTCTTAATTACTTGCTCACACATTTCAAAATCCATTTTACACTTCACATTTCAAACAAATTTTCAAAACAAAGTCTTTATATACATCCATATGAGGATCATTATAAAGTACTTAGAAAGTTTTTAATCACACACTACACCTTTCTCAAAACAATTTAAAGTGAGCTAAGTAACTAAGAGCCCATGGATAACCATGGATATAAAGGGTGCTAACACCTTCCCTTTATATAACCTACCCCCCGAACTCAAAATCTTTTTAAGGTCTTTCCTGTTCTTTTATGTCCTTTCCTTTTGGATAAAATAAAAGTCGGTGGCGACTCTTGCTATCCGCAACATTTATAAAGTCAGTTCTCCCACCGTGTTACAAACATACCTTAACCTCCCTACAAGACAAAGGTTAGTGGTATACATTTAATAAAAAGGAATGAGGTAAACACATACCAAATAATTGCTAAGGAAACTTGGACCTAAACTAGACTCAATCTACAATTTAGTGAACCTAAAGGCAATGCAATGCAAAATTCAGCAGCCTATAACAGCTATCAAATGCAAAAACAGCAATGAAATGCCATGTAACACACACTAAGCTTTCTACAACACATACACAACATGCACGACAGGTGTAAAAAGTCACCAACAACATGAACTACACAACGAACAACATACATTTTACAGCTCCTATATGCAGAGACAACTATGAAATGTAAAATGCAGCTTTGACTATTTTCATTTTTTATGCACAAATTTAATCTTGAAATGCTCAATTAACATGAATATGCAATATGAATATGGATCAAGCACATAATTGAATGTCATGATTATTTTTGAGGTATTATGCAAGAATGCACCACATGATTTGTTATGCAACAAGTATGCAAAATATGGCACATGAACATGGCATATGAACATTGATCATGAATATGCAACATGATACATCAACAAGAATGCCAAGCTTAATGCAAAATTCAGAATTGAATTGATGTGAATGATTTGATCAAACATGCAACCAAATGCAACTAAATGCCCATACATACATGGTTATGTTAAATGCAACATATACATTGATACAATGAGATGCAAATGAGTTAACGAAACATGCGAAAGATGCAAAAACAGAATGCAACCTGATTATTTATATGACAAAAAATGCATGGACATAGAAACAATATGCAATAAGCCAATTCATGCATAAACTAACACATAAACACAAAATATGCGAAATGGATGGAAGCATGTCGAAACGACTCGAAATGGAGGAATGAGATGTCGAAACTAATCTTGAAAATTCCCTAAAATCAGGACATATCAATCTATGGTGGTAAAGGGGGAAGTAATGCCCAAGAAAATGAGGGAAAAAGCACTTCTTGCAATCGACTTATTTCCTAAAGCTCCTAATGCAACTATTATCTAGTGAGCACAAATTTTACACCTAAAAGCCATAATCTAAACCTTAATGGCACCTAGAATAAGCTTTAATTCTAACTACAAACAAGCAAAGTGATCAAATCGTAATCAAGACAAAATTAAACAGTCAAGTGCATACATAACGATAAACACACGAAGAATGCCATCATGGCGAGATGAAGAGAATAAGTTAAATCAAGAAGCGGATTTAGATCACCAACCTACGAAGCAGAGGATTGCTTCAGTGAGTGTTGCAATGTAGATCGGAATGCAAATGGAGAAGAAAACTGGAGAGTCGAAGCTTCGATCCGCGAACGCGCAAAATAAATGCAGTTGATGGTGCTTCTTGATGAACACTTGATCAATAGACTCTTCCAAAATCAGAATTGATTCTTCAAATAAGCTTCACAATGAGATGATTAATGGAGGTTTTAACTTCAAGTTCTTCAAATTCCAATGAAGAATTTGAAGAACTTCTTATAAACCTTTGGTGAGAGGTTGAAAATGGTGGAAAATTTTGAGAGAAGAATGAAAGAGATGAAGTGAAAATGAAGAAGAATAGTGAAAAAAATGGGAGAGAGCTTTGCTTTGGGATGGTTTAGGTTTATATAATGTGTAGGCTTGGCATGAGGTTTGAGTTTGGAGGTTGCTTGGGAGTTAGGTTATGTTTGGAGTTAGTTAGGACTCTAGAGAGTTCTAGAGTTTTCTTTGGAATAATCTAGAAGGTGGTAGAAGATGGTGAGCTGGATCTTCTAGAACTTTCACACTAGAGCTGAATCCAATGTGCATTGGAGCATGTTACTTATGGTGAGGATAAGTGGAATGAAGGTGCCGCCTGTTTGCAACTCAATTGATCAATTATTGATGCCTCAATGTTTTGCTCAATACATGACAATTATGGTGGTGGTATTTGAAGCCAATTGCAGCCCATATGCAATTCCTTTTGATGCCAAATGCATTTATAACATGAACCAACCATAAACCAGCTTAGAATTCCATGAAAATGCAGAAAAATGCAGAAAAACTGGTTTTTCTACAGCATGCGTCGATACATAGCTCGGATGCATCGATACATAAGTTTTGGAGTTCAGTATGTATCGATACATAGGCTTATGCGTCGATACATGGGCCTTTTATGCGTCGATTCATAAGTCGTATGCATCGATACATAGCCTGCTGTATTGCCTTGTTTTTTCCCAAACTTTGAACGATCATATCTCTCTCAATTTTGATCCTATGAAGGAGTTCCACATATGGATTTGAAGCTTAGGATGCCCTCTTTCATTTTCTCAAGGTAGAATTTTCATAGGACTCTTATTTTGGGAAAAAAAACTCTCTTGAAGTGGCTGCAAAAATGACCAAAACTTGCCATTTTTGGAAACCCAAATTTTCCAAAAATGGTAAGTTTTAGTTTTCTTGATTTTTCATGATCCCTCCATCATTTCTTGATAAAATTTTAACAATAGGATCCTTGTAACCCTAATTTCATGATTTTGATCTCAAAAAATTAGGAGTTGACTTTTTCTTCAGCATGGTTGACGTTTCCCCAAATCCCTGATTTTTAGTCATCTGGCCGATTGAACCTCTTCTAAAATGAATTTGTGGATGAAATTTGAACCCTAGAAACTATGTTGAGAAGCTTTGTGGCCCTTTGATTGCCTTTGTATAGCCTTCAATTGCTCTTATCATTGATCACATACTTATGCCTTAGCTATGCTACACATGATGCAATGTTGTTGGTTATTTTATGAATTTATGTATGCTAAATGCTATGCAAAATGTTGAGGGAATGTGAGGGGAAATTTTGGGGTGTTACAGCTGCCCCTATTCAATCACTGTAGACTTGAATGGATGATTGCAGTTGCTTTCAGACGTTTGAAGTATACCAGGATTGAATACTACAAACAACCGGAAAATTAGCACTCGGTGGAAGAAATAGAAGAAAAGGGAAATAAACCCAACCATATGAACTCTGCTTGGGGAGAACTCTGACGTGAAGAATAGTGAACCAGTGAATATTTTGAAATAATGCTGGGAGATTTCCGATTTGCCACGTGTCGCTCCCGATAAATGGGACTTGGTCCCAGATAAAGGTACAGACGCGAACGGTCGGCGAGAGGGACAATGAGAACACATAGCCGTGAACTCACTGGAGGATGAATAGAGTCGCCAGCTAGGCATTTTTATCCCGAAGGAAAGGCAATGCTGCATAGACCTAGAAAAAGATGGATAAGACGGTTGCGAACCAGAGAGACTGAGAAAGGGGGTTGGTTACAACCTGGGAAGGTATTAGCACCCAGATTGTCCGTCGTACTCGACGGGATCCACGCTTAAAAGATTTGTGTTTTAAAGGGGTAGTGTCAGTGCAATTTGTGTATAAATGAGCTGGAAAAGGATGTACAGGTGTCAGTGTAAAGTGTATAAATGTACAGTGTCAGTGCAGGAACAAGAATGAAATGCTCAAGAATATGAGGCTTAAAGAATAAGGTTGGAAAGAGGGGGAATATACAGAGACTTTTGTTCGATAACTGTTAAGTTATGCCTACGTATCCTCTCGTGCAATGAGGAAGTCAGAACACCGTAGTTCGACCCAAAGAGACTGAAAGATGTATTGACTGATGAACTGCTTACTTGTCTATGCTCAAGTGTATGACCTGTCTGGCTCAGGTGCAAACTGTCTTGCATTAGACGGAAGAAGCAAGTTCTCGTTTGTGAGTGAATGAGATGAGAAAAGAATCCCGGAGGAAACGATTATTGTTTGTTTTTGTATTTTCAGTCTTTTATTGCTTTTGAAAGTTTGTCATAAGTTAATGAGCTTAAGCCTAAATCAATGGGTTAGTAAACTCATCACATCTTCCCTCTGATTAGGGGTAATGAGAATACCTTAAGTGTGAAGTCAGCTTCTCACACTTAATCACCTTTGATATAGGATTAAGATCATTGACCTACTTGTGATTATTTAGATGTTTTTGGTGTTTTTGTTTAGTGTTAAGTAATGAGGTTAAGCCATAATCAAGGATTAAACAGACTCATTACACCATCCTAATAGAAGGATAATAGATGAGAATGTTTAAGCTGAGGAAAACTCCTCAACTTAATCCATGATTAGGGATTAAACTCATGACAAACAAGCCTTTGATTAAGTGGATTTTATTTGATGATATGATGAAGAAGTGATTTTTTTAGGATTTGTAAGACAACTTGAGGGGGACTTGTCCATTAACACTAGGGTTAGTCCTTCTTAACCAATTAAGGAAGAATTAGAACCCTAATGCAAGGCCCAAGTTACAAGTGTGATGTCTTGATGGTTATTAAGTGAATTGATTAAGAGATTTAAACACATTAAGGGTTTAACACTTAGGATTAAAGTTATACACTCCATCCTAAGAGAAGGATGCAGGCATAAGCTTAATCACAAAGCCTTAAAACCTTTAGGGTTTAGTCCCTGCTTATGAGGTGAGAAGAGAAGACTCAAAGAGATGACACAAAGGTAAAATCTAAGAGGGGGGACTAATCAAAAACCCTAATCATTGTCATGCTTGGTTGTTCCTAAGGTTTGTGAGGTTTATCAAGAACAATCTTCAATGGAACCACCAGGAAGCAGATGAACAGGATCAAGAGAAGCAAAGTGACTTGCTTCATTCAAGAAGTCAAGTCACTTGAAGAAAGAAAGTAAGAAGAACAAGAATGAGCAAGCTCAAACCCAAACACAAACAAAAATGCAGCAATGGATGCAAGGGAGATGAAAAGAAAAGTTATGAGAAGTGAAGGCAAATTCACTTCTCAACATCACTTACCACCTGAAATGTTAGAAAAGAAATGCAATGCAATGCCAAATGAGATGTAATGACATGATGAAAAACAAAACCAGAAGCATGTTGGTGATGATAATGATGCTATGAAGATGTTACAAACATGAGGCAAGGCATGGAGATGTTCATACAAGATCATGGATGCAAGTGATGCAAGTTAAGGAGCATGAACTTTACATGAAAAGTTATGAAACATACATGGCAAACAACATGGCAAATGCAAGATGCAATGATCACACATGCTTTCTATATGTCTTATGATGTCAAATGAATCAAATGGAGGCATGGAATGGCATGGCAAGTCATGTTATGCAAGAGAATGCAAAAGGGATGCAAGAGAAAGCCCAAATTAGGGTTTATGAAACAAACATCAAACAAAACTCAAAATCAGAAGCAAACCCTAAGATAAAAAATGGAAAATGCTACCCAAAGAAACCCTAAACCTATACTAAACCAAAGTCCAAAGGGGAAGTCTCAACTCTTAACCAATCTCAAGTTATGATTTTTCTAAGTTATTAGGGTTTTTAGGGTTCCTAAACAAAAGAAATGCCAAACAAATGAAAAATTCAAGATCAAATCATGGCCATTTTATCTCAAAAACTACATGCTAAACTCAAAACAATGCAAAAAGAAACAATGTCCAACTCTTCCTAGATAGGCAGAAATGATTTTTTGAACTTATGATCAAAATAATGCACAAAAAATGATTTAATTCAATGGAAAATTCTCAAAATGCATCAAGATCCAAAAAGAAATTTGGTTTGAAGGTTGGACAATGTTTCTAAATGTCTTAGAACATTTCATGAATTTTTTGGTGATTTTTAGATACTTAAAAGTATTTTTAATAAATTAATTCTCATTAATCAATTAAAAATAATCTTTTAAATATTTAAAAATACTTTTTTAATGGTAAAAATAAAAATAAAAATGTTTTTGTGTCATAAAAATTAATAAAACTTATGAGAAAAAGTTTCATAATTTTTACACATTTTTTACTATTTTAAATAAATGAGTAAATAAAAGGAAAAGAAATAAAATAAAAATAAGAAAAATGGGAAAGTAAACGCAAGGAGAGGCTGGGATTGCATCTGGGTTCAAATGTGTTGACTGGCGCCAGATCTAGTGGCCAGGATTGATTCTGAGGTAATTAATTTAATTATGAATTAATTAAACTAAATGAAAAGGATTAGGGCTAATCAAACGAATCTGGGCCTTCCACTCACGCGCGAAGTCAACCAGTCAAAGGCAATCCACGGTCCAAATTCAAACTAGAGTTAATGACAGGATTAGGGCACAAATCACTTTCAGGCTGCCGGAGAAGACTTTCGGTCGTCTTCTCCGGCCAGCATCTCCCCTGAAAATCCTCAAAACTCTAAAAACCTAACTAAAATGAAATCTAAGAATTGGGAAATGATCCCCACCCACTCACGAACCAAAACCCCTAATCAAAGCAAATTTATACTTCCTAACAAGGCTGAATCGAAGCAAGAAAGAATTAGGGCACGCAAGTTTCAGAGAGCAATTAAACTCTCATTTCATCACCATTTGCAAAACCAAAGGCATATTCATGATCAGGAAGACACAAAGAACAAGTTTAGAACAAAAGAAATGATTTCTGGAAAAAATATTTCTTGAGCTACCTGAGATTCGAAGCTTTCACTCTGATGACTTTCTGGCCACTTCTCTTGGTGAAATCCACTCCTTATGACCTCCTGATGATGCTTGAATGCTTGGGAGAAATTTATGTTGGCTGGATGAAGAGTTTGATCAGTTTCTGCTCCAAGCTCAGTTGAGAATGTCAATGGTGATTCAGGCTGTTTCTGGCAATGGTGAGAGGTTATTTGTGGTCAGGGTGATGAATAAAGAAGGTATATGGAGTTTGTTTTGATGTTTGTGAGCTGTGGTGAGAGTTTCGAAGGAAACTGCAACTTGGGGTGAAAATGGTGAAGTGAGGTTACAGCTTGTTTCAGGCCTGGTTCTTGGTTGCTTTGAGCTCAATGAATCATGGTGAGTTGATTGGTGAAGATGGTTTTGATGTTCTGAGTTTGTGGAGGCAGATTCGAAGGAATATGCAAAATGGTGTGTTTTGGTGTATGTGATGGTGTCAAGTGTTTCAGCCTTGCTTCTTGATATATTTTGCTTGCCAAAGGATATTGTATTTTAATCCTATAGGTCAGATGATGTGACCTGGCCTATAGTGATTGGTAAGTTTGCGTTTGCTCAAATTCCACCTTTTGTGTAAGAGAAGTATGGCTCATGATCTAGGCTAGTACAAGGCATGGTTCTGGTGCAGCATGGTGTGTGTGTGTGTGATGTTGGGAAGGTCCAGCAGCCAATGCATCAAGTGGAGAGAAGCATCATGATGGTTTTGCAAGTTGTCACCTTTTTGAACTTCATGAAAAAAAGTCTTGTTACATGAACCATGAACATGTGATTTTGGTTCAATTCTGATTTTTGGGACATATGGAATGTTTGTGTACTGGTTTGAAATGAACTAGAGGTTACAAAAGGCATTGGTTCATGGTTTTGCAAAATTCTCATTTGAAGCATGCCTTAAAAATCAATGATTTTAGCCAACTTTGTCACACCATAACTTTTGATCCAAGAAGAGTTTGATCATGTTCTTGTACTTTTTGAAAAGGGAAAGATGTAATCTACAACTTTCATGACCAAAGTTTTTCCATTTGAAGCATTTTTGGATCAAGAATCAAGGCTTGAAAAATGACCTAAAATGAAGCATTCTTGAAAAGTCAACTATGCCCAAAAAGTCAACATTTGCAAAACTTCCAAATTCTTGATTTCTATGAACTTCAACCTTCTTCCATGATCAAATAAAGATCATATACACTCAAAATGATGAAGATCACCCATTGGTTGGGTCATTGGGGGCCTCAGATGCCCTGATTTTACACTGACTTGTCTGAAAAGTCAACCCTTGATCAGATGACTTCCCCATGGAATTTCTTCATGAAAATTGATATGCATACTCCCTATACCATATAGAGACCAATGGAAACAAGAATGACCAAAAAATTTGGAGTTATGGCCTCTGAAACCAAAACCCTAATTTTTAGGTCAACTGTGCAATCAAACTTGGCTCTGCATCCATTCAAACCCTAGTTCTTGTGATTCTTTGGAATTTTTGACTTTGAGAGGATGTAATATGATACTTGAACACATATGGACCCCTTTGAAGTGATTGGTTGCCTTTGGAGTAGCTCAAAGGGGCTCTTGGATTGCTCAGATCACAAACCCTAGGTGCAGATGACTTAGAACCAATGCAGTGACTCAAAATTGAGATATGAGATGATATGATTGTGTTTATGAATATGAAGTGATCACAAGCCATGATGTGAATGGGTGAGGGCAAATTTGGGGTGTTTACAGCTGCCCCTATTCAAACATGAGTTAGCTGTGCAGGATGTAAGTAATGGCTTAACAGGCAAACAAGATAACTTGTGGTTGAATACCAAAGACAGTCCAAAATTTGCACTCACAAAATGAAGAAGAAAAGGGATATAGATTGTAAAAGGAAAATAAAGCATATTACAAAGCGGGAAACAACGCAATGACGGGGACGGCCGACATGCTGGGGATAAAAGGTAAAGCTAAGACGGGGACGGCCGACTAGCTGGGGAAAATGAAATTATGATGGGGACGGCCATCAGGATAAAGCTGTAAAATTCTCTGGGGTTAATGAAACATGACGGGGACGGACATCAAGTTCACAAAGCAAGGTAACCAACGATGGGGACGGCCATCGGGCTAAAAAGGAAAAGGGACCACGACGGGGACGGCCATCGGGTTAAAGAATAAATGAAATAAACAGATGATGGGGTACGACCATCAAAGGTGAAGGACGATCACCTAGCAGGGGACGGCTGCTCTGTTGGGTAATAAAGGAATTATGATGGGGACGGCCATCAAAGGTGGAGGACGACCACCTGGCAGGGTACGGCTGCCGAAAATATCAACGATGGGGACGGCCATCGGATAGAAAAGGTCAACGATGGGGACGGCCATCGGACGAGCATGATGGAGGACGACCATCAAGAAGTGGAGGACGACCACTCAGCAGGGTACGGCTGCTCTCGAGGTTTCTCATGACATAGGACGAATGCCAGATAACCAAAATCAACAATGGGGACGGCCATTGGATAAAATGATGAAGGACGATCATCAAAAGGTGGAGGACGACCACCTAGCAGGGGACGGCTGCTAAAATCAACGATGGGGACGGCCATCGGATGAGAAAAGGTCAACGATGGGGACGGCCATCGGACGAGCATGATGGAGGACGACCATCAAGAAGTGGAGGACGACCACTCAGCAGGGTACGGCTGCTCTCAGGGTTTATCATAACACAGGACGAGTGTTAGATAAGAAGGAAAATTTGTTTTGTTGGTGATCTACTGGGGAATAGTAACCACGGACGAGTGTTTACATCCAAGAAACAAAAGGGTATAAGTGTTTAGATGTTGCGTATAGATTAAAGATGCGGACGAGCATCCTTAAGACTATGATACGGACGAGTATCGGGTAGAAACAAATACTGACACGTGTTCAGAGATGATGATACGGACGAGTATCAACTGGTTAACAAGGAACACGGACGAGTGCTGAATCTGATGGTTCTTCTGGGGGAATAGTAGACACGGACGAGCATCTATATTCAAGAAGACACAAGTGTTGGACACGGTGTATGGATTAAAGATGCGGACGAGCATCCTTAAGACTATGATACGGACGAGTATCATGTAGAAACAAACACTAGACGCAATGTTCTGAGATGATGGTACGGACGAGTACCAACTGGTTAACAAAGAACAAAGACTACTGTTGAATCTGTGGGTATATAACCGGTATATACAAGATACGGACGAGTATCTGTATAAGAGCGAATGGTGTACAGATGAGTGTTTAACTGCTGGGGTGGGTGACACGGACGCGTGTCAAAGTATAATAATTTTAACAAGTATGTGGGTTGTAAAAGTACAAGCGACTGCGCTGGGGAAATGACACGGACGGGTGTCAGGAAAGTGTATATAGGTATATGTGAGTGCAAAGAGGACGTCTTTGGCTTTCTGCTGGGGTATGACACGGACGGGTGTCAGGAAGTATCCGTAATACGGGTGATATTGTTGTAAAGAGTGTTCAGGTGACTTTACCGGGGAGAGATGGCACGGATGGGTGTCAAAAGGAAATATACTGGTGTTTGTGATTTGTGAGGCAACTGCTCTTGCTGGTAACTCTGGTGGGGATTTTTCTTCTGTATGTTGATGAACTGTAATCATTCACATGGCTCATGATTATGCTATGCGTTTGATTTTTGCCGTAATGCTCCGTATTAAACGGAATGCTACGCTTTATGGGTGAATATGATGCAAATGCTATGATTATGCAAAGAGGCACAGATCTGGGATTCGGATCCTGCTGCTGCAGAGATCCCTGGTTGATCTGTTTGAAATGGACATCCCAGCTGGGGATGAGATCATTGGTAGATCTAATAAGATGATATTTGCTTGGGGATACGGGTCACTGATAGACCTATCCTAATAAATGAGAGGCCCAGCTGGGGTTTGTAGAAGCTTTCTTCACTCTGTTGTGATCCTTTCCTGCGTTGCTCTTCTGAATAGAGGCTGAAGATTCTGTGGGGAGATGATTCCCTGACTCCTGTATTTTACTGAGGAAGAATGATTGGTACTATGGCTGGGGAGAATTGTTGGTAACTCAGCTGGGGAGAGTTGTTGGTAACTCAGCTAGGGAGAGTAATGAGAGGCAAACTCAGCTGGGGAGAAGGCACCTTGAGTGCTAAGACTGTTTGTTGATTTGCCAGCTTGCTGGGATGTAACTTGCATGCCCCAAGTTGCGTTCTGGATACCTGCAATCCTGCAAAGATAAGGAAACGCACAAATGGTCCCGAGGTATCCTTTACTGGATTCCGTCATAGGAGTTAAGCACTTTCGAGAGTAAGTAAATTCCCTGCCAGCATGTGTTTTTATTATTTTAGAGAAAAACATCTGTACTTATGCAATTAGTTTTTTAGAGACATCAGACATTCTTTGCAAATAAAAAATGTATAAGACGAGACATGACTGAAAAATCTGATTTTATTAATTCATGTGCCCTGAATTGGCAAGATACAGTCAAAGAAACAAATCTCCTAAAAGGAGGAGACTGTTACAAATTGAGAAACAAAATGCTGGCGATGTTGACGACGCTTTCAAAAGAGCTTCCTCTTTTGCTATGACTCGTATGACTTTTGACGTTCTTCTCGTCTTGCTTTCTGAAGAAGGTTGATTCTGATTGAAACTTGATCCTTTAGAAGCTTTCCAAGTTGTAAGTGATACAGACGAATTCAGAATGCAGTTGTTCGCTTATTCCCTTATTTTGCATGGATCGCCCTTTCGGGTTTTCAATCCATCGGGATACCCATTTTTGCCTGAGTTGTCCGATGTGGCTTTTCAACTCAGCGGGTGTACACATTTTTTGTTTATTTCCCTTATTTTTGCCCGAGTCTTTTATTCTGTTTTTGACTCGCCGGGATGCCCTATTTTTGCCTGGACTTACATTCTGTTTTTATGTCCAGCGGGTCATTTTATGCGAAGTATTTTTTAACTGCATCTGAATTCACAGGGGACGGGAAATCTTCACCATCCATGGTGCTGAGCATCAGTGTTCCACCAGAGAAAACTTTCTTTACCACGAATGGTCCTTCATAATTTGGAGTCCATTTGCCCCTGTGGTCTGTATGAGGAGGGAGGATTCTTTTCAGCACAAGATCTCCCACTTGGTACTCTCGGTGCCTGACTTTCTGATCGAAGGCCTTCTTCATTCTTTTCTGATACAACTGCCCATGACAGATTGCAGCCAACCTTTTCTCTTCGATCAGACTTAGTTGCTCGTATCGGGCCCTAACCCATTCTGCTTCGTTCAGCTTAACATCCATCAATACCCGCAGAGAGGGTAGTTCAACTTCAACCGGTAGGACTGCTTCCATACCATACACAAGTTGATACGGTGTTGCCCCAGTGGATGTCCTGATTGACGTGCGGTACCCATGCAAGGCGAACGGTAGCATTTCATGCCAGTCTTTGTAGGTGACTACCATCTTCTGCACAATCTTCTTAATATTCTTGTTTGCCGCCTCAACAACGCCATTCATCTTTGGCCTGTAAGGAGAAGAATTGTGATGTTGAATTTTGAAGTCCCGGCACAGTTCTGCCATCATTTTATTGTTTAGATTGGAACCATTATCAGTAATGATTCGCTCGGGCACTCCATATCGACAGATGATATCTCTCTTCAGAAATCTGGCTACCACTTGTCTTGTGACGTTTGCATATGAGGCTGCTTCAACCCACTTGGTGAAATAGTCAATGGCGACCAAGATGAATCTGTGGCCATTTGAAGCGGTCGGCTCAATCTTGCCAATCATATCAATGCCCCACATGGCAAAGGGCCAGGGTGAAGACATTATGTTCAAAGGATTGGGAGGCACATGCACTTTATCTGCGTAGATCTGGCATTTGTGGCATTTTCTGGCGTAGGCACAACAGTCTGCATCCATTGTGATCCAATAATAGCCTGATCTTAACAACTTCTTAGCCATTGCATGTCCCCCAGCATGGGTACCAAAGGAGCCTTCGTGCACTTCATGCATCAATAAATCTGCTTCTGTCTTGTCGACGCATCTGAGGAATACCATATCAAAGTTCCTTTTGTATAAAGACCCATCAGTGTTCAGAAAGAAACTACCAGCAAGCCTTCTCAAAGTCTTCTTATCCTTGGAAGATGCCCCAGGTGGGTATGTTTGATCCTCTAAGAAGCATTTAATGTCGTGGAACCAAGGCTTATCATCTTTGACAACTTCCGCTGCAAATACATATGCTGGTCTATCAAGTCTTGACACTGAAATCTGAGGTACAAAGTTAGCAGCTTGAACTTTGATCATGGACGAAATGGTAGCCAAGGCATCTGCAAACTGATTCTCGTCCCGAGGGATATACTCAAGCTTGACTGTTGTGAAGAAAGTCAATAACCTTCTTGTATAATCCCTGTAAGGTATCAGATGATCCTGGTGGGTGTACCATTTTTCGTTGGTTTGATTGACTACCAAAGCTGAATCTCCGAATATGGTCAATGTCTTGATCCTGAGGTCAATGGCTTCCTCAAGACCCATAATGCAAGCTTCGTATTCATCTTCGTTGTTAGTGCAGTTAAAAGTGAGTTTTGCCGAGAAAGGCATGTGGACTCCTTTGGGTGTAATGAGTACTGCACCAACACCACGACCATTCATGTTAACAGCCCCATCAAACATCATAGTCCATTCTTCTTCCGGGTCGGGCCCTTCAGTGTGAATAGGCTCTTCATGATCTTTTGCTTTTATGAACATGATGTCTTCATCAGGGAAGTCAAACCTCATAGGCTGGTAGTCATCAATGGGTTGCTCAGCAAGATATTCAGATAGTACACTGCCCTTGATGGCTTTCTGAGAAGTGTACTGGATGTCGTATTCTGTGAGAATCATTTGCCATCTTGCAACCCGTCCGGTAAGAGCTGGCTTCTCGAAAATGTACTTGACTGGGTCCATTTTTGAGATCAACAAAGTAGTGTGGGTCAACATATACTGTCTCAGTCGGCGAGCAGCCCACGCTAAAGCACAACAAGTTTTCTCGAGCAGTGAATAACGTTGTTCACAGTCGGTAAACTTTTTGCTTAGGTAGTATATCGCATACTCTTTTCGACCAGACTCGTCATGCTGGCCCAGCACACACCCCATTGACTCTTCTAATACTGTCAAGTACATGATCAGAGGTCTTCCTTCAACTGGAGGCATGAGGATTGGAGGTTCTTGCAGGTATTCCTTGATCTTGTCAAAAGCCCTTTGGCAGTCTTCGTTCCACCTGACCGTCTGTTCTTTTCTTAACAGCTTGAACAAGGGTTCACAGGTTGCTGTAAGGTGAGATATGAACCTTGAGATGTAGTTCAATCGACCTAAGAACCCTCGAACTTCTTTCTCTGTTTTCGGTGCAGGCATCTCTTGAATAGCTTTGACTTTATCAGGGTCAACTTCAATCCCCTTCTCGCTTACAATAAAGCCCAGCAACTTACCGGATCGTACCCCGAATGTGCATTTGTTGGGGTTCAACTTCAATTGGTACTTCCTCAGACGCTTGAATAACTTGAGCAGATTCACCAGGTGATCTTCCTCTGTAAGGGACTTGGCGATCATATCATCCACATAACATTCTATTTCTTTATGGATCATATCGTGGAATAGTGTCACCATAGCCCGTTGATATGTTGCACCAGCATTCTTCAGTCCGAATGGCATCACTTTGTAACAGAACGTGCCCCAAGGTGTGATGAATGTTGTCTTCTCCATGTCTTCAGGTGACATCTTAATCTGATTGTACCCTGAAAATCCGTCCATGAAGGAGAATACCGAGAACTGAGCCGTATTATCCACCAATACATCAATGTGAGGTAATGGGAAGTCATCTTTTGGGCTGGCTCTGTTCAGATCCCGGTAGTCAACACACATTCTTACTTTGCCGTCTTTCTTAGGCACAGGTACTATGTTAGCAACCCATGGCGGATAGCTAGTCACAGCGAGGAACCCGGCGTCCCACTGCTTTTGTACCTCTTCCTTGATTTTCATAGCCATGTCTGGGCGAGTACGGCGCAGTTTCTGTTTGACCGGTGGACATTCTTCTCTCAGTGGTAGCTTGTGCACAACAATGTCGGTGTCCAACCCTGGCATATCTTGATACGACCACGCAAACACATCCACATATTCTTGAAGCAGATCAATCAGTTTTCTCTTCACTGAGTCTTGCAAGCAGGCCCCGATTCTAACCTCTTTCACGTCTTCATCTGTACCAAGATTGATCACTTCAACCTCCTCCTGGTGAGGAGTAATAATCTTTTCCTCTTGTCTCAACAACCTGGCTAGCTCTTCAGGAAGCTCATATTCTTCTTCAACCCCTTCATCAGCTTGATTGATTGGATTGTCAAAGTCATACGAAGTCATAGCCGTGCTGTTGTCGGTGCTGTCTGGAAGGCACTCTCTGCAAGGGTTAAGTTTGTTCATTTTAGTGACTTGATTTTAATCTTTATTCAGAAAAGTGAAATGAAGTTGTCATTTTGAAAACACCGCCATTTATTTTTTGTACAAAAAGAAAAATGGAAAAACAGTGAACGAAAAGAAAAAGACTCGTTTGCAAAAAGATGTCTGATATTTCATTAATTGATCTTGTTTGCACAAAAAGTACAGATGGCCCGATTACAAAATGAGTCTTGTCATCTTGGGCAAGATGCAAGACTTTGATGCATGCTTATAAAAATACAGGAAATAATAATTACTCTGCACGAGTAACTCTTATAATTTCCTGGGAAGACCAGTTCGAGACACTGCTCCCCGGGATCTTTGGACGAATCCAGCTTTCCAGGTTGCGCTCCTCTTCCAGCTCGTCTTCCAGACAATTGATAGCATCAGGGGTAAGCATCCCCCCACTCACAAAATTGGGCTCTTTCGCAGCCGCTGCTTGATCTTGTTGAGTTGGTTTGTAACCCAACCCAAATCTGTCTTCTTTCTTCTCCACCGGTAGTAGCTTGCCCCAGCCTTGGGCAGTTCCTTCCTCAACAACCTTCCGGGCTTGTTGGTATGATGATATAGAAGTACCAAGCACAGCAGATGTTTCATTGACATTCAAGGCTTCAAACCCCTGGCTCATTGTTTCATGGATCTCCCCATCCATCTCAATATACTTATAAGTAGCCAGGTGGCTGACAAAAATGTCCTCTTCTCCACAGATTGAAACGATCTGACCCTCCCACTCATATTTTAACTTCTGGTGAAGGGTGGAAGTCACGGAGCCAGCGTCGTGAATCCATGGCCTACCCAATAAACAGCTGTAGGCGGGCTGTATATCCATCACGTAGAAGATAGTTGTGAAAGTCTGCGGGCCAATCGTTACGGGCAGCTCAATCTCTCCCAGAACCGATCTCTTTGAGCCATCAAAAGCTCTTACCACCAGGTTGCTGGGTCTCAATGCCAATCCGTCGTACTCTAGCTTCACCAAAGCCTTTTTAGGTAGGACATTAAGGGATGACCCCGTGTCTACCAGCACATGGGAAAGGACAGCACCTTTGCATTCCATGGTTATGTGCAAGGCTTTGTTGTGGTTGCGGCCTTCCGTTGTCAAATCAGTATTGGTGAACCCTAGTCCGTGACTAGCATTAACATTTCCCACTACTGCTTCCAGTTGATTGACAGTGATCTCTTCAGGCACGTAAGCTGCGTGCAAGACTTTGAGTAGTGCATTCCGATGGGCTTCGGAGCACATAAGCAATGATAGGATTGAGATCTTGGAAGGCGTCTGATGAAGCTGATCCACTATTTTATAATCACTCTTTTTGATGATTCGCATGAACTCATCAACCTCTTGATCGAATGGTGTCTTCAAAGCTTCCTTAACAGCTTGATCTTCCTGCACAGGGCTCTTCCCTTTTGCCTTGGCAGCAGCTTCTGCTTCGGCTGTGGGTCTCTGAATTCGTGGAGCGAAAAGACGTCCGCTTCGAGTGAAGCCTCCGCCTCCGCCCACATTGTCTACTTGTAGTGCAGGGGTTGATGATTCAAAAGTGATTCTTTGTCCTTCACAGTACAAGTCAGAGCCGTAATGCCAGGGGATGGCATTACTGCTTTCATAAGGTACGGGTCCAGGCACCGTGATAGTGACTGGACTGACTGCAACTGTTGAAGGAACTGTAATAGTCTGTGGATCGTAGTAAATTGTAACTGGTGCCCTAGTGGGAGCAGCACCTTCTGAGTTGTAGGCGGAGTTGTTTTCGGGATCATAGAATATGGTAACAGTTGAGACATCTTCATGACTTGTTGCTGGCGTTGTAGGAGACAATGGTGGAAGGATGGATATTGTTGTTGTAGGAGGTTCAAAATGGAGTGATGCTGAAGTTGTAGCAGGAAGATTTGTTGAAAGCTGATCAGTTGAGATAATAGATGAAGTACTTGTTGATGAAACCGAAGAATTGTCAGGAACAATGGTTGTTGCAGTTGTAGGAGGTTCTGAAACCGTTGATGATGAGATTGCTGGATTTGTTGGAAATGATGTGGTGATCTGAAGCTGGCCACTCTGAATAAGGCTGTCTATGCCATTCCTCAAATTATCGCACCCATTTACCGAGATATTGCAGTAAGCACAACCTAACTCACACCCCGGGAACATTTGACATTCCAAGAGCTGAGCTTTGATTTCCACCAACGGCGTCCGGATCTGTCCCACACTGGTTATTAAATAAGACGGCTTGTCTTCTTCAATAGCGTTAATTCTAGGACCACCGTGGTTCGGCATCGGGTTCTTATTGACATTGGGTGGTGGTGCGAAATTCAGAGCTTTTGAGTCTACCAGGTCTTGCACCTTCATATGCAGAGCCCTGCACTTTTCTGTATTGTGGCCAGGTGCGTTTGAATGAAAAGCACACCTAGCATTGGAGTCATAGTTCCTGGGTAGACTGTTGGGATCTGGAGGTGCCAGCGTCCTTAGCTCAACTAGGTTGAGTTTCAGGAGTTGTGGCAGCAGGGTAGCATATGGCATAGGGATCGGATCGATCACCCTATTAGCTTGAGATGGCCTCTGTTGGAATGGCCTTTGTTGACTGTTGTTGTTGGTGTTGCTGTTGTTGTAATTCCTTGGAGGATACTGATTTTGCTGATGGTACTGAGGTTGTTGTTGATAGTTTTGCTGCGGCGGTTGATAGACTGGCTGAGGATGTGCTGGAGCAGGAATGGTGACTGCTGCCACTGATCTGTGAACATATTGGGGCCTGCCCCTGTTGGTGTGGATGGCGTTGGTCTCGCCAGTTCTTCTTGGGCCTGCAAAAGGCTTTCTTGTACTACTGGACGAGCTTGCACCGTTGTCTGAGATCTTACCCATCTTCAATAGGCTTTCAATTCTCTCCCCAGCTATGACAACATCTGCAAAGCTAGTGGAAGAGAAAGCAGCCAGCCTGTCAATATAAGTTCCCTGAAGGGTGTTCATAAACATATCTGCCATTTCCCTTTCAGACATAGGTGGCTGAACAGCAGCAGCCAATTGCCTCCATCTCTGTGCATATTCTCGGAAACTTTCCCTTGACGACTGTGACATTCCCATTAGGAGGGTCCTGTTGGGTGCCATGTCTAAGTTATACTGATACTGTCTGATGAAGGCCTCTGCCAGGTCCTTCCAGCATCTAATAGTTGCCCTTGTCAAGTGAGAGTACCATTCTCTTGATGCTCTAGTTAAGCTGTCTTCGAAATAGAACATCCAGAGCTTCTCATCCATAGTATAGGCCTTCAGCCTTCCCAGAAATGACTGTAAATGAGTTCGGGGGCATGAAGTCCCGTTGTATTTTTCAAAGCAAGGGGGCTTGAACTTATGGGGGATCCTGACCCCGTCTACCAAGCCCATGTCCATGACATCGAAGCCCAAAGAGTTTTGAGATTCTAAGGACCTCAATTTCTCAGCTATCTCATCCAATCTTCTATCATAAGCTTCTTCCCCAGCGCCCATTACTGTGAATTGGTCCTCCTGAGGATCTTCCTGTAGTACCCTGGCTGCGGTGGCAATCCCTTGAACATTTGCAGGAATATTGACCTCAGGATGGAGGTGTGGCCCGAAGACAGGGGGATTAACATGGGGTTGGATCCTTTCATTGTTGCTGGTGCCGGCAGTTCCTATATGTGGATCCTCTTGATTTTGCCTTTCCACCATGGCCCTCAATCTTTCCTGGCTCTGAGCCATGTTGTTCATCACTTCCATGAACTGCGTCATTTGATTCCTCATCTCTAGCCTTTCATTTGCCATTTGATTTCTGACCTCAGTAAGGTCCTGCTGCATCTGATCCATTTGAATTCCCGGAAGGTTGTTTCGGGTTGGATAACGGTGCGGACGGTTGAGGGGAAATACCCGGCGCCTAGCAATAGTTCCTGAGGCATCACAACAGAGGTTAGCAACAACAAAACAAAAACCTACAAAACAAACAAAGGGTTAGCATGCAATGCAGTTATGCTTATTTGTTCTCGAGGTATCCGGTTTGGCCTTCAGTTTTGACCCTTCCAGACCCTTGAAGATGCTGTTGTTGTTGCTTGAAGAAAACTCAGATGAAGCAAACTAACACAAATATATTACAGAAGGTGAAATAATACAACTTGTTCATTTTACAACACAAGCCCTCTAAGGGGTCAAAATACAGTACAAGAAAATAAAAGTACATGGAAAGAAAGCAACAACAAACAAATGGTCAAACACCAAGACCAAACTCATCCTCACGAACTTCCTTGAGAAGTGCTTCGGTCACAGGATCAGCCGGACGCTCCGTGAGATTCCTGATGAGGAGATTCCGGGTTGTAACAGCTGCTGCTAGCTTCTTGTACTGACTTTGGTCTTTGGACCTCTTCACCCCTGCTTTGATCTTCAGCTCTGATATCTCCCTCTGGGCTGCTGCCAGGGCTTCTTGTTGTTCTTTTGTACTAGCTTCCAGTTGCTCCATCTTGTCTTGAACTCTCTTGTCCTCCAGGGTACGAGCCTCGGTGATCCTGACCCACCGAGCTTGACTCTCCTTCAGATACAAGTCTGTCCTTGCCCTCTGGAACTGGGCTTCCTTGCAAGCATTCTTCAGAATTTGTTCTCCAGCCTTTGACTTTTTGATATAATCCCCAGACTTCTCAATCTTAGTCAGGTGCTCCACTCTCAACTTCTCCAATCTCTCAATCTCCCTCATACCTTCACTCCTCTCCCGGAGGGTCTTCTGCAAAGCCTGGGTTAGCTTCTCATTTCTTTCCTTCAAGCTCTCAAACTCTTCCAAACTGATAGTGGCAGGGGGTGGTGCTGAAGATGACTCAGGCATGTCTTCTATGGTAAAGGGCATCCCAGAGAATTGGGCCCTGGCACGGGACCACTCATAGTATTGTGCTGATGCCACATTATTGCACTTCCCCAGAATAGTTATTCCCTTGGTTTGAACATTATCCCAGGCCCAGGCTGCCTGCCTAACAATAGCCAGACTAATCTTGTTTTCACAATAAAGAGTCTCAACCAAATCCTGTGCCCTAGGAGTATGGACCAGTGCATAGCCCAGTTGCCTTCTGAACAGCAGAGGATTGTAATTGATACTACCTTTAACTCCTATCAAAGGCACATTAGGAAAATGCCCACAGCTGGTGATGATATCCCTGCCCTTGGTGCTCTGAGTGCACCATCTGATGTCAACTGAAGTTAGAACTGTGAGTCTCTTAGCCCAGTTGCTTTGCTGATGAGGGTTTAAAAATGCATTTGTCCTGGGTAGATGCTTGAGAAGCCAAGTGTGGAACAATGGAGCACAACACCTCACTAATCTCCCCCTCTGCTTTTCATTCCTCTGATGCACCGAATAGTAAAGATCCCCCAATAAAGTTGGCACTGGGTTCTTTAGGATGAACAGATGGATTGCATTCTTGCTGATGAATCGAGGCTCGTCTGCAAACAACATAATTCCATATATGCTCAAAGCTAACAAGGCACAAACAGCCTTCCACTCTCCTAAAGAAGCTTTCAGGGTGGCTTGAGAGATCAAGAAATCCAGATGGAAGCCAGGGATTCCAGCTTTAGAGGTCATATGCTGCTCAATCAGGACAGGTTCCAGATACAAAGCCTTTGCTACTTCTCCATTAGCAGGAAAGACCATCTCAGGGTTGAATGGGATTCCACCCTTGATGGGTATACCAACTAATGAGGAGTACTCTTCCAATAAAGGGCCTAACTGAAAGTCTTGGAAAGTGAAACATCTCAGTGGGGGATCATAAAACTGAATGCAGGTGTGGATCAGGCTTCTCTGTGATGGGTCCAGATCCATAACCATATCAAGTATATCTCCATAACTTTCCCTGAACAAAGGTATGTGATCTGGAGTGATCAGGGTTTGAATCCTCCTGATGTCTGATAGCTCTGGCTGGAAGAAATGGTAGGTGATGTTGCTCTTTTTAGGAGCCATGATGCTGAAGATGAGTGGAGACAGGTGCTGATGATAACACTGAAGAATGGGCCACTGATTGGCTGGTGCAAGTGACTGAGGTAGATAGCTGATAGCTGAAGCAGGTGCTGATGAAGATAGGTCAATACTGAAGATGGGGTCAAAACCAGAACCAAATGAAGATGGATACCCTGAAACACAAATAAGCAAATGTCAATATGATGCAATGTTTATGTATGCAAATGATATGCAAGGGTTTGTGACTGAGCTGGATCTGATCAAATGCCTTGATATAGGTCCAAGTATGTTCAAGAAATCCAGATGGAGGTCTATAAATCCAGTAACCAAGGTGGGGGGCTCAAATAAAGAGCCACATGTCCAGGGTTTTAGAATCACAAGAACTGTTCCAACATGAAGTACTCTTAAACAAACAAAGTAACAGGGTATTCTGAGGTCAAGGTACCTGCAAACTTGTAAACAGCCCAACCCCCTCACAGGTGGTGTTCTAAAACAAGGATCCTCAGACTTGGATCAGTTATGAGAAGTGTAAACACTTCTAACCCGGAGGTACAGTGTTTACAATAACCATAAAAGTTCCTCCTCTAATTCACCTCAGTTTCTGAAGGTCAATACTAAAAGGTCATCCAGACTTAGCAGGCTTCCCAGATAGCCCTAGCATTGCAGGAAATCTGCAACACAGAGTTCTCAAGAAGAAACCCATATCTGAACCGTGTTTCATATTCCCGCACCAGACCGAGATGGAATGGGAAAGAATATGATTCACTCTAGCCTAGGTGTCACTCAGGTCCCAGGTATAGGACCTTAACTCTCAATGGAACACCCACCCACCAAAGCAGACAACAGATCCAGCCAGCAGTATGACAGTATGATAAATGAAAAAACAGTAAAGAAAGCAATAAATAAAGCTGTACAGAAAGCAGTAAATAAAGCAAATATACACATACAAATAGCACATAACACCCCCAATAAACACAAATCAATCAAGCGCTAGGAGGAACCCACAAAAAGAACCAGAAGCCCTGGTTGCAGCATAAGGCTCCCCAGTGAAGTCGCCAAGCTGTCGCTCCCGATAAATGGGACTTGGTCCCAGATAAAGGTACAGACGCGAACGGTCGGCGAGAGGGACAATGAGAACACACAGCCGTGAACTCACTGGAGGATGAATAGAGTCGCCAGCTAGGCATTTTTATCCCGAAGGAAAGGCAATGCTGCATAGACCTAGAAAAAGATGGATAAGACGGTTGCGAACCAGAGAGACTGAGAAAGGGGGTTGGTTACAACCTGGGAAGGTATTAGCACCCAGATTGTCCGTCGTACTCGACGGGATCCACGCTTAAAAGATTTTTGTTTTAAAGGGGTAGTGTCAGTGCAATTTGTGTATAAATGAGCTGGAAAAGGATGTACAGGTGTCAGTGTAAAGTGTATAAATGTACAGTGTCAGTGCAGGAACAAGAATGAAATGCTCAAGAATATGAGGCTTAAAGAATAAGGTTGGAAAGATGGGGAATATACAGAGACTTTTGTTCGATAACTGTTAAGTTATGCCTACGTATCCTCTCGTGCAATGAGGAAGTCAGAACACCGTAGTTCGACCCAAAGAGACTGAAAGATGAATTGACTGATGAACTTCTTACTTGTCTATGCTCAAGTGTATGACCTGTCTGGCTCAGGTGCAAACTGTCTTGCATTAGACGGAAGAAGCAAGTTCTCGTTTGTGAGTGAATGAGATGAGAAAAGAATCCCGGAGGAAACGATTATTGTTTGTTTTTGTATTTTCAGTCTTTTATTGCTTTTGAAAGTTTGTCATAAGTTAATGAGCTTAAGCCTAAATCAATGGGTTAGTAAACTCATCACATCTTCCCTCTGATTAGGGGTAATGAGAATACCTTAAGTGTGAAGTCAGCTTCTCACACTTAATCACCTTTGATATAGGATTAAGATCATTGACCTACTTGTGATTATTTAGATGTTTTTGGTGTTTTTGTTTAGTGTTAAGTAATGAGGTTAAGCCATAATCAAGGATTAAACAGACTCATTACACCATCCTAATAGAAGGATAATAGATGAGAATGTTTAAGCTGAGGAAAACTCCTCAACTTAATCCATGATTAGGGATTAAACTCATGACAAACAAGCCTTTGATTAAGTGGATTTTATTTGATGATATGATGAAGAAGTGATTTTTTTAGGATTTGTAAGACAACTTGAGGGGGACTTGTCCATTAACACTAGGGTTAGTCCTTCTTAACCAATTAAGGAAGAATTAGAACCCTAATGCAAGGCCCAAGTTACAAGTGTGATGTCTTGATGGTTATTAAGTGAATTGATTAAGAGATTTAAACACATTAAGGGTTTAACACTTAGGATTAAAGTTATACACTCCATCCTAAGAGAAGGATGCAGGCATAAGCTTAATCACAAAGCCTTAAAACCTTTAGGGTTTAGTCCCTGCTTATGAGGTGAGAAGAGAAGACTCAAAGAGATGACACAAAGGTAAAATCTAAGAGGGGGGACTAATCAAAAACCCTAATCATTGTCATGCTTGGTTGTTCCTAAGGTTTGTGAGGTTTATCAAGAACAATCTTCAATGGAACCACCAGGAAGCAGATGAACAGGATCAAGAGAAGCAAAGTGACTTGCTTCATTCAAGAAGTCAAGTCACTTGAAGAAAGAAAGTAAGAAGAACAAGAATGAGCAAGCTCAAACCCAAACACAAACAAAAATGCAGCAATGGATGCAAGGGAGATGAAAAGAAAAGTTATGAGAAGTGAAGGCAAATTCACTTCTCAACATCACTTACCACCTGAAATGTTAGAAAAGAAATGCAATGCAATGCCAAATGAGATGTAATGACATGATGAAAAACAAAACCAGAAGCATGTTGGTGATGATAATGATGCTATGAAGATGTTACAAACATGAGGCAAGGCATGGAGATGTTCATACAAGATCATGGATGCAAGTGATGCAAGTTAAGGAGCATGAACTTTACATGAAAAGTTATGAAACATACATGGCAAACAACATGGAAAATGCAAGATGCAATGATCACACATGCTTTCTATATGTCTTATGATGTCAAATGAATCAAATGGAGGCATGGAATGGCATGGCAAGTCATGTTATGCAAGAGAATGCAAAAGGGATGCAAGAGAAAGCCCAAATTAGGGTTTATGAAACAAACATCAAACAAAACTCAAAATCAGAAGCAAACCCTAAGATAAAAAATGGAAAATGCTACCCAAAGAAACCCTAAACCTATACTAAACCAAAGTCCAAAGGGGAAGTCTCAACTCTTAACCAATCTCAAGTTATGATTTTTCTAAGTTATTAGGGTTTTTAGGGTTCCTAAACAAAAGAAATGCCAAACAAATGAAAAATTCAAGATCAAATCATGGCCATTTTATCTCAAAAACTACATGCTAAACTCAAAACAATGCAAAAAGAAACAATGTCCAACTCTTCCTAGATAGGCAGAAATGATTTTTTGAACTTATGATCAAAATAATGCACAAAAAATGATTTAATTCAATGGAAAATTCTCAAAATGCATCAAGATCCAAAAAGAAATTTGGTTTGAAGGTTGGACAATGTTTCTAAATGTCTTAGAACATTTCATGAATTTTTTGGTGATTTTTAGATACTTAAAAGTATTTTTAATAAATTAATTCTCATTAATCAATTAAAAATAATCTTTTAAATATTTAAAAATACTTTTTTAATGGTAAAAATAAAAATAAAAATGTTTTTGTGTCATAAAAATTAATAAAACTTATGAGAAAAAGTTTCATAATTTTTACACATTTTTTACTATTTTAAATAAATGAGTAAATAAAAGGAAAAGAAATAAAATAAAAATAAGAAAAATGGGAAAGTAAACGCAAGGAGAGGCTGGGATTGCATCTGGGTTCAAATGTGTTGACTGGCGCCAGATCTAGTGGCCAGGATTGATTCTGAGGTAATTAATTTAATTATGAATTAATTAAACTAAATGAAAAGGATTAGGGCTAATCAAACGAATCTGGGCCTTCCACTCACGCGCGAAGTCAACCAGTCAAAGGCAATCCACGGTCCAAATTCAAACTAGAGTTAATGACAGGATTAGGGCACAAATCACTTTCAGGCTGCCGGAGAAGACTTCCGGTCGTCTTCTCCGGCCAGCATCTCCCCTGAAAATCCTCAAAACTCTAAAAACCTAACTAAAATGAAATCTAAGAATTGGGAAATGATCCCCACCCACTCACGAACCAAAACCCCTAATCAAAGCAAATTTATACTTCCTAACAAGGCTGAATCGAAGCAAGAAAGAATTAGGGCACGCAAGTTTCAGAGAGCAATTAAACTCTCATTTCATCACCATTTGCAAAACCAAAGGCATATTCATGATCAGGAAGACACAAAGAACAAGTTTAGAACAAAAGAAATGATTTCTGGAAAAAATATTTCTTGAGCTACCTGAGATTCGAAGCTTTCACTCTGATGACTTTCTGGCCACTTCTCTTGGTGAAATCCACTCCTTATGACCTCCTGATGATGCTTGAATGCTTGGGAGAAATTTATGTTGGCTGGATGAAGAGTTTGATCAGTTTCTGCTCCAAGCTCAGTTGAGAATGTCAATGGTGATTCAGGCTGTTTCTGGCAATGGTGAGAGGTTATTTGTGGTCAGGGTGATGAATAAAGAAGGTATATGGAGTTTGTTTTGATGTTTGTGAGCTGTGGTGAGAGTTTCGAAGGAAACTGCAACTTGGGGTGAAAATGGTGAAGTGAGGTTACAGCTTGTTTCAGGCCTGGTTCTTGGTTGCTTTGAGCTCAATGAATCATGGTGAGTTGATTGGTGAAGATGGTTTTGATGTTCTGAGTTTGT
This sequence comes from Lathyrus aphaca, assembly GCA_963966055.1. NCBI lineage: Eukaryota > Viridiplantae > Streptophyta > Magnoliopsida > Fabales > Fabaceae > Lathyrus > Lathyrus aphaca. The sequence goes on along the minus strand of OZ014520.1, from coordinate 254,482,758 downwards.
GGAGGCAGATTCGAAGGAATATGCAAAATGGTGTGTTTTGGTGTATGTGATGGTGTCAAGTGTTTCAGCCTTGCTTCTTGATATATTTTGCTTGCCAAAGGATATTGTATTTTAATCCTATAGGTCAGATGATGTGACCTGGCCTATAGTGATTGGTAAGTTTGCGTTTGCTCAAATTCCACCTTTTGTGTAAGAGAAGTATGGCTCATGATCTAGGCTAGTACAAGGCATGGTTCTGGTGCAGCATGGTGTGTGTGTGTGATGTTGGGAAGGTCCAGCAGCCAATGCATCAAGTGGAGAGAAGCATCATGATGGTTTTGCAAGTTGTCACCTTTTTGAACTTCATGAAAAAAAGTCTTGTTACATGAACCATGAACATGTGATTTTGGTTCAATTCTGATTTTTGGGACATATGGAATGTTTGTGTACTGGTTTGAAATGAACTAGAGGTTACAAAAGGCATTGGTTCATGGTTTTGCAAAATTCTCATTTGAAGCATGCCTTAAAAATCAATGATTTTAGCCAACTTTGTCACACCATAACTTTTGATCCAAGAAGATTTTGATCATGTTCTTGTACTTTTTGAAAAGGGAAAGATGTAATCTACAACTTTCATGACCAAAGTTTTTCCATTTGAAGCATTTTTGGATCAAGAATCAAGGCTTGAAAAATGACCTAAAATGAAGCATTCTTGAAAAGTCAACTATGCCCAAAAAGTCAACATTTGCAAAACTTCCAAATTCTTGATTTCTATGAACTTCAACCTTCTTCCATGATCAAATAAAGATCATATACACTCAAAATGATGAAGATCACCCATTGGTTGGGTCATTGGGGGCCTCAGATGCCCTGATTTTACACTGACTTGTCTGAAAAGTCAACCCTTGATCAGATGACTTCCCCATGGAATTTCTTCATGAAAATTGATATGCATACTCCCTATACCATATAGAGACCAATGGAAACAAGAATGACCAAAAAATTTGGAGTTATGGCCTCTGAAACCAAAACCCTAATTTTTAGGTCAACTGTGCAGTCAAACTTGGCTCTGCATCCATTCAAACCCTAGTTCTTGTGATTCTTTGGAATTTTTGACTTTGAGAGGATGTAATATGATACTTGAACACATATGGACCCCTTTGAAGTGATTGGTTGCCTTTGGAGTAGCTCAAAGGGGCTCTTGGATTGCTCAAATCACAAACCCTAGGTGCAGATGACTTAGAACCAATGCAGTGACTCAAAATTGAGATATGAGATGATATGATTGTGTTTATGAATATGAAGTGATCACAAGCCATGATGTGAATGGGTGAGGGCAAATTTGGGGTGTTTACACCACGCTACGGGTGGACTTTTGATGGGCTATTAATGACGTGCCATATAACTGATGGTCTTATGAATGCTTTGCCACACTACAAGGACTTCAATACCTTGCCACTCCACAGGGGCCATTGCTCGCTACGGGAGACTTTTGATACCTTACCACCCTGAGGATGGACTTTTGCTCACTCTGCGGGGATACTCTGCCCACTACGGGGGACTTCTACTCGCTACGGGAGACTTTCAAATATTTTGCAACACTACGGGGGCACATTGCTCAGCTACAGGAGACTTTGGCCCACTACGGGAGACTTCAATATTTTGCCACACTACGGGGGTTGTTGCTCACTACGGGAGACTTTTGCTCACTATAGGAGACTTCAATTTCTTGCCACACTACGAGGGAAGATTGCTCACTACGGGAGACTTTGGCCCACTACAGGGGACTTTAGAAATTCACCACACTACGGGGTAGATTGCTCACTACGGGAGACTTTGGCCCACTAAGGGGGACTTTTGCCCACTACGGGGGACTTTTGCTCACTACAGGAGACTTTGGCCCACTACGGGGACTTCAATTTCTTGCCACACTTCGGGGGCTGCTGCTCGCTACTGGAGACTTTTGCTCACTACAGGAGACTTTTGCTCACTACGGGAGACTTTTGCCACACTACGGGGGACTTCAATTTCTTGCCATACTACATGGGCTAATGCTCGCTACTGGAGACTTTTGCTCACTACAGGAGACTTTTACTCACTACGGGAGACTTTTGCCACACTACGGGGGACTTCAATTTCTTGCCACACTACGGGGGCTGCTGCTCATTACTGGAGACTTTTGCTCATTACAGGAGACTTTTTCTCACTATGGGAGACTTTAGAATTTTGCCACCCAGAGGATGGACTTTGGCCAATCTACGGTTGGACTTTGGATAAGTTACCACGCTGCGGGTGGACTTTGGATATCAACCTTGGATTAAGCACGCATATGTTGAACTATATAACATGATGCCCCATGACACTAGGGGATAGGTACAAAGAGAATTCTTGACGCGGAAATAACAAACCCTTGCTGACTTTGTGGGGAATACAGATGATTGTCGATATTCCTGTTGGAGAAGAGTGTGACTAGTCTGTCTCGACTTATCACCTTTGCCAAAAATAAATTGGACTTTAGATTTGAAGGCCCTGCTAGGGGAAGCCTCGATTGATGGGGATTGAATCTCACCCCTAAGGCTCCGCTGGGTGATCTGCAACTTTCTGACTTGGTTGGGGAAAGGCCTGTCAAGGCTCTGCAGAGGAGAACTTTATGTCTATCTGAACCTTCTGAACCTAAGTGGGGAGGGAAACTGTTGAGTTGACTGTCGGGTGATCGTGGTAAACTATACGTCTAACGGTTTCTAACTGCAAGTGCACAGCCTATCGCATAGTAATAAAGATATCGAACCCACAGAGACCAATGTCAACCTACCGTTATCTATCGTTGCGCTGTAAAGCTAAGGCTAATGATATTTTTATGGTTTAAGGGAAACTAGAACTGAAACTAAAATAAATCTAAGAAAGAAAATAAGAATAAAACGAGGCCGGGATATGGATTCCGCACTCCTAAAGGACTTTATAGAATTCGGTACTAATTACGACTATATCTAGTTCCGTAGAATATATCAGCTTAAAGACTCCGCCTCACGCTCTCGCGGTCTTAACTAAAGCCACACTTCCTAATCCCAAGATTTTGCTCTCGCTCGCCCGGTAACTAAGAAACGTGTTTTGAAAGCTAATAATATCCTAAACGTCTCTAAAGCGCTCTCGCTGTATTTAGATAAGTTGCCTAATTTCTACTATCCGGTTCGATCCCCACGCTCTCGCTGTGCCGGTTCTAACCTTAATTAGTTTCTCACTCTCGTGACAAAACCGTGTTAAATAACATCTCACTCTCGTGACAATGCTAATTAAATTACGCTTAGAAATTAAAACCAAAACAAACATACAATCATAATTTCACACCTAATAATTTCTACGGAGTTCCATCGGTAACGACGGTCCTCATACGCCGGACTCTAAATAATTTAGCTACTCATTTTTATTAAACCAACAGACAGATACAAAATGAAATAAATAAATATTAAAGCATGCATTATATAATAATAATAGAAACTTAACATAAATAAATAATTAAACTTAATATAAATGCAAAAATAAAAACCTTGATAATTGAATTCTTAAACTCCTTCTTCCACAGATTGGCAAGCTCGGAGTTTCGGAATCGGAATCTAAATAAAATACGAATTCTGAAGCTAGAAAGAGATTAATTGAAATAACAATTTCCTAATGTTGGAAATTGTTATTTAATTGGGTTGGAAATAGAAACAGAAAAATAAATAAAAACAAGGCTGGAAAAATAATTGGGTTGAAAGAAAATTGGCAGAGCTTCCGCATAAAAATGCAGAATAAAACTCTGTAATTTTCCAATTGAAACTAGGGTATTTATAGAACTAGATTTTGGGCTTGGGCAGTTGGATTTGGCACAGCATGGGCCTCGTTCATGAAGGAGAGAATTCAGCAAAGTGGCGTACTGGTTTGAGGAAAAGTAGGACTCACGTAGCGCACGTCCAATGAACATTTCAATTTTAACCTACTTACCTTTGTCACGTTCGTGACAAAGGTGTAACGGTCATTTTTCCCATTTCCAGCGTGTCATGGTCGTGGTGATGCTGTGACGATCGTTATGCTCCAAAAAGCACGTCACGGTCGTGAGACCATTGTGACGGTCGTGACACATCAAAAAGGCGTGTCACGGTCGTGAGAGGGGTGTCACGACCGTGACACCCACAATTTCTAGATTCAGGTTTCAGATCTCAGTCTTAGCTTTCCGGCGCTTTGAACGGGGCGTCATTTCGATTTACGGTTCAAAAGTTATGGCCATTTTCGTCAGACTACTTTTTTGTATGCGAATTGTTCCATTTCTTCTTTTTTTCGCCCGATTCGGTTCCTTTCTTCGCATACGACTCTTAAATGGTTGAATACCTGAAACAAACAAAATAAACAAAATACCAACATAATATGGTGCAAATGAATATCAAAACGAGTACAAAATATGCATTAATAAAGTCAAATAAACGATGTATTTTCACGTCATCAAACTCTCCCACACTTAAACCTTTGCTTGTCCTCAAGCAATAAACCAACTTATCAAAAATCAAGGTAAGCGCAATTTGAAACACAAACACACTGAACTCTAATCGTATGCGGCTACTAGGCTATGTCAAATCAATTTGGACAAATCAAGACCAAGGATACCGTAATGACACAATTTTCAAAAACTCCATCATTATGCAGACCAATTCGAATCATGCCATTATAACTCAACCTAAGTCTCTTGCTCTCTTTCACTCCTTTTCGTTCGAGCGCAATCACATTAAGCCCGTTATCCTTGCTCGCACATGGTAAGTTAACCTGTTAGTGTCTAATGATCTCGTCTTTTCATTCTTTTTCATTTCTTTTATTTTTCTTAATTCATCGAATTTAAAGAGCCCGCTCCGTTAGGCTAAATGGTCGGGTAAGGGCCACCTAACTTAAAAGGAACTTATCCTATCAGTTGCTTTTCTAATTCAATCATTTTTCATGTTTAGAGATCATACACATATTTGCATTGGTTACTTACTTAGTTTGTTCATAGGATGGTGCTGACTGCTAATAAAAACTACTTAGAAGCTATTTTCGAAAACTTGGAGACTAAGGTTTCAGCATAATGTCCACTCAAATCGATTTTTCATCACGAGGGGGTTTAGGGTGTCAAAACAGTATTCGTGTTATTGAAATGTCCCTAAGTTTCTCTAACAAGCCTAAAGCAACAACCTATATACTTCCAGAGTGTGTGCCATGCCTCGAAAAAAAAGAAAATATTTTGATGGAAAAATTTTAAAATTTCGGGGAGATTTGATAACAACTGAAAAACATCATGCAATAAACAAAAAAATAGTGAATATGCTAGAAGACAGTAAAATGAAAACGGTAAAGTTCCTCCCCCACACTTAAACTAAACATTGTCCTCAATGTTTTGATGAAAGGTGGAAAAGGAAAGATAGAACCTGTATAGATGCCTTTGTTTGCTACCACGGCCAAATTCGCTCTGATTCTTCCCTAGTTGTCCCTGTCTTTGTTGATCACCTCTTCTCCGACGTCTTGTACTACGAGATATCTGAATCTGCTAAAACTTCACTTTCCTGAAGTCGCTCATCATATTGCCTATTTCCGAAGGAAGTACCTGCAAAACATGTTAGGAAAATATTGTGCGGTGTGTGCAGGTGGAGCCAGACCATGCAAAGAACAAGGATAAGGTGAGTAATCGATGGGAGAGACATGCCATCTCCTATCATACTCAACATCGGTGTCACCACCAGCAGCGACATTCAAAGGAATGTGCGTGGGCACCATCTCATCTTGAGGGATAGTCGTCTACAGATTCTTTCGCCTAATGGAAGATGAGACGTGACAAACCATACATTTCTTTATTTTCTGCAAACAAAAACAATAAAAGAAAAAAAACATTAAATTAAAAACCCGTGGGTTGCCACCCCGCGGAGTTTTGTTTAACGTTGACAGCTCGACGGTTATGAGCCTTACTCTTCGGTTTCCATTTCCACTTATCAAGCCATCTCACATATCCCTCACCTTTCCTTTTCTTCCTTCTGTGGGGTGGTTCATTCTTTTGAACTTGTGGTGGTGGTTCTGGATCTATGCTAGGTATTAGCTTTTCATGTTTGAACCTAGTTGTTTCATTCATCACCTTAAAGTCTAACCTTATCCTCTTAGCACTAATGACTTCCCTCGTTTCATGGTCCTTAAATTTTCTCTTTTTATGCAGGGGTTCGAACAAGGGTGCATCGGTGTGGATATTATCCAATATCTCCTCATAAGTTTTGGATTGGGAGTCGGCAAACATATGTGGGATAGGAATTGGTGGGGTATATGGAAGAAGATCTACAATAGGTTCTTCATTCTCAACTTCTATGATAACCTCCCTTTCGGGTGGTGTCGGTGAATTGTGCTCAACCTCTACTCTTTTCCCACCAGAACTATCCTCAACCTTATTATAACTCTCCTCAACTTCATCATCAATCTCCTTAGGATTTTCGAATTGTTCTTCACTACTGGTTGTTATAACATACGCATTCTCCTCAAGGGAAGGACCTATAGGTGTCATCGCAAGTAGTAAAATTTGGGTCTCCAATGCATCAGTGTGAGTCGTGAGGGACTCGATTGTAGTGTTCATCTGCCTAAGGGTTTCATAAGTATCAAGATGTTGTCTTCTAAGCTCTTCATTCTGGATAGTTTGTGCGTCCACAAAACGCTCCATCATAGACTTTAGCCTAAAGTTAGCTGAGGTTTCAAGGAAATCTTCCATTAATGTTTCGAGGTTGGGATTAATAGATTCTTCTGGTGCCTCGAAATATTGGGAATGATGATCGTACAGGAAGTTTGGTTGTGGTTCCTCGAGATACTGGGAGTGAGTCAGTGTCGCATTAAAATCTTGCATTAATTCTTCAAGGTTGGAATTATGGGATTCTTGTGACTCCTGAAAATGTTGGGGTTGGTAATCATAGGAAAAATTTAGGTGCAGCTCCTCAAAATTTTGGGGTTGGTAGGTGCAGAGGTAATTTGGGTGAGAATGGTTGAACGAAGGGTTGAAATTCTCCATATGTATTTCGAGGTTGGGATTATGGTATCCTTGAGATTCCTCGAAATACTGGGAATGGGGATTACAGAAAAAATTTGGGTGGAACATAGTTAAATAAATAAGAAAGAAAATGCCTTAGTCTATACGGTGCAACAACGGAATAACAATATTGACTTTTGGTCCCCGGCAACGGCGCCAAAAACTTGATAGTGGTAAACAATACGTCTAACGGTTTCTAACTGCAAGTGCATAGCCTATCGCGTAGTAATAAAGATATCGAACCCACAGAGACCAATGTCAACCTACCGTTATCTATCGTTGCACTGTAAAGCTAAGGCTAATGATATTTTTATGGTTTAAGGGAAACTAGAACTGAAACTAAAATAAATCTAAGAAAGAAAATAAGAATAAAACGAGGCCGGGATATGGATTCCGCGCTCCTAAAGGACTTTATAGAATTCGGTACTAATTACGACTATAGCTAGTTCCGTAGAATATATCAGCTTAAAGACTCCGCCTCACGCTCTCGCGGTCTTAACTAAAGCCACACTTCCTAATCCCAAGATTTTGCTCTCGCTCGCCCGGTAACTAAGAAACGTGTTTTGAAAGCTAATAATATCCTAAACGTCTCTAAAGCGCTCTCGCTGTATTTAGATAAGTTGCCTAATTTCTACTATCCGGTTCGATCCCCACGCTCTCGCTGTGCCGGTTCTAACCTTAATTAGTTTCTCACTCTCGTGACAAAACCGTGTTAAATAACATCTCACTCTCGTGACAATGCTAATTAAATTACGCTTAGAAATTAAAACCAAAACAAACATACAATCATAATTTCACACCTAATAATTTCTACGGAGTTCCATCGGTAACGACGGTCCTCATACGCCGGACTCTAAATAATTTAGCTACTCATTTTTATTAAACCAACAGACAGATACAAAATGAAATAAATAAATATTAAAGCATGCATTATATAATAATAATAGAAACTTAACATAAATAAATAATTAAACTTAATATAAATGCAAAAATAAAAACCTTGATAATTGAATTCTTAAACTCCTTCTTCCACAGATTGGCAAGCTCGGAGTTTCGGAATCGGAATCTAAATAAAATACGAATTCTGAAGCTAGAAAGAGATTAATTGAAATAACAATTTCCTAATGTTGGAAATTGTTATTTAATTGGGTTGGAAATAGAAACAGAAAAATAAATAAAAACAAGGCTGGAAAAATAATTGGGTTGAAAGAAAATTGGCAGAGCTTCCGCATAAAAATGCAGAATAAAACTCTGTAATTTTCCAATTGAAACTAGGGTATTTATAGAACTAGATTTTGGGCTTGGGCAGTTGGATTTGGCACAGCATGGGCCTCGTTCATGAAGGAGAGAATTCAGCAAAGTGGCGTACTGGTTTGAGGAAAAGTAGGACTCACGTAGCGCACGTCCAATGAACATTTCAATTTTAACCTACTTACCTTTGTCACGTTCGTGACAAAGGTGTAACGGTCATTTTTCCCATTTCCAGCGTGTCATGGTCGTGGTGATGCTGTGACGATCGTTATGCTCCAAAAAGCACGTCACGGTCGTGAGACCATTGTGACGGTCGTGACACATCAAAAAGGCGTGTCACGGTCGTGAGAGGGGTGTCACGACCGTGACACCCACAATTTCTAGATTCAGGTTTCAGATCTCAGTCTTAGCTTTCCGGCGCTTTGAACGGGGCGTCATTTCGATTTACGGTTCAAAAGTTATGGCCATTTTCGTCAGACTACTTTTTTGTATGCGAATTGTTCCATTTCTTCTTTTTTTCGCCCGATTCGGTTCCTTTCTTCGCATACGACTCTTAAATGGTTGAATACCTGAAACAAACAAAATAAACAAAATACCAACATAATATGGTGCAAATGAATATCAAAACGAGTACAAAATATGCATTAATAAAGTCAAATAAACGATGTATTTTCACGTCATCAAACTCTCCCACACTTAAACCTTTGCTTGTCCTCAAGCAATAAACCAACTTATCAAAAATCAAGGTAAGCGCAATTTGAAACACAAACACACTGAACTCTAATCGTATGCGGCTACTAGGCTATGTCAAATCAATTTGGACAAATCAAGACCAAGGATACCGTAATGACACAATTTTCAAAAACTCCATCATTATGCAGACCAATTCGAATCATGCCATTATAACTCAACCTAAGTCTCTTGCTCTCTTTCACTCCTTTTCGTTCGAGCGCAATCACATTAAGCCCGTTATCCTTGCTCGCACATGGTAAGTTAACCTGTTAGTGTCTAATGATCTCGTCTTTTCATTCTTTTTCATTTCTTTTATTTTTCTTAATTCATCGAATTTAAAGAGCCCGCTCCGTTAGGCTAAATGGTCGGGTAAGGGCCACCTAACTTAAAAGGAACTTATCCTATCAGTTGCTTTTCTAATTCAATCATTTTTCATGTTTAGAGATCATACACATATTTGCATTGGTTACTTACTTAGTTTGTTCATAGGATGGTGCTGACTGCTAATAAAAACTACTTAGAAGCTATTTTCGAAAACTTGGAGACTAAGGTTTCAGCATAATGTCCACTCAAATCGATTTTTCATCACGAGGGGGTTTAGGGTGTCAAAACAGTATTCGTGTTATTGAAATGTCCCTAAGTTTCTCTAACAAGCCTAAAGCAACAACCTATATACTTCCAGAGTGTGTGCCATGCCTCGAAAAAAAAGAAAATATTTTGATGGAAAAATTTTAAAATTTCGGGGAGATTTGATAACAACTGAAAAACATCATGCAATAAACAAAAAAATAGTGAATATGCTAGAAGACAGTAAAATGAAAACGGTAAAGTTCCTCCCCCACACTTAAACTAAACATTGTCCTCAATGTTTTGATGAAAGGTGGAAAAGGAAAGATAGAACCTGTATAGATGCCTTTGTTTGCTACCACGGCCAAATTCGCTCTGATTCTTCCCTAGTTGTCCCTGTCTTTGCTGATCACCTCTTCTCCGACGTCTTGTACTACGAGATATCTGAATCTGCTAAAACTTCACTTTCCTGAAGTCGCTCATCATATTGCCTATTTTCGAAGGAAGTACCTGCAAAACATGTTAGGAAAATATTGTGCGGTGTGTGCAGGTGGAGCCAGACCATGCAAAGAACAAGGATAAGGTGAGTAATCGATGGGAGAGACATGCCATCTCCTATCATACTCAACATCGGTGTCACCACCAGCAGCGACATTCAAAGGAATGTGCGTGGGCACCATCTCATCTTGAGGGATTGTCGTCTAGAGATTCTTTCGCCTAATGGAAGATGAGACGTGACAAACCATACATTTCTTTATTTTCTGCAAACAAAAACAATAAAAGAAAAAAAACATTAAATTAAAAACCCGTGGGTTGCCACCCCGCGGAGTTTTGTTTAACGTTGACAGCTCGACGGTTATGAGCCTTACTCTTCGGTTTCCATTTCCACTTATCAAGCCATCTCACATATCCCTCACCTTTCCTTTTCTTCCTTTTGTGGGGTGGTTCATTCTTTTGAACTTGTGGTGGTGGTTCTGGATCTATGCTAGATATTAGCTTTTCATGTTTGAACCTAGTTGTTTCATTCATCACCTTAAAGTCTAACCTTATCCTCTTAGCACTAATGACTTCCCTCGTTTCATGGTCCTTAAATTTTCTCTTTTTATGCAGGGGTTCGAACAAGGGTGCATCGGTGTGGATATTATCCAATATCTCCTCATAAGTTTTGGATTGGGAGTCGGCAAACATATGTGGGATAGGAATTGGTGGGGTATATGGAAGAAGATCTACAATAGGTTCTTCATTCTCAACTTCTATGATAACCTCCCTTTCGGGTGGTGTCGGTGAATTGTGCTCAACCTCTACTCTTTTCCCACCAGAACTATCCTCAACCTTATTATAACTCTCCTCAACTTCATCATCAATCTCCTTAGGATTTTCGAATTGTTCTTCACTACTGGTTGTTATAACATACGCATTCTCCTCAAGGAAAGGACCTACGCAAGTAGTAAAATTTGGGTCTCCAATGCATCAGTGTGAGTCGTGAGGGACTCGATTGTAGTGTTCATCTGCCTAAGGGTTTCATAAGTATCAAGATGTTGTCTTCTAAGCTCTTCATTCTGGATAGTTTGTGCGTCCACAAAACGCTCCATCATAGACTTTAGCCTAAAGTTAGCTGAGGTTTCAAGGAAATCTTCCATTAATGTTTCGAGGTTGGGATTAATAGATTCTTCTGGTGCCTCGAAATATTGGGAATGATGATCGTACAGGAAGTTTGGTTGTGGTTCCTCGAGATACTGGGAGTGAGTCAGTGTCGCATTAAAATCTTGCATTAATTCTTCAAGGTTGGAATTATGGGATTCTTGCGACTCCTGAAAATGTTGGGGTTGGTAATCATAGGAAAAATTTAGGTGCAGCTCCTCAAAATTTTGGGGTTGGTAGGTGCAGAGGTAATTTGGGTGAGAATGGTTGAACGAAGGGTTGAAATTCTCCATATGTATTTCGAGGTTGGGATTATGGTATCCTTGAGATTCCTCGAAATAATGGGAATGGGGATTACAGAAAAAATTTGGGTGGAACATAGTTAAATAAATAAGAAAGAAAATGCCTTAGTCTATACGGTGCAACAACGGAATAACAATATTGACTTTTGGTCCCCGGCAACGGCGCCAAAAACTTGATCGTGGTAAACAATACGTCTAACGGTTTCTAACTGCAAGTGCATAGCCTATCGCGTAGTAATAAAGATATCGAACCCACAGAGACCAATGTCAACCTACCGTTATCTATCGTTGCACTGTAAAGCTAAGGCTAATGATATTTTTATGGTTTAAGGGAAACTAGAACTGAAACTAAAATAAATCTAAGAAAGAAAATACGAATAAAACGAGGCCGGGATATGGATTCCGCGCTCCTAAAGGACTTTATAGAATTCGGTACTAATTACGACTATAGCTAGTTCCGTAGAATATATCAGCTTAAAGACTCCGCCTCACGCTCTCGCGGTCTTAACTAAAGCCACACTTCCTAATCCCAAGATTTTGCTCTCGCTCGCCCGGTAACTAAGAAACGTGTTTTGAAAGCTAATAATATCCTAAACGTCTCTAAAGCGCTCTCGCTGTATTTAGATAAGTTGCCTAATTTCTACTATCCGGTTCGATCCCCACGCTCTCGCTGTGCCGGTTCTAACCTTAATTAGTTTCTCACTCTCGTGACAAAACCGTGTTAAATAACATCTCACTCTCGTGACAATGCTAATTAAATTACGCTTAGAAATTAAAACCAAAACAAACATACAATCATAATTTCACACCTAATAATTTCTACGGAGTTCCATCGGTAACGACGGTCCTCATACGCCGGACTCTAAATAATTTAGCTACTCATTTTTATTAAACCAACAGACAGATACAAAATGAAATAAATAAATATTAAAGCATGCATTATATAATAATAATAGAAACTTAACATAAATAAATAATTAAACTTAATATAAATGCAAAAATAAAAACCTTGATAATTGAATTCTTAAACTCCTTCTTCCACAGATTGGCAAGCTCGGAGTTTCGGAATCGGAATCTAAATAAAATACGAATTCTGAAGCTAGAAAGAGATTAATTGAAATAACAATTTCCTAATGTTGGAAATTGTTATTTAATTGGGTTGGAAATAGAAACAGAAAAATAAATAAAAACAAGGCTGGAAAAATAATTGGGTTGAAAGAAAATTGGCAGAGCTTCCGCATAAAAATGCAGAATAAAACTCTGTAATTTTCCAATTGAAACTAGGGTATTTATAGAACTAGATTTTGGGCTTGGGCAGTTGGATTTGGCACAGCATGGGCCTCGTTCATGAAGGAGAGAATTCAGCAAAGTGGCGTACTGGTTTGAGGAAAAGTAGGACTCACGTAGCGCACGTCCAATGAACATTTCAATTTTAACCTACTTACCTTTGTCACGTTCGTGACAAAGGTGTAACGGTCATTTTTCCCATTTCCAGCGTGTCATGGTCGTGGTGATGCTGTGACGATCGTTATGCTCCAAAAAGCACGTCACGGTCGTGAGACCATTGTGACGGTCGTGACACATCAAAAAGGCGTGTCACGGTCGTGAGAGGGGTGTCACGACCATGACACCCACAATTTCTAGATTCAGGTTGCAGATCTCAGTCTTAGCTTTCCGGCGCTTTGAACGGGGCGTCATTTCGATTTACGGTTCAAAAGTTATGGCCATTTTCGTCAGACTACTTTTTTGTATGCGAATTGTTCCATTTCTTCTGTTTTTCGCCCGATTCGGTTCCTTTCTTCGCATACGACTCTTAAATGGTTGAATACCTGAAACAAACAAAATAAACAAAATACCAACATAATATGGTGCAAATGAATATCAAAACGAGTACAAAATATGCATTAATAAAGTCAAATAAACGATGTATTTTCACATCATCATCGGGAATACTTTAAATTCTTGTAAGAAGTGCTTCACTATGGGAAGATGACTCTTGCTAGGGATAATCCTTATTGCTCTGTTGGGAAAGAGAAGGATTTGGTTTGATATCTACTGGGAAATAAGATCAAGGAAACATTCTGAAGAAAATTTTGACGACTTTATTGGGGATAACTTCCATGCGCATGTTGGGGATAACGAAAGTGAAACGCGTCCTGCTGAGGAGGAAAGACTTCTCATCGTTTCGTGTTAGGGATCATTTTCTTTTATCCAGACTTTACCTTAAGAGGATTTTACAAAAGACTTGGTGTCTTTAAACTCTCCAGGAGTATAATTGCCCCGGTATTCTGAACTTCCGATTATCTGCCTTCGGGAAAGAATGAATCCTCATGCGATTGGGGTGGCTTACCCCAGTATGAGTCTTTGACTAATTGCTCTAGGAGAGATCTGAATCTCAAGTGATTGCCCCAATTTGGCTGAATTTTGAAGAGATTGCTTGATGTAACTGCCCCGGATTGGCTGGCCTTTACCATGACTGGTTGGGAAAATCCTTACTCAATGAAGCTTTCTCGGAAAAGTGAACCTTGATGTGACTGTCTTTCAGAAGCTTTAGGCTTCTCAACTTGGCAAGCTTAAGCTTCTGGACTGAATTTCCACATGTGAGCTTTTTATGATGCCAAACAAATGTATGCAAGCAGAAAATGTTTTATTCTGAGAATGGAAATTCTAATGCAACACACATGTTAATCTTGAAGTTTTGAAAAGGTGTCGCAAACCTTTGTGAGCGAATCACTGGTTGAGATACGAAATTATTTTTGAATGAAAGTATGTACATGCAATACCAACAAGTATCTTTTTGCACAACTCATAGGAGTCAGGAACACGGCCTCATGGTAGTACGCTCTCAAAATAATCCTGTTTCAGTTAGGACTTTTGAGGGTTATATCGTGGTTTGCTTCACGGTTATAGAAACAAAGGATATAGGCTCGAAGTTTATTTGTGCCCACCCCTCTTCATGATGTCCTCCATTCCTATGTTCAGCTAATTTTCACAAGCGCTCACCTTTCATAAGGGTTTCGTGTCGGTTGAGGAAACATTGCTGCTATCGGTTCAAGCACCAATCAGGTTATTGTTTGGAGTCAGTCACCCCTTGGTCTTTCGTGTTTGTGCCACACGAGTTTGTTCTTGCTGAGGATTTTTCTTGTGTAATCATTTTCGTCTTTCGCTTTTGCGTTATTTTGCTTATCCCTAACTTTACCCTGGACTGATTCTTGTGAATCTTTGATTGTGGAATCCAGCGGGATGCCCTAATTTTTTCCTAAGTCACTTGTTTTCAAGTTTCGACTTAGCGGGCTTTTTCATTTCTCTCTTTTTTTGAACAAATCATGTGACACTACTTGTCTTAATTGCTTTGTAAGAGTTGTGACTGCCTCATTCTTTGGTCGATGAAGGATAGCCATTGTGGCTTCCAGTCTTTGGACCTCTTGATTTGGATAACCATTGTGACTTCTGGTCTTTGGACCTCTTTATTAACATAGTAAAATGTAATGGATCCTCAAATACACTCCTTTATGAAAGCCTGAACGCTTGGTCCGACTAGCTGACATCTACCCTACCCCTGGGTTACATATGAGGGTTTTTTCATGCAAAAAGAAAATCCTACTTCAAGGTTCAAAAGGGGTTAGCGAGGGTCTATCTCCCTTATATCTCCAGTGTTTAGGGATTTGAAACAAAGCATGTACATCGTCAACAAGGTATTATTCGAGAGCACACAATTATAGGCTCTTGCATTTTTGTTTCGTCATTCTCCTTCATAGAGTTTAAGCACGACAATTGGTATTGGAATGTAAACATGCAAGGTTATAAGTGAATGCGAATGAATTACTTCAAGAAAAACATGTGAGTTTTATTATTGCTAACATTCAAAAGAAAACAAATTTTATACATGTAGACAAATGTTTAGGACATAAAAGAAACTACAAATGGAAATGCAGTAAAGAAACTAAATATTGTCGTTATTGAGGAGGCTTGACTTCGTCTGGACCTATCAGTCTTGGATACTTTTAGTGATCAATAGCTCTTTCACAGACTTGTAATCTTCAAGTTGCAGCCGTATACCCAACCATGGAAATCATACCTCTTCTTCTATTTATTCTGACTCTGACACGAGACATCTGAAGGAAAGAGTAAAGCTGGGAAGTAAAGTTGCCTTATAAGGTTGCTCGGAAAGACCTGACGATCTTCTGCCTACGTATCTCCATTGACCAATGACCAATGAAGAATCAGAGCGACGTAGTTCCCCTTAATAGGGAAGACAATGCATTGAAGAAAAACAAACAAACAGTTGCCATTGCTGAGAGTATCTGAATACTGATGGCTTTATTTGCTTCTTGAAGATTCCAGCTTAATATGGACCATCTGGTAAAACAACCGAGACACCGGCTCCATTGTGATTAGGCATTGGGTTTTGGAGTACATTTGGGTGAGGCGCAAAATTGATCGCCTTGGAGTCAATTAGGTCATGTACCTTGTTCTGAAAAGCCCAACATTTCTCAATACTATGCCCCTGGGCACTCGAATGGAACTCGCATCTGGCATTTGCATCAAAGTTTGGAGGTAGATTATCAGGAGAAGGAGCTCTCATGGTACGAAGCTTGACCATGTTCAACTTTAGCAGCTCTGGAAGCAATACAGCATATGGGCATGGGATGGGATCAAGTTTGGGTTTCTCGCTCTTTTTCTTTCCTGATTTGGTCTTTGTGCCTGATGTTGCTGACCTTGAGGTTGTGGCTGAACATGTGGTGTAATAGTCACTGCAGATGTTTGGTAGTAACCTTGTGAACGGCCTCTGTCTTGGCCCCTATACACAACATTGGTCTCGCCTTCTCTTCGTCTTTGGCCATTGCCAAAAGGCTTTTTCACACCCGAAGAACCAACACTGCTTGCATCATGGATCTTTCCAAATTTCAGGAAGTTTTCTATCCTTTCTCCAACGATGAAAATATCAGCAAAACCGATGGATGGGCAAGCGGCCAGACGATCCAAGTATGCACCTTGCAAGGTGCCCATAAACATGTCTGCCATTTCCCGATCGAGCAATGGAGGTTGAACCTGTGCGGCCAGCTCACACCACCTCTGAGTATACTGCTTAAAACTTTCCTAGGGTCCTTGAGACAAATTCTGCAACTTAGTGCAGTTTGGAGCCATATCAATATTGTATTGACACTGCTTGAGAAAAGCTTAAGCTAAATCTTTCCAGCATCGGATAGAGACCCTGCTCAGCTTCATGTACCAGCTCAATGAAGCTCCAAATAGACTATCTTGGAAGAAATGCATCCAAATTTTCTCATCATCAGTGTGAGCCGAGATTCTTCCAAAGTATGCATGAATGTGAGTTCTAGGGCATGTGCTGCCATTGTACTTGTCAAATGATGGTGCTTTGAACTTTGGAGGGATTCTGACTCCTGGCACTAACCCAAGACTGGTTACATTGATGCCTAGGGAATTCTGACATTCCATGGCCTTAATCTTCTCTGCCAACTCTTCATACCTGCGGTCATTGATCTCATTCATATTACCCATGTCAGCATCCAGTAGAGTGAACTGGTCCTCTTGTGTTGGTGCAGAGAAGACAGTAATGTGCTATTGAAGAGTCATAATAACAGTACCATCGAAATCCTGGATCTCAGGACCAAAGTGTAATACCTCAAAATTTTCCCTCTCATTTCCCCAACATTTTTTGCATAGTATTTTGCATACATAGCTTCATGAAATAGCCAACAACATTGCATCATGTGTAGCATGGCTAAGGCATAGGTATGTGATCAATGATGGGAGCAACTGAAGGCTATACAAAGGCAATCAATGGGCCACAAAGTTCTCAACCTTATGCAAAGGGTTCATAATATCCCACAAGTCTTCATTTGAAGCCACAAGCCATGGAAAGATGTGGTTTAATCAAAGGAGGCAAGCAGTGCAACATTTCTTGATGAAAAGGGCCAAATTAGGGTTTCACTTCTACTGGGCTTCTCCATGAAATTTTGATTCAAAGTGTATTCCATTGTATTATACATGATGTCAAATGCCTAGGGTTCAAATTTCGTCCACAAATTCATTTTGGAAGAGGTTCGACTGGCCAGACGACTGAAAATCGAGGAATCGGGGAAAAGGCAACCGAGCTAGGTAAAAAAAGGGTCGACTGCTGACTTTTAAGATCGAGATCATGAAATTAGGGTTACAATGATCCTAGGGTTCAAATTTGGTCAAGAAATGATGGAGGAATCATAAAAAATCAAAGAAGAAAATCATTTGAAAAGTGGTTGATTTCACCATTTCCCTCCACTTTTCCTTCCACTTTCCTTCCACACTTCCTTTCATTCTTTCCCTCTTGTTTTTCCATTTCAATTCCATTCCATTTCCCTTGGATTCTTCTACCATGTTCTACCATCTTCTAGAGTGTTCCAAGGAATATTCCAAGGAATATTCCTTCTCCAACCCTAACCCTAACTAACTACCAAACCATAATTTAGGATCTCAAGCCTAATTTTTGGGCCTCAAACCTAAACCATATTTAATCCATTTTCATCCAAACCAAAAAGGACTCTCTCACAATTTTCGTTCCCAAAAATTTCCAAAATTTTCATTCTCTCACAATCACTTTTTCTCTCTCACTTTTCCTCCATTTTCCCTTTTCACTAAAGCTTTTTGAAGAAGCTCTTCAAATTCCACATTGAAACATGAAGATTTTGAAGCTTAGCCTCCAACCTCCATTGATTTGTGGATTGTGGAAGAAGAAGCTACTGATTTTTGTGAGGATTTCGGCTTATCGGAAGTGCACGAAGGTTCAAGCATCAAGAATGCATTTATTTTGCGGATTCACGGTTTTCTTGGTTTTCTCTTTGATCAAGCTCTGATTCTTGCAACATTCACCGAAGCACTTCTCCGCTTCATAGGTTGGTGATCTAAATCACTTCTCCTTTAAGTTATTCTCTTCACCTCGCCATTTCGGCATTCTTTAATTGCTTTTCATTTTGCTTGCGATCGATTTCGTTTTCGTTATGTGTTGCTTGCGATTTGTGATTTTTAATGATTTAGAAGCTAAGGTGTAGATAGTTATAGGATCTATCATGCGTAAATAAGCCCTAATTGAGTAGAAATTAGTGTTAGCATGTTCCTAGGTATGTTGGAGATCATTAGAAGTGAGTTTGTGGCCAAAAGCACTTATTTCTAAACTTTTTTCACATTCTGGATCAGTGTGGTTAACCGGTTAACGCGTGCGTTTTAGCCACAAATTAGTGCAGTTTTAGGACCATTAACCGGTTAACCATTTGGTTAACCGGATAACGCTGTTAGATTTTGGAAATTTTGCTTATTTGATAGCTTAGTAATTATTTCTAGTTCCTCCAATGTTCATACATGTTTAGGTACTGATTTTTGGGAATTTTGGGGTTTATTTCCAGTAGCTCATTCCCCCATTTCGAGTCGTTTCGACGCGTTTCCGTTCATTTTGCGTATTATGCGTTTTTGTGTTCCTTTGTGTATGGTTTGATTTGTTGCATTTTGTTGCCATGTTTATGCATCATTTAGCATGTGAATAATCATGTTACATTATGTTTTACATCTTTCGCATTGCATTAAATCATTTTGCATTTTATTGTATCAAGATATGTTGCACTTTACATAATCATATATGTATGTGCATTTGGTTGCATTTGATTGCATGTTGGATCCTATCATTCACATCATTTCAATTCTGAATTTTGCATTGAGTTTGACATTATTGTTGATCTATAATGTTTCATGTTCATGACCAAGACTCATTATGTTCATATGCCATATTCATGTGCCATATTTTGCATACTTGTTGCATAATCAACCATGTGATGTATTCTTGCATAATCCTTCAAAATGTTCATGTTCTTTCATTTATGTATGTTGACATATGTTCAAATGTATGTTCATGATGAAGTTGGTGCATATTTCATTGAGTTTGTGCATTAAAAAATGAAAATAACCAAATCTGTATTTTGCATTTCATAGCTGACTTTGCATATAGGTGCTGTAAAATACATGTTGTTTGTTATGTTTGCATGCTGTATTGGACTTTTACACCTACCTTTTCATGCTGCATGCTGGCTGTAAAAAGTGGCAATGTGTTGTGCATTGTTTTGATAGCTGTTTGTGTATTAGGGGTTGTAGTAGGTGCTGTATTTTTTGTTTTAGCATATTTTTAGTTCCTCTAGAATTAAGATAGATTTTAGATAGAGTCCTAGAGTCATTAGGATTTAATTAGTGTATGTTTGCTTTATTATTTTAAATAAAAAATGCACACTAATATTTGTTTTGTAGGGGGAAAGGTATGTTTCCTTACACCTTATCCTTTTATTTTTATGCATTTCTTTATGCATTTTATTTCACTTTTTCTTTCCATATTTGTTGTTGGTAGGGTTCCCCTTTGTTAGGACCAACTTATCTTCCTTAGGAAGTAAGTTGCATCCTTTTTCTTCTCTCTTTTCCCTTTGCTCTTTTGGATTAGAAAAGCCTCACTCGCCATTAGGACCACCATTTTAATAATTAACTTAGGGTTATGTCTTAGTTCCCCTTAGTTTTTTCCTTTTCTCCATTTGAGTCTTTCTCTTTCTCATCTTCAAACAAAATCCAAAAAGACTTAATAAATGCATGAAAGGATCCCTTTTGTATAGCCTTATTCCATGGGGACTTACATTCATTCCATCTTGGATTGGTGTAAGCTTGTCTAGCATGATGTACAAGTCTCATCAAGGGGTTGTTTCACAAAGAAAACATAAAAGACATTTCTTCACAAAAAATACAAAAACACTAAATAAAGTTCAACAAGCTAGTGAACTTAAACCCTAATCCTAGGAAACAAGTCTTGGATAAATTCTCCTTGCTTGGTGTGCTTGTTCTATTATTCCATCTTGGAATGTAGTAGCAAGTATACATTCCATGGAAAAGAGTTTGAATTCACTTCCTTGTGCCAAATTTAACAAAACTCTTAAAAGGAAAAAAACAAACAATAAGCGACTTTCCTGTGGGAATTCTCTTCTCATCTCACTCACTCTTAACGCGAACTCGCGACGACTTGTCTCACATGCAAGACGGTAAACGCACTCGTAACAGACGAGCCTACAACACCTGAGCATAAACATACGCAGTTCCAGCCATAAAAAACACAAACAAATAGTTCTCGCCTAGTTAGGAGAACTACGTCGACTCTGATCCTCATTATCCCGATGAGGTACGTAGGCAGCGGGGTAGGGCCCGTTCGAGCATATTCTTTATTTTCCCTACATTTTCCCCATTCTTTCTTTTTGTTCTCTTTTCCAATTCCTTTTCTCATTGCATTTCCATTCCAGTAGAAGTTCATTTGTTCAGCAGCATCTTATTTCTCACCCTTTGAAACAAACAAGCAAGTGTGGATCCCGTCGGGTACGGCGGACGATCTGGGGTGCTAATACCTTCCCAGATCGTAACCGACTCCCGAACCCATATCTTTGGTTCACAAGGCCTTGTCCTTTCCTTCTTCCTAGGTTTGTACAACATTACCTTTCCCATTCATTCGGGATAAAAATGCCTGGCTGGCGACTCAACCTTTTCCGCGCCACTTTCGCGTTTGTACTAGGATGAGAATCCCGGGAGCGACAGCTGGCGACTCTGATGGGGACCGAACCCAGAATATATGGTTTCCCTTGTAGATTCAATCCTAGCGCCTGTTTGTTTTTGTTTCTTTGGGTGTTTATATGTGTGTGTTGTTGTGTTTATTTACTGTTTTCGTTTACAATTTATTTTACAGCTTTATTTACTGCTTTCAGTATTTATTTTCCATGCATCATATTATACTGGATTGTCTGGTTGTGCTGGTTTTCATTTTTTCTGTTGGATGGGGTTACTGTGAGATGAGCTTGTAATCGGGGCTCGAGTGCACCCTTGGACTTAGAGTGGTTCCACTTTGGCTTCATGGCATCTTGCTATGTTGGTATTTGTGAGTTCCATGCCTTGACTTGTGACCTTCTCGGGAATGTATTGATACCAGAATCTTTCTGGGTTAATACACTACCTTGATAGTTATGTGCAGTCAAGGGACCGATCATTGAGAACCTTTGTGGAAACATCCCTCTCTAGTGATGACAGTGGCAGACCACATTTGTTGGCAAACCCAATCGCATCCGAGGAATCCAATTAAGGCAAACTGTTCGTATGACGGTAGTATTGTACCCTTCGGGATGAATGTACTATTGTTTCTCGATTCAGTGCTTGAAGCTGACGACTTATGAGGGATGCTTGTTTCCTTGGACTCGGCTGAGACCTCCCTGAGTAGTACATAATGCCAAACCGATTCCCTGATATGGTCATGAGCCATTTCTCGGAGATGGTGAACATATTATTGCTATTCGGCCTCGAGAGTCCGTGATGTTTGACCCGAGTAGCACACCCGTGAGATTGGGAGGGGTTTACAGGTTTGCAGGAACCCAAAACTTCAACATACCCTTGTATGCCAACACACTTCAGTGATATGATTTTGTTCTGTTAATTATGGATTCTGAAGTCATGAACTCCTAATCAGAGATTTGTGATGATGTTGTGGCCTTGCATAGACACTTGATTACCTGATTCACTACACAGACACATCACTGATCACATGCCTTTCCTTGCATAACATCATAACATCATTAATCATTTTGTGTTCTTTTTGTTCTCGGGGTTTATTACCTCCTATTCTGGTCATATTTGCTGCTTCAACATGGATATTCCAAGGAAGAAAAATGTCCATTATACGTTCCCGCATCCAGAGACAAATGGTATTCAGAAGTTAATTGGCTTGATGGGGGACAAAGTGCTTGATGATTTCAGAAAAGAGTTTGGAAAGATCTTAAACTATGTGAATAAGCCAACCACTGATTAGAGGGATAGCTTGCATTCTCTACTGCAGTTCTATGATCCACAGCTGAGGGTTTTTGTTTTCCCTGACTACATCTTGGCTCCCACATTAGAAGAGATATCCAACATCCTCAAAATCCCCATCAAAAATGGTGCTCCTTACTATGGCTTAGAGAAGACGCCTTCATCCAAAGATATAGCTGAGTCTTTTCTTTTGGATTTATCCAAAGTTAGCAGAGAAGGGGATGCCACCAATGGTAAAGGACTTTTCTTAGATTTTCTTATCAAGGAAGCTCAGGACCTGGCCTCTGAGAACAAATGGGATAAGTTCAACACCTTGCTTGCTTTGATAGTGTATGGGACTAGTTTGTTTCCAAGAGAGAAGGGTTTAATGAACATGGATGCTATCACCATATTTTCCAGAAGAAATCCAATACCCACTTTGCTAGGTGACTTTTACTATGGGGTTCACCATAGAAATGAAAAGAGGAAAGGACATGTAAATTGTTGTGCTCCCCTATTTGCTGATTGGTTTGTAAGGCAACTCCCTAAATCAGGACCTTTTCAGGATTTGAAACAATCTTGGAAGTGGTCCAAAAGATTAATGGGCTTAACCTCAGCTGACATTGCATGGGGATGCAACAGAAATCTTGTGGGCAAAGAAATACTAGTCCGTTGTGGTAGTTTCCCAAGTGTTCCTCTGTTAGGAAGGAAAGGTGGGATCAGTTACAATCCTATCTTGTCCAGGAAGCAGTTTGGTTATCCATTAAGAGTTGTGCCTTTGATTGAAGAGGCAAATGAATCTTTGTATTTTCCAGTTGAAGGAAATCTCAAGAAGAGCATGCTGGTATCCCAAGCTTGGGAGGTTAGAGTGATAAAAGGGAAGAAATACTTTGGGAGAGTGGATCTCAACACTTATGATCCTTTTGCCAGCTGGTTGGAGGATCGTGTGGAGACCCTGTTGTTCCCATTTTCTAGAGAAACACCTCTCTACCCTAAGGAGGTAGCACCCACAACTTCAGTGCCTCTTCAAGATTATCAAAAGTTGGAAGCCTTGGTTCAACAGCTCAGGTTGGAGAATCAAGAAGCTTACAATTTGTGTCAGAAGCTGAAGATGCAGAATCAAAAGTTGGAGGAAAGAGCTCACAAAGCTGAAGAGATGGTTAGGCTCAAGCAGCAAGACTTTCAAGAGAGAGAGAGCTCTACTTCAAGAAAAAGGGATTAGCTGAAACTCACAAGGCGGCCCAGCGCCGGAAGGAGAGGAAGGATTTGAATGAAGCCAATGAAGCTATCACCTTATGGCAAGAGAAGTTGGAGGACAATTTGAGGAAGCAGAAAGAGCTGGAAGTCAAGCATAAGCTGGAAATCAAGAGTCTACAGGATTCTTTGGATGGACAGAGAGAGCTCCTTCAGAAGGCTTATCATCAAGTGAAGGGTCGTCTCTAAAGTCTAGCAGAAAGCCAACAAGCAGTAAAGGAAGCTCAAAGAGAAATAAAAGAATTGAAAGTGAAAGCTGACGTCAAGAGGGAAAAAAATCATTCCTTTACAAGCCCGAAAAGTGAAAAGGTGTTCCTACAGCAAATTGAGGAATTGCATGCCTCCTTTGACCTTAGGGATATCCTAATTCAGAAGTTCGTACATGAACCTACACATCCAGATATAGCTCAGTTGTTGTAAGGTGTCAAGCGCCTTAGTTGGAGGTTACGGGATGTAGATTTTACTAAGCTTTAGTCTTGTATTCATATGACTTGGATTTACCCACAGGCTTGTTGTGGGAATCCCCTCTCTCCTGATTTACTTTTCTCTTGACATATGAATTTGCACCCTGTGAGGGTTTTTGTTGTTTCAATTATCTTCTGGTTTACCCGAAGTCTTTGGTTATATCTGTTGCACAGACATAAAATAAATGCCACCACTTCAAGTTTGAATGTCACACAGGATTTTCTTGCAAGGGATATTTTTCTCAACACCAGAATGGGAAAGTAAAATGAAGCCTTGGGAATAAAAGGAATACATTGCATTGCATATGCATCATTTGCATTTTTTCTTTATTTTGCAGGTTTTCTACAGGTTGCTTAACTTATCTGTGTTTCAGGCAAAGATTGCGAGAGCTGCCAAGGACCGACATCTCCGACAAAATATCCCACATCGTTACGTAACTCGCAACAACCAGAGGACAGTCTAGATACTATGCAAACTGAGCTTAATGAGTTTCGCACCAGAATGGGAGAGTTCATGGTCATGATGCAAGGGATGGCTCAGGGACAACAAGAGTTAAGGAATGCAATTCAAGGGCTCAACCCTCCTCAGACTAATCCTCCTGTAACCACTCCTGGCGTGCAAGTGACTCCTCCCAACACCAAAAATGGCCTAGGTGGACCTCAAGTTCCAAAACAGGTCACAACAACTTTCATTCCGGTGCAAGACAGGTAGAAGGATCAGTTCTCTCCTTTTAACAACAACATAGGGTTCGGTGGAGAAGGAAATCTTCAAGACTTTTTGATGCTTGCGGAGAAAGTCAAAGCCCTCGAGTGTAGAGACACTTTGGGGATAGATGTGTCTGACATGGGCCAATTCCCCGGGGTGGTTATTCCTCACAAATTCAGGACGCCTACTTTTGACAAGTATAACAGTAGCTCCTGCCCAAAGACTCACTTGCAGGCATTCTACCGAAAGATCGCTACTCATACTAGGGATGAAAAGCTCTGGATGTACTACTTCCAGGATAGTCTCTCCGGAGGGTCCTTGGAATGGTATATGAAACTAGAGAGAAGCTCTGTAAGAAATTGGAAGGAATTGGGAGAGGCATTCCTCAAACAGTATCAGTATAATATCGACATGGCACCCACTCGCACTCAACTTCAAAGTCTGACTCAGAAGAACTCCGAGAGCTTCAAAGATTACGCACAAAGGTGGCATGAAGTGGCCGCTAGAGTGCAACCGCCTTTGCTGGAGAGAGAAATGGTAGACCTGTTCCTAGATACCCTCCCTGGGCATTTCATGGAAAGGCTAGCTGGATGTTCCTCAAGTGGATTCTCGGATATCATCTTGACTGGCGAGAGGATAGAAAGTTGGATCAAGTAATGGAAGATTCAGAATGGGGGCGCTTCAAATTCCGGTGTCAAGAAGCCCTTCGTGAAAAGGAGAGAAGGAGATATTGGGGCAGTATACGCGCAAAGGGGAGGAAATAACAAATGGTTTTATCAGCAAGTGGCCCCCGTCACCATAACAGCTCAACCTGTTCAACAACAAGTCCAACCACCGCAGCCGCAATGCCAACAATGGTATCAACAAAGAGCTCCTCGTCCATATTACCCCCAGAAGACCAGAGAAAGGCAGTTTGAAACTCCGCCGATGTCCTATTCACAACTTTTGAAGAATCTCCTACAACTCCAGCTGGTTCAGCTCAGAACTTTGCAACCCCCAAAGCCGGGGAAACTCCCTGAGGGTTACGATACAAACGCTAGATGTGAATTTCATTCCGGAGCCCCCGGACATACCACGGAAAACTGCAGAGCTTTGAAGTATGTGGTCCAATACCTGGTAGATTCCAAAGCAATCAACTTTGCTCCTACTCCTAATGTAATTCAGAACCCCATGCCTCCTCACGGAGTTACGGTTGGGGAAGTTGATGAGGGGAAGAATTTAAACTTGGTGCGCAATGTCAACGACTTGCAGACTCCTTTGAATGTTGTTAAAGTTTGCTTGTCACAAAAGGGTGTTTTTCATGGGTGTGGAGTTGATTGTCCAAGATGTGCTGAAGCTACAAATGGTTGTGAGCAGTTGAAAGCAGGGATCTAGAGCATGATTAACGAAGGAGTGTTGCAGTTTGACAAGGTTGTAAAGGAAAACAAAGTCTCTACAGTAACCATCTTCTATGATCCGTCTCAAGTTCCTCCACGGGCTAGAGGGGCACCGATAACCATCACCACTGCAGGACCAGTAATGTATCAGAGTGATATGGCCATTCCCTGGAATTATGGTGGCAAAGTATACTGTAACGGCTAGAAGCAAGAGTTGGCCACGTCTAGTACGACCCCAGCTCAAGTAGAAAACATTGGAGTAGGGGGCTTTACTAGAAGTGGAAGGTTATTTGCGCCGGAAACACTAAGAAATAGTGTGATACCACCCAGAGACACCGCAGAGGCCTAGGCTAAAGCAAGAGGGAAGCAGTCGGTGGTTGTCAATGAGCCTACACCGGTAACTGATCCAGACGTCACCTTTGATAAAGAAGCTGAAGAATTTATGAGAATTATCAAAAAGAGCGACTACAAGATTGTGGACCATCTACAGCAGACTCCATCGAAGATTTCTATCTTGTCCTTGCTAATGTGTTCTGACTCCCACAGGAAGGCTCTCTTGAATATTCTAAACAAGGCGTATGTGCCTCAGGATATTTCAGTAAATTAGTTGGAAACGGTGGTATCTAGTGTCAATGCCAGTCACTGATTGGGCTTTATAGACATGGATCTAACCTCTGAAGAGCGTGCTCATAATCGGGCACTGCATATCTCTTTAGAATGTAAATGTGCAGTACTTTCTCACGTGTTGGTAGATACAGGATCATCGTTGAATGTTTTTCCCAAGAAGGCATTGATGAAGTTGGATTATGATGGGGTGGTTTTAAAGCCCAACGACCTGGTGGTTAGAGCATTTGATGGGTCGAGGAGATCAGTGTTCGGGGAGGTGGATTTACCAATTAAAGTAGGTCCAGAAGTCTTCAATACCACGTTCTACGTAATGGATATACAGCATGCATACAGCAGTTTGCTGGGAAGACCTTGGATACATTCAGCAGGAGCAGTATCGTCCATGCTTCATCAAAAGCTATAGTTCATCTGGGAGGGTCAAATTGTAACAGTCAGTGGGGAAGAAGACATTTTTGTTAGTCATCTGGCTTCATTCAAGTATGTGGAGATGGATGGCGAAATAGTTGAAACTCCATGTCAGGCTTTTGAGCCCCTGAAAACTGAGCAAGCATCTGCATTAGAAGCTTCTCCTGAAGAACCAAAGAAGGGGGTTTCCATAGCCTCTTATAAGCAAGCTCTTGAGTTGGTAGAGTCGGGGATGCGAGAAGGCTGGGGCAGTCCAGTAGAAGTTCCAGAAAAGAAAGATATGTTTAGGATTGGTTACCATCCTGGGCAGTCATCATCTGGACCGAGTGCTAGAGGTCGTCAAGGCCCAATCACTTTCACGAGTGCGGGAGTCGTGGATTATGGAAACATCAGTGTCGTGTAGGATGACGCAGTTGATAGTGACTGTGACTTAGATGAGTGGATCAGGCCTGCTGTTCCAGGGACTCAACTTAGCAATTGGACATCAGAAAGGCTTATCTCAGTCACCTCTTTCGAAGAGTAATAATTTTTGTTTCTGTTTTTCTGTATTCAAGCACTATGTCTTGCCTGGGGCATAGTAGCTTTTTGTAAGGGTTCTTTTGTTCCTAACACAATTCATAATCATAAATAAAGCTGACGTTTCACATTCATCCATGTTGTTCTTTGTCTTTCATTTTTTGCTTTTGTTTTTCAAAAAGAAAGAAAAGTTTTAAAATGGCAATGCTTCTCATTTTCTCAAGCCTTTTCTAAAGCCTTGCATGAATCACCATTCATGCAGGTGCTTATCACCGGATCTTACCAAAGAAGACCCTGTTATGGCTAAGTATGACTTTGATAATCCAATTTATCAAGCCGATAAGGAAGGTGAAGAAGATTGTGAACTACCTGAAGAGTTGGCCAAACTGCTTAAACAGGAGGAGAAGATGATTCAGCCGCATGAAGAGATCGTCGAAGTGATAAACATGGGTACCGAAGAAGACAAGAAAGAAGTCAAGATCGGGGCCGCATTAGAAGAATCCATCAAGACTCGCATAATCTCTATGCTTCAAGAGTATGTTGATGTCTTCACATGGTCTTACCAGGATATGCCTGGTTTAGACACTAACATTGTGGTGCACAAGTTACCTCTAAGAGAGGACTGCCCTCTAGTGAAGCAGAAGTTGAGGCGCACAAGTCCTGATATGGAAATCAAGATAAAAGAGGAAGTATAAAAGCAATTTGATGTTGGTTTCTTGGCCGTGACCAGTTACCCTCCGTGGGTTGCCAACATTGTGCCGGTCCCTAAAAAAGACGGTACGATCAGGATGTGTGTAGACTACAGGGATTTGAATAGGGCCAGCCCCAAGCATGACTTCCCTTTGCCTCACATAGATGTGCTTTTTGATAATACTGCTCAGTTTTCTGTGTTCTCTTTCATAGACGGGTTTTCCGGTTATAACCAGATTAAGATGTCTCCCGATGATATGGAAAAGACTACCTTCATCACACCTTGGGGCACTTTCTGTTACAAGGTCATGCCGTTTGGTCTGAAGAATGCTGGAGCCACTTACCAACGGGCGATGGTGACGCTATTTCACGACATGATTCATCATGAAATTGAGGTTTATGTTGATGATATGATAGCAAAATCCCAAACAGAAGAAGAGCACTTGGTCAATCTAGCCAAGTTGTTTGACAGACTCCGGAAGTTAAGGTTGAGGTTGAATCCGAATAAGTGCACCTTCGGGGTCCGTTCCGGCAAGCTACTCGGCTTCATTGTTAGTGAGTGGGGAATTGAGGTTGATCCAGCCAAAGTAAAAGCCATCCAAGAGATGCCTGAGCCAAAGACTGAAAAGCAAGTGCGTGGTTTCTTAGGGAGACTAAATTACATTGCACGGTTTATCTCTCACCTAACGGCCATGTGTGAGCCCATCTTTAAGCTTCTGAGGAAGAATCAGACCATTAAATGGAATGAAGACTGCCAGCAAGCCTTTGACCGAATCAAAGAATACCTGCTAGAACCTCCAATTCTCATGCCTCCAGTACCAGGGAGACCTTTGATCATGTATCTTGTCGTGCTTGAAGGATCGATGGGATGTGTGCTGGGTCAGCAGGACGAGTCTGGTCGAAAAGAGCACACCATTTATTACCTTAGCAAAAAGTTTACCGATTGTGAGACACACTACTCACTACTCGAGAAAACTTGTTGCGCTTTGGCATGGGCTGCTCGTCGACTAAGACAGTACATGCTGACTCACACCACTCTCTTAATTTCCAAGATGGATCCTGTGAAATACATTTTCGTGAAGCCGACTCTGACACGAAGGGTAGCCCGAGGGCAGATGATACTAATAGAGTATGATATACATTACACTTCGCAAAAGGCAATCAAAGGAAGTGTATTGTCAGAATACTTGGCTCAGTAGCCAATCGATGATTATCAACCCATGAAATTCGAGTTTCCGGATGAGGACATCATGTTCCTCAAGTTGAAAGACTGTGAAGAACAACTTCCGGAGGAGGGGCCAGACCCTGAATCCAAATGGAAGTTGATGTTTGACGGAGTTGTAAACATGAATGGAAGTTGAGTAGTGTCGCTCCCCGGATTTCCATCCTGGTACAAACGCGAAAGTGGCGCGGAAAAAGAATAGAGTCGCCAGCCAGGCATTTTTATCCCAAAGAAAGGGAATGGTAATGCTGCACGAACCAGAAGAAAGAAAGAGGAAGGACACAGGTCCTGCGAACCAAAGAGACTGAGTTCGGGAGTCGGTTACGACCTGGGAAGGTATTAGCACCCAGATCGTCCGCCGTACCCGACGGGATCCACGCTTGCGAAAAGAAACTGTTTCAAAGGGTGAGGGTATGAAAGTTGCAGCAAAAGAAATGAAAATGAAAAGGAACTGGAACTGGTAAAGAAATGAAATAAGAAACAAAGAGAAAAATATAGGGAAAATAAAGATTGTGCTCGAACGGGCCCTACCCCGCTGCCTACGTACCTCATCAGGATAATGAGGATCAGAGACGCCGTAGTTCCCCTAACTAGGGGTACTAAAGGAAATTGCTTGTGAATTAAAGGCTTGAACTGCCTATGTCAATGCTCAGGTGTAGCAGGCTCGGACGACGAGTGCGTTACCGTCTTGCAAAGTGACAAGTAGGAGCAAGTTCGCGTACGGAGCGAATGAGGTGAGAAAAGAATTCCCGAAGGAAAGACGCTTATTGTTTGTTTGGTGTTTTTTAGAAGCTTTTATGAGTGAAAATTTGCATAGGTAAGTGTACCTAAGTCTTACTCAATGGGATGTGTACGTCTCACATCATCCCGAAATGGAATGCGCAAGAGGCACACCTATCTATGGAGGAAATCCCCAAAGCTAGTCCCACAGGTGAAGGCTTAAGCACACTGGCCTATTACCATTATTAAGTATTTTTGTGGTTTTTTGGTTAAGAAGTGTTTTTTAGCTTTTCTCTGTGAGGTACTCATGTTAAGACCTATCCACCACGAGTGATGACTCACACCTCGCCCCGAAATGGAACGCGTGCAAGCATCTCATAGCAAAGTCTCATGTCACATGAAAGCACCCAACCTTTATTAAGTGAATTAGAATTAAGTTTGAAGATGAGAAGAGAAAGAGAACCAAAGGAGCAAAAGGAAAAAAAAACTAGGGGGGGAAGTTTCTGTCCTAAGTTAGCATGCATGGAGTTCCTAAGGTTTGTGAGGTCTTTCTAACCTAAAAAGGATCTCAAGAGAAGAAGAAGAAGATAAAAGGAGAGATGAGAAAGGCCTAAGCCCAACAAGAAGATGTTAGTCCATATAAACAAAATGAGAAGAGATGAGAAATGGAGATGTGGAACTCAATTCCCACATCTCAAACTTAACATAGCCCCTGCAAGGTTAGTGTAACAACATAAAACCAAGGCATGAACCAACAAGTCAGAAACTACACAAGCATATAGGCATGGCAAAGAGTTCACAAGATGATAAGCAAAACAACACAAGATCCTATTGAGATGATTGGAAGTGAAACAAGTGCAAAGAAGGCATGCATAACACTTAAAGAAATAAAGCACAATAGAAGAGACCCAACACCAAGACTCAAGGAGACTCAACCCTATCCTAAGACCAGGAACCACCCTAGACTTCTAAAGAACCCCAAAAGATGAGGAGAAGTTGGCACAAGTGCCTTTCTAAACTTAAAAGAGCTTATAAGACTCAAGGTATGCAAAACAAAGCAAGGTGAGGAAGAAAAATACCCAAGAAATAGATCCAAGCACCTAAAAAATCTACCCAACCAGCAAATTACTCTCCAAAGACAAGGAAATGAGAATCCAAAAGGGTTTGCAAAAATTCAGCACCAAACTAGGTCAATGAAGCTTAAGGATGCAAGGTATCACCATTTAGGGTTTTGGAAATTGATGCACAAGTAACTTAATCAAAATCCAGCAAAGAAATTTATGAAAAATCCAAGATAAATCATGAAGATAGTAGAATGTCTTAGGATTTGAATGCAAAAAGAATGGGATTCATAGCTTAAAGGATGAGGAAGATAGAAATTGGGCAAGACAGATTGGTCCATGAGAGTCCACAATAAAGCAATGCCTAGTGTTGAATTAATTTGGCCACGTGGAATGAAAGTAAAAATATGAAAAAAATATGATAAAAAACTAGATGAACTAAAGAATACACATGAATTTTTTTGGATTTTTTAGGTATCAAGAAGTATTTTAAAATAATCAAAATGGAAGAAGTAAAGAGAAGAAAATAAAAAGAATAATAAAATGATGGGGGAGTGTGAGAAACAAGGCCAGTTAGCTCATTCTGACCACTTGGGCCCAGTAGGAGGTGCGGATAGCATGTTGGCCTTGGGCCCATGCGAAAATGAAAGGCAAAAAGAAACTCAGTTTTTGTCTTAAACTTATGTGACATGCTTCATAAAAAATAAAACAAATAAATGAACAAAAACATGTGAACATTGCGTCAACTGGTCACGCTAGGGTTTAGTCACAAAAGACAAAAATATAAACCCCACCAATCTGCGCCTTCCACCTCATCATCTTCAACCTCACTCTCATGAAAAACAAGCTGAAGCATGCGAATATAACAGGGCCAAGCAGCAACAACACATCAAATTCAGAGGATCATATCTCTTCCATTTCTCCATGAAAACACACGAACCAAACATCAAAAATGATCCTCGAATCAAGCACAACATGAATCAAACATCACAGACATGTAAACCAGCACACACAGCATGAACAGAATCAAAAGAGTTTGGATCTAGAAACTTCAAAACCCTAGCCTGACCTCATTTCAACATCATTTTCAAAACCAAAGAGATCCACATGCTCAGCATAACAAGTAGATCATAATGCACATCACAAAAATCATTTATAAACCTATAGATTTGAGGCATACCTGAGATCACGAAGCTTCAAATCTCTCCAAGAAAACCAAAATCCAGCTCTGGATGATCCTCTAGCAACCTCTTTTCACAAAATAAATGTGAAAGAAGCCTCAAAATCGCCTCAACTTTGCTCTTTGAAGAACTCTGGTCTGAACTGGACTGGTGCAAGAACTTTCCTCCAGCTTAAAATGAGGCTTGATCTATGTCCTATGAAGCTTCAGGAGCAAGAATATAGGGTCTGCTTTGTGAATGGAGCTATGGATGAAGAGTTATGAGAGAAAATGCAACAAGAGCCAAAGCTTGAGACTGATGAAATTCTACTCCCCTCTGGCCGATTCAAAGAAGAAATCTCACTTATATATGATGTGTTTTCAGTGGCTAGGGTTGGCAAGCAAAGGCACGTGAGAATAGTGTGCATGAGGTGATTTTGCAAAAATTGCATGAGGTGTGTGGTGGAATGATTCACTCGTGCTCTTCCCACTCCCTTTGCACATGCTGACCTCTTATGATCCCTTAATTCAAAAATGGAAGAAACCTGGCCCTTGGATCAATGCATCATGTTGTTCTTATCATTTTGCTAAAATGCTCCTCATGAGATATCTCCCATTCCACACATGCTTTTTGCACCCCTTTTGGGCCAAACCCTTCTCATATCATGCATTGTGATATAATGACTCCAAATTGTACACAAATGGGCTTGCAACTTCATACCATAACAACTTGCCATTTGGTAAAAATTTGAAATCTCATGTGACAACATAAATCTCATATGTCCATGCACTTTCATTTTGTGAAATGTGTCAAATTCCTTGCCTGGACCCTCCAATTTCTCTTGGGCTAACAACTTGATATGTCATGAATAAAAGGATGGTGGCCTCACCTTGCACTTGAATTTGGAATACATGAGCCTTTTTTTTGAGATTTTGCATCATTTGCAAAAGTGTGAGATAAGCTCACCTACCTCACTCTTTGCTTGGCCTCTTGGCACATGTGCAAGCCTTTTCCAATCCTTGATCAGAACATAAACAACTTTGGCCCTTAGAACTAGCCATTACATACTTCTCATGATTTGGCTAAATTTGCATTTTTGAGGCCATTTCTTTGCTTGGCACCAAAATGTAAGTTTCTCTTGAGCAAAATCACCTAAATGCATTGCATTGTAACTTAGTAACCTCACTTGATCCATTCCAGCACTTGGAAATGAGTTTTGAGCACTCTTGCATTTGGTGTGTGCATGGAAATGTGATTTTGCCCTAAAATACATGAAATTTTCGAGGGCCTTATCTCTCAAACCATAAATCCCATGAAAATGTACTTGTACTTTTTGAAAATGGCAAGCTTTAGTCTTCAACTTTCATGTTTGGGTTGGGTTCATTTGAAGAATTTTTGATCATGCTAAGCTCACTTGAAAATTAGGGCAAAAGTTGCTAAATTTGGAAAATCTCAAAAACCAACTTTGTACCATTTTTGCAAAACCCTCCAAATATCCATGATTCTTGATCTTCAATCATCCCAAACATCTTATAACATTGTAAAGACCTCCCTTGGCAAGAAAAAGTGGCTTGGACCCCTTGAAATCAGACAGTTGACTTTTTACAGGCACAGTTGACCAATTACTTCATCTGCAAGCAACTAAGGCAATGACTGACTTCCATTTGGAATTTTTCCATGAAAATTGACATGTAGGGACCCCTTGTCATATAGAAAACATTGCCCAAAAGAGTTGGCCAAAATTATGAGGTTAAGGCTCTTGAAGTCAAAACCCTAATTTGGTTGCACTGCTTAGGAGCCTTGCATTGTCTTAAAACTTGTGATGATTAAGCAATCTTCTGAGCTTTTGCAAGTGAACTTGGCCCTGCCAAAGGAGTCTAGACTCATCATAGGCCTCCCACAAATCCATTGGAACCCTTGCCTTGGCTTAGATGGCCTTCAACACCTCCCCAGATGGCCATATGCCTCATGCTAGGGCTTGATGCTTGTCATGCTTTAATTTCCTATGCTATAATGCTATATATATGATATGCTTATGATGAAAATGGTGTATTATGATGCTTAAAATGAAGAGGGCAAATTTGAGGTTCTACAGCTGCCCCTATTCAAGCAACTGTTGATCTGAAAAGGGCGATTGCTTCCGCTTTCGACCGTTCAAGATAAACTGTGGTTGAATACCCAAGAAAACGAAAATTTGCGCTCGGATGCAGAAAACAAGAAATGGGAAATAAACCCAATCCAATGACGTTGCAACTGAACTGAGAAATAAGCAGACGAGCTCCTTCCAACGAAACCAAAGGTTTTGATGAGACATGAAACAGACGATTCTTCTTGTGACCTGTGACGCCAGGTGCAGAAAGCGGACGAGTCCTTAAGAATCTTCAAAGTAACCTGAGATAGACGAATCTCCTTCACTAATCCTTACGCAGATAAGCGGAATAAGACGGACGAGTCTTCCTCGGATAACCCTTACGCAGGCTCCGGGAATGCATATAAGTCTGTGGGATAGACATGCAACTAGGATGGACGAATCCTCTTCACGAATCCTTACGCAGATAAGTGGAATAAGACGGACGAGTCTTCTTCGGATAACCCTTACGCAGGCTCCGGGAATGCATATAAGTCTGTGGGATAGACATGCAACTAGGATGGACGAATCCTCTTCGCGAATCCTTACGCAGATAAGCGGAATAAGACGGACGAGTCTTCTTCGGATAACCCTTACGCAGGCTCCGGAAATGGTTTTGACATTTTAATCCCACCGTCAGGGTTTTCAACCTCTTCAATGCGGACGAGCATTGGAATGATCATCAAAGAAACACGGACGAGTGTCATAAATCAACGATACAGACGAGTACCGGATGATGATCCAAGAAACACGGACGAGTGCTTCTGATATTTGATACGGACGAGTATCAGCTTATTCCAGACGATCTTCAAAAGAAAATACCAAACACGGACGAGTGTCTGGGCGTGCAGACGAGCACTAGATAAGTAATAAGCACGGAAGAGTGTTGAAGGACGAGCGGTCTTCAAAGGAGTAACAAGCACGTACGAGTGCTAAGAGATGCGGTCGAGCATCAAATAAAGATGCGAGTACGGACGAGTACTGGCGACTTTCTTGGGGATATGCCTCAAATAAAGAGGAATCGAGAAATGTACGGACGAGTGTGGCAGGGATACGGTCGAGCATCAAATAAAGATGCGAGTACGGACGAGTACTGGCAACTTCACTGGGGAAAAACTTCAAAGAAATAATAAGCACGGACGAGTGCCGAGAGCTGTGGACGGTCATCAAATAGAGATGTTAGCACGGACGAGTGCTGAGGAATACCTCAACAAAGAGGGATCTGCCGAGGAAAAGGCACGGACGAGTGCTGAAAGAGGATGAGCATCAAATAAAGATGTTAGCACAAACGAGTGCTAGTAGATATAGACTCTACTGGGGAAAGTGCACAGACGAGTGCCGCAAGGTGCTAATTCTTCTGGAGACTGCGGATGAGCAAACTGCATCACCAGATAAGTGTTTAGGAGTGCGAACGAACATTGAATGGCATCAACACAGGCAAAGGCTGATCATGCTGGGGAAGTAGACACTTTCACCCTGGCTGAGGAATGAAATCCTGGCGGCCTGTGGGAGAAGATTCCGGCAACCTGCTGGGGACTCAAAGCTTTTAACTCTGATGGAAACGAAGTGTTGGCAACCTGGTGCTTGCCGGAAAAGCTTTCACTAGAAGAAAGACGACTCTGCGTGAGGTATACTTCATTTGACTGCTTTGAACATCTGCTGGGGATCTGACCATCCTGCTCTGACTCCACTGGGGAGAATTTCTTCTTGCTTTGCTAGGGAAATCCCTTGGGAATGATAATCCTGATGACTCTGTGGGGAAATGAAGTTACCTGCAATTCTGCTGGGCAAGGAGAGCCTCTAGTGATTCCGCTGCGGATAATAAATTTCTGACAACTCCATTGAGGATGGGAGACTTCTACCAACTCCTGCTGGGGATTGACCCAACTTCTAGGGAGTGCAGGTGTTCAAATACCTGTTAAGAATACCTCTACTTGGAGAATAACCCTCTGCTGCTTGGGGATACGGTGATAACCTGCAAATCCTGCAATAACAGAATACACACATATGCACCAAGATTGGTACGACCTGATCTATTCATCCTCCGTCACCTGACACTCAAAGCGATGTTAAATGTCTCTGCAATGTCATTTTTATCAGTTTGAAAAGCAACATGTTTCGCATGCAATGTTATTCGTCAAAAATTCAGGACATTTTTGCAAACAAAATAAACATAACACGGTGTTTGACTGAATATTCTTTTTATTGATTGGCCTCTGAATAGGCAAAATTTTACATCAGGAAGTAACCACCTGGAAAGAGGTAACTACTGTAAAATTGAGAAAAGAAACTATCCTAATGGCAATGGCACGGTATTCCAAAGGGTTTCCTTCCTGTTATGACTGGCATATCCTCAAGACTTTCCGTTCCGTCTTCGGCCTTCTGAGAAAAATGAGGGGAGCTGATCTCTACCCTTCTGATATGGTCAAGTTGTTTGAAGCGGTGATGTGGTTCAGATAAACCGGAGCACAGTTGTTCGCTTATTCCCTGATTTTGCGTGGATCGCCCTTTCGGGTTTTCAATCCACCGGGCTACCCTTTTTTGCCTGAGTTGTCCGATGTGGCTTTTCAACTCAGCGGGTGTACCTTTTTTTTTTTTTAATTTTTTCCCTAATTTTTGCCCGAGCTTTTATTCTGTTTTTAGCTCGCCGGGATGCCCCTTTTTTGCCTGGACTATAATTCTGTTTTTGTGTCCAGCGGGTCTTTTATGCGAAGTATTTTTTAACTGCGTCCGAGTTAACAGGGTATTGGAAGTCCTCGCCATCCATAGTGGTAAGCATCAGTGCTCCGCCTGAGAATACCTTCTTCACTATGAATGGTCCTTCATAATTTGGGATCCACTTGCCCCTGTGATCTGAACTGGGAGGAATGATCCTCTTGAGTACAAGCTCGCCTACTTGGTACTCCCGAGTACGTACTCGCTGATCGAAGGCTCGCTTCATTCTCCTTTGATACAGCTGGCTATGACAGATAGCTGCTAATCTCTTTTCCTCAATTAGACATAGTTGATCGTATCGAGCACGTACCCACTCAGCCTCATCAAGCTTGACATCCATCAACACCCGCAGTGAAGGGATTTCCACTTCAACAGGCAAGACTGCCTCCATGCCGTAGACTAAAGAGAAGGGGGTTGCCCCGGTCGACGTCCTGACTGACGTTCGGTACCCATGCAACGCAAACGGTAGCATCTCATGCCAATCTTTGTAGGTGATAACCATTTTCTGTACAATCCTCTTGATATTCTTGTTAGCTGCCTCTACCGCACCATTCATCTTTGGTCGGTAAGGAGAGGAATTGTGATGTTGGATTTTGAAGTCCCGGCACAGTTCTGCCATCATCTTATTGTTCAGATTAGAACCATTATCAGTAATGATTCGCTCGGGCACTCCATATCTACATATGATATCTCTTTTCAGGAATTTTGCTACCACCTGGCGAGTAACATTGGCATAAGACGCAGCTTCCACCCATTTGGTGAAGTAATCAATCGCGACCAAAATGAAGCGATGTCCGTTTGACGCCGTTGGTTCAATCTTGTCGATCATATCAATGCCCCACATGGCAAAGGGTCAGGGTGAAGACATCACATTCAAAGGATTTGGAGGCACATGCACTTTATCCGCATAAATCTGGCATTTATGACATTTTCTGGCATAGGCACAACAGTCTGCATCCATGGTGATCCAGTAATAGCCTGATCTTAGCAACTTTTTAGCCATTGCATGTCCTCCAGCATGGGTACCAAAGGATCCTTCATGCACCTCGTGCATCAGCAGGTCTGCTTCTGCCCTATCAACGCATCTGAGAAGTATCATATCGAAATTTCTCTTATACAGGGAACCATCAGTGTTCAGGAAGAAACTACCAGCTAGCCTTCTTAATGTCTTCTTATCATTGGATGATGCCCCAGGTGGGTATGTTTGATCCTCCAAGAAGCATTTGATGTCATGGTACCAGGGCTTATCATCTTTGACAATGTCTGCTGAGCACACATATGCTGGCCTGTCAAGTCTGGATACTGCAATTTGAGGCACAAAATTGGCAGCTTGCACTTTGATCATGGATGAAATGGTGGCTAGAGCATCTGCAAATTGATTTTCGTCTCGAGGGATACACTCAAGCTTGACTGTTGTGAAGAAAGTCAACAACCTCCTTGTATAGTCCCGATAAGGTATCAGATGATCTTGGTGCGTGTACCATTTGCCATTGGTTTGATTAATTACCAGAGCTGAATCTCCGAACACAGTTAAAGTCTTGATCCTGAGGTCAA
Source organism: Lathyrus aphaca (assembly GCA_963966055.1). Classification (NCBI taxonomy): domain Eukaryota; kingdom Viridiplantae; phylum Streptophyta; class Magnoliopsida; order Fabales; family Fabaceae; genus Lathyrus; species Lathyrus aphaca. The sequence continues at coordinate 254,443,789 of OZ014520.1, read as the reverse complement.
TGGCTTCCTCAAGACCCATAATACAAGCTTCGTATTCAGCTTCGTTGTTGGTGCAGTTAAAGGTGAGTTTTGCCGAAAAAGGCATGTGAACTCCCTTAGGTGTAATGAGCACTGCACCAACACCACGACCATTCATGTTAACAGCCCCATCAAACATCATAGTCCATCCCTCTTCTGGGTCAGGCCCTTCAGTATGAATAGGCTCTTCATGATCTTTTGCTTTTATGAACATGATGTCTTCATCAGGGAAGTCAAATCTCATATGCTGGTAATCATCAATGGGTTGCTCAGCGAGATAATCAGACAATACACTGCCTTTGATGGCCTTCTGAGAGGTGTATTGAATATCATACTCTGTGAGAATCATTTGCCATCTTGCAACCCGTCCGGTAAGTGTTGGTTTCTCAAATATATACTTGACTGGATCCATCTTGGAGATCAATAAGGTAGTGTGGGTCAACATGTACTGCCTTAGTCGGCGAGCAGCCCACGCTAAAGCACAACAAGTCTTCTCGAGCAGTGAATAACGTTGTTCACAGTCGGTAAACTTTTTGCTCAGGTAGTATATTGCGTACTCTTTTCGACCAGACTCGTCATGCTGGCCCAACACACACCCCATTGACTTTTCTAATACTGTCAAGTACATGATCAGAGGTCTTCCTTCCACTGGAGGCATAAGGATCGAAGGCTCTTGTAAGTATTCCTTGATTTTGTCAAAAGCCCTCTGACAGTCTTCATTCCACCTGACCGCTTGCTCTTTTCTTAATAGCTTGAACAAAGGCTCGCAGGTTGCTGTGAGATGAGATATGAACCTTGAAATGTAGTTCAATCTTCCTAAGAACCCTCGAACTTCTTTCTCAGTTTTTGGTGCAGGCATTTCTTGAATGGCTTTAACTTTGTCAGGGTCAACTTCAATCCCCTTCTCACTTACAATAAATCCCAGCAACTTACCAGATCGTACCCCGAATGTGCATTTGTTGGGGTTCAGCTTCAATTGGTACTTTCTCAGACGCTTGAATAACTTCAACAGATTTACCAGGTGGTCTTCTTCTGTGAAGGACTTGGCAATCATGTCATCCACATAACATTCAATTTCTTTGTGGATCATGTCATGGAATAACGTTACCATAGCCCTCTGATAAGTGGCACCAGCATTCTTCAGGCCGAATGGCATCACTTTATAACAGAATGTGCCCCAGGGTGTGATGAAAGTTGTCTTCTCCATGTCTTCAGGTGACATTTTGATCTGATTGTATCCTGAAAATCCATCCATGAAGGAGAACACCGAAAACTGAGCCGTATTATCCACCAATACATCAATGTGAGGTAAAGGGAAGTCATCTTTCGGACTAGCTCTGTTCAGATCCCGGTAGTCAACACACATCCTCACCTTGCCGTCTTTCTTTGGCACTGGAACGATGTTAGCTACCCAAGGTGGGTAACTAGTCACGGCAAGGAACCCGGCGTCCCACTGTTTCTGTACCTCCTCTTTGATCTTCATCGCCATGTCAGGGCGAGTTCTTCTCAGTTTTTGCTTAACAGGAGGACAGTCTTCTTTTAATGGTAGCCGATGCACAACTATGTCTGTATCCAACCCTGGCATATCTTGATATGACCAAGCAAAGATATCTACATACTCTCTCAACATTTCAATCAACCCCTTCTTAACTTCAGTCTGCAAGCTGGCACCTATTTTGATTTCCTTCTTAACCTCTTCTGTGCCGACGTTGATAACCTCGATTTCCTCCTGATGAGGCTGAATGACTCTTTCCTCCTGCTTCAACAACCTGACTAGCTCTTCGGGGAGTTCATAATCTTCCTCAACCTCTTCATCAGCTTGGTAGATTGGATTGTCGAAATTATGCTCAGTCATAGTAGGAGAGTTGTCAACGGAATCCGGTTGATCGACACTGCACAAGTGATGTGCTCATTCAGAATCTGTTTAGAAAAAACACACACCAAAAGCAAGAAAGAAAAACACATTGCCATTTTCTTTATTTGTGCAAAAATTAAAATTGAAGGAAAAGGAACGATTTGATTGAAAAATGTCCTTTATTTATGACAAATGAATGCTTTCAAAACATGGAGGCCCATACAATGGATCCTTGTACCTTGGGCAGAGTACAGGATTTGACATGCAGTATGTAAAAAATGACAAATAAACAATTACTTTGTGATCCAGGTGACTTCGACGATGTCTTCCGTAGACCAATTGGGCAACTCCTCTCCTGGTGCACACGGGCGGATCCAATTATCCAGTTCGCACTCGCTATCTCCGTCTTCACTGGCAGCACAGATATGGTCGCGGTCCAATAACCCAGCACTAGTAAAGGTAATGGTCTTGTTGTCTGATGAACGAACGAACCCATCAGGCTGATACCCGAGCCCGAACTTGCCTTCCTTCTTTTCCAGTTCCAGTAGTCTGCCCCAGCCCTGGGCACTACCTGATCGCACAACCTCTTTGGCCTGTTTGTAGGAGGTAATAGACGTACCTTCTTTATCTTCAGCTTTACTCAGAGGAGACAGAGAACTAACATTCACTGCTTCGAATGCCTGACACAGGGTTTCATGAATTTCACCATCCATCTCCACATATTTGAATGTAGATAGATGACTCACAAATATGTCCTCTTCACCGCACACAGTCACAACTTGACCATCCGCTACATACTTGAGCTTCTGGTGCAAAGTTGACGTCACAGCCCCTGCGGCATGAATCCAAGGTCGACCAAGTAGACAGCTATAAGCAGGTTGGATGTCCATCACGTAGAACGTGCTCTTAAACACTTGCGACCCAACCTTGATTGGCAACTCAACCTCTCCAAACACAGACCTTCGCGAACCGTCGAAAGCCTTCACCACCAAATCACTTGGTCTCAACACAACCCCTTCCACATTAAGTTTCATTAATGCCTTCTTCGGCAAGACATTAAGAGATGACCCAGTATCAACCAGGACATGAGACATCACAGCCCCTTTGCATTCAATTGTGATATGGAGAGCCTTGTTATGATTCTTCCCTTCAGTAGTAAGGTCCCTATCAGTAAAGCCCAGACCATGGCTCGCATTCACACTTCCCACCACGGCTTCTAGCTGATTCACGGTAATCTCCTGAGGAACATACGCCATCTGCAACACCTTCAGAAGGGCTTCTCTATGAGCTGGTGAGCACATCAGTAGTGACAAGATAGAGATTTTGGAGGGAGTTTGATTTAGTTGCTCGACTACCTTGTAGTCTTTCCTCTTAATAATCCTCATGAACTCCTCCATTTCCTTCTCGAAAGTATTTTGACCAGTAGCGGGAGTGGCATTATCCTCAATCGCTACTTGCTTCCCTTTGGCTTTAGCAGAAGCCTCAGCATCAGTGTCTCCTCTCAAAGTCTGGGGAGCGAATAGGCGACCACTCCTTGTGAAACCTCCACTTCCCCCAACATTCACCACAGCTGGGTCCATGGTTACTGCCTTATTTTCCACTTTCTGTCCTCCGACATACACTTCTGATCCGTAATGCCACGGAATAGCCTTCTCATCTGAATATGGAATAGGCCCAGGCATCGTGATGGTGACGGGGCTTACTTCCGGGACGTAAATAGTAACCGGCTCTCTTTGCGCTGGTATTTCAGCAGGATCATAGTATATGGTCACTGTTGACACTTCATCAGTCCTCTTAACAACCCTGTCAAACTGTAACAGCCCATCATCCATCAGTCTCTGTAAACCAGTCTTCAATCTGTCACAACCATTCTTCGACTCAACGCAGTCTTCGCAATCAAACCCACAACCCGGGAAAACCTGACCCTTCACCAACCTCTCCTTGACCAGCAACAAGGAGGTCTTCACTTCTTCAACCTTCTCCACCAAGTTCAACCTCTCCTCCATCTCAATAGCATTAACCTTGGCTCCCCCATGATTAGGGATAGGGTTATTCGTGACATTCGGAGGTGGCGCAAAATTGATTGCCTTGGAGTCGATCAAATCCTGAACTTTATAGTGCAAAGCCCTGCACTTCTCTGTTGAGTGCCCGGGTGCCCCAGAATGGAAAGCGCACCGAGCATTGGCGTCGTAACCTGGAGGAAGAGTTCCAGTAGGTGGAGCCAAGGTCCTCAGTTGAATCAAGTTCAATTCCAACAATCTCTGGAGTAAAGCTGTGTATGTCATTGGGATCACATCAAAAACCCTATCAGCTTGGCGTGGCTGCCTCTGTTGATACGGTCTCTGTTGATAGTTGCGTTGCTGTTGTTGCTGAGGCTGTTGTAGAGCCTGTTGAGCTGGTTGAATTGGTGTGGCGGGAATTGTGACTGCAGCTATCTGATTGTATTCTCGTCTATAACCTCTGCCTCTGCCTCGGCCATATACTGCGTTAGCTTCCCCTTCTCTTCTTCTAGGAGGTCCGCCAAAGGCTTTCCTCGCTCCCCCAGAGCTACCAGCAGTATTAGGGTCTTGAATCTTTCCTGTCTTTAACAGAGTCTCAACTCTCTCTCCAGCAATCACTATATCATTGAACTTGGTGGCCGAGCTAGATGCCAACCTCTCTAGAAAAACACCTTGGAGGGTGCCCATAAACATGTCGGCCATTTCATCCTCTAAGAGAGGTGGTTGCACCCTGGCAGCTAACTGGCGCCACCTCTGGGCGTATTCTTTGAAACTTTCTTTTGCCGCCTGGGTCATGTGTTGCAACTGCGTGCGCTTCAGAGCCATGTCCATGTTATATTGATACTGCCTTACAAAGGCCTCGGCCAAATCCTTCCAGCTTTTGATATTGACCCTATTGAGCTTCATGTACCATTCAAGAGAAGCTCCCACCAAGATATCCTGAAAATAATACATCCACAGCTTCTCATCGTCTGCATGAGCGGCAATTCTCCCAACAAACGATTGCAGATGGGTTTTCGGGCAAGTGGTGCCGTCATACTTCTCGAAGGTAGGAACTTTGAACTTATACGGAATCCTGACTCCCGGAACCAAACCCAAGTCTGTGATGTCAAATCCCAAAGAACTCTGGGACTGAATAGCCTTGATTTGCTCGGCCATCTCTTCAAACCTTCTGTTCATCTCTACCCCTTGACCTTCAGCCTCATCAAGCAGCGTGAACTGGTCATCTTGATGGTCTACCTGAATGTTGTGTAATCCATCGTTGATTATTGTCGTTCCTGGCTGCGTAACAGGAGGTTCGACCTGACGTGCGCCCGCACCGGTACGATTGTCAGCAGTAGCAGCCGCCGCAGTGTTCCTATTCTGGTTCTCTACCATCTCTCGCAGGCGTTCTTGGGTCTGCCCCATACCGACCATTAGTGTCATAAAATTATCCATCCTTTGTCTCAAATCTGTCAAGTCTGCTTGTAACTGGTCCATGACTCGCTCTCTATTAATCTTGGTCGGATATCTGTGGACTGTTGGTTGCCCCCGAACTTTTCGAGGAGCTATAGTGCCTGAAACACAAAACACGTTAGTAACCGAGACACTACCTGCAAAACAACAAACAGGTTATGTGGATGCAATGCAGTTGTTTATGTTTCCAATCACAAGTCATTTATACCCCGGTCCCGGTATTTCAGCAAAGAAAACCAGATGGGCACTGATCCTCGACTTCCAGGAACCTTCGCGAGAGACCACATTCAAACCACAACAGCAAGCGAACCAAGAAATAATGGAAAAACCCATAACATAAATCAACCTATCAGGCAAATAACACAGAATTCCCCGTAGGGTACAAGTCTTTACAAAGGAGAAACAACCAACTAAGACTCCTACAACATGCCTGTAGGTAATCCAGATACAAGAAAAGTAAACTAAGAAGCAGAACCAACGCCTAAGGACCCTGAAGCTCCATCACTAAACCCCCCATCAGATCTTACCTTCTTGACTCCCGCCATCAACTTTAGGTCTTCAATCTCTTTAAGTGCTGCTTCGAGGGCTTGTTGATTGTCTGCGAGTTGCTGAGTCTTTTCTCTGCGAATCTTGTGGACTTGCTCCACCTCTTCCTTTTTGTAAGCCATCTGGGTTTCAAAGAACTCTTCTTTTTCTTTATATTGCTTCAACTCTTGCTCCCTCTGTCCCTTTAACCAGACAATTGACTGACGAGCATCTCTGAGGGTCTTTGACTTCTTCTTGCGCTCAACTTCTCTTTGGGCTTCCATCATCCCCAATCTGCGGAAATGTGCTTCTCTACCTGCAAAGTCCTTCTCCTTAGCCTCCAAAGTCGTTTGTATCTTCAGCAACTTCTCTTCAGCTTCAATCTTGGCCCTGTTGGCTTGGTGATACAGGCTTACCATCTCAGTATTTTCAACTCGAACTGCATGTAACTGGGCTTCTAACTTCTTGAATTCCTCTAAAGGCACAGTATCAATGGACTCAGCAACTGGGGGAACTGGTGCTGAAAATGGTAACAAAACCTTTCTGGCTCTGTCTTTCAACCAAGCTTCGTACTCCGGGAATGTCCGATTGTTGCACTTCCCGAAACTAGCTATTCCTTCTCCTTTGACGCTCTTCCAAGCTCCCGCAACCTTCCTCACTAAAGGCATATTATCTTTCACCGAGAAGTAAAAAATAGGGGTCAGTTTCGAATCTTCAGGCACCTCTCTCAAAGCGTATCCCAATTGTCTTCTTAACAAGATCAGATTGTAATTAATCCCTCCAGCTATTCCCAACAAAGGCACACTATGATAACTCCCGCAGCTAGTGATGAAACGTGTACCTTGCAGCCTCTGAGTGAACCATCTAACATCCTTAGCCAGCAACTTTTCCAGCTTCTGAGCCCATACCAAACTATGGTCACTAAACACTCCCGTACTAGGCAAGTGCCGCATGAACCACATGTGAAATAACGGAGCGCAGCAACGGACCAAACCTCCCCTCTTCTTCTCAGTTTTATAATGAACTGAGTAATACAAATCCCCGAGTAAGGTAGGCACAGGATTCTTCAGCAAAAAGAGATGTATGGCATTTATATCTATGAACTTCTCCATATCAGCAAACAAAACGATGCCATAGATAGACATAGCCAAGATAGCACACACAGCATCCCATTCCTCTTCAACAGCCAATTCTCCCGCTTTCTTCACCAGAACCTCCAAAGAAAACCCGGACACTCCTCCTTTGATAATGGTCAAAGACTTCACAGTAGAAGGACTCAAATAAAGAGCCTCAGCAACAGCCTCAGGTGCAGGTCTATTCATCTCAGAATTGAAAGGAACCTGATCTCGAACCGGCACACCCAGGATCAAAGCATACTCTTCTAGCATAGGGCCCAACTGAAAATCAGGAAAGGTGAAGCAACGGAGCTGAGGATCATAATACTGAAGCAATGTATGAATGGCACTCCTCTCGGAAGGATCTAGCTCTATCACCACATCAAGAATACTCCCATAAGCTTTTCTGAATCTCTCTACCTGGTTGGGTGTAATCAGCTTTATCATCTTTTTCAACAAACCAACCTCGATATCAAAGAACTTGAAATGAATATTCTGCTTGCGAGGATCTTCCATCTTTGAAGAGAATACCGGAACCGGAAGCAGAGATATGAACCTGTGAATGAAAACAAAAACAATGATTAATGATGCAATGATGCAATGCAGATGCAAATGCAAGGACATATGGTCATCTGAGACTGTCTGGAGCCTGGCCACTGACAAGGTCCCTCTGAATAACTGACAACCCAAAAGTCCACTGAGTCACACTCTCTGATAATCACAACCCTCTGAAGAAAATCTCAGGACCACAGTATCAAGAATACCAGAACAAGAAAACCAGATCTTCGGAACTGTATCATAATATGAATTGTACTGGTAACAAGGGTATGATGAGGTCAAGGGTTCCTGCAAACCTGTAAACCCATCCCCAATCTCACAGGTGTGCTCCGGGTCAAACATCACGGACTCTCAAAGCCGAATAGCAATAATACTTTCACCATTTCCGAGAAATGGCTCATGACCAAATCAGGGAATCGGTTAGGCATTATGTACTACGCAGGGAGGCCTCAGCTGAGTCCGGGAAAAACAAGCATCCCTTATAAGTCCCCAGCTTCAAGCGCTGAAATCGAGAAACAATAGTACATTCAGCCCGTAGGATACAGTACTAATGTCATACGACCAGATGCTTTGACTGAGTTCCTATAAGAGAACCAGGCCATCCTATGCGAGTCCCCAGATGCACATAACTATCAAGGTCCTATCCCGAAGTGGAGGAAATTCCCACACAAGATATTTCCAAGACAGTCGCAATCTGGGCGTGAAACACATCGCCACTCATCATGCCACATGCGAGTACAATATGTCCACTCTAATCCTAGGGTGCACTCGAGCCGGGTACTTGGCTTATCTCTCAGAAATAATATCACCCAAGCCCACCAAACAGAAAACCAGTCCAGACAGTCCAGTATGATATATGATGCGGAAAATAAATACTGAAGACTGTAAATAAAGCTGTAAATAAAGCTGTAACCAAACAACAATACAATACAACAAGCCACATCAAACAAACATCACCCAATGAAACAGCAACACACAAGCGCTAGGAGAGACTCACAGGGGAACCAGAGATTCTGGGTTCGATCCCCAGCAGAGTCGCCAGCTGTCGCTCCCCGGATTTCCATCCTGGTACAAACGCGAAAGTGGCGCGGAAAAAGAATAGAGTCGCCAGCCAGGCATTTTTATCCCAAAGAAAGGGAATGGTAATGCTGCACGAACCAGAAGAAAGAAAGAGGAAGGACACAGGTCCTGCGAACCAAAGAGACTGAGTTCGGGAGTCGGTTACGACCTGGGAAGGTATTAGCACCCAGATCGTCCGCCGTACCTGACGGGATCCACGCTTGCGAAAAGAAACTGTTTCAAAGGGTGAGGGTATGAAAGTTGCAGCAAAAGAAATGAAAATGAAAAGGAACTGGAACTGGTAAAGAAATGAAATAAGAAACAAAGAGAAAAATATAGGGAAAATAAAGATTGTGCTCCAACGGGCCCTACCCCGCTGCCTACGTACCTCATCAGGATAATGAGGATCAGAGACGCCGTAGTTCCCCTAACTAGGGGTACTAAAGGAAATTGCTTGTGAATTAAAGGCTTGAACTGCCTATGTCAATGCTCAGGTGTAGCAGGCTCGGACGACGAGTGTGTTACCGTCTTGCAAAGTGACAAGTAGGAGCAAGTTCGCGTACGGAGCGAATGAGGTGAGAAAAGAATTCCCGAAGGAAAGACGCTTATTGTTTGTTTGGTGTTTTTTAGAAGCTTTTATGAGTGAAAATTTGCATAGGTAAGTGTACCTAAGTCTTACTCAATGGGATGTGTACGTCTCACATCATCCCGAAATGGAATGCGCAAGAGGCACACCTATCTATGGAGGAAATCCCCAAAGCTAGTCCCACAGGTGAAGGCTTAAGCACACTGGCCTATTACCATTATTAAGTATTTTTGTGGTTTTTTGGTTAAGAAGTGTTTTTTAGCTTTTCTCTGTGAGGTACTCATGTTAAGACCTATCCACCACGAGTGATGACTCACACCTCGCCCCGAAATGGAACGCGTGCAAGCATCTCATAGCAAAGTCTCATGTCACATGAAAGCACCCAACCTTTATTAAGTGAATTAGAATTAAGTTTGAAGATGAGAAGAGAAAGAGAACCAAATGAGCAAAAGGAAAAAAAACTAGGGGGGGAAGTTTCTGTCCTAAGTTAGCATGCATGGAGTTCCTAAGGTTTGTGAGGTCTTTCTAACCTAAAAAGGATCTCAAGAGAAGAAGAAGAAGATAAAAGGAGAGATGAGAAAGGCCTAAGCCCAACAAGAAGATGTTAGTCCATATAAATAAAATGAGAAGAGATGAGAAATGGAGATGTGGAACTCAATTCCCACATCTCAAACTTAACATAGCCCCTGCAAGGTTAGTGTAACAACATAAAACCAAGGCATGAACCAACAAGTCAGAAACTACACAAGCATATAGGCATGGCAAAGAGTTCACAAGATGATAAGCAAAACAACACAAGATCCTATTGAGATGATTGGAAGTGAAACAAGTGCAAAGAAGGCATGCATAACACTTAAAGAAATAAAGCACAATAGAAGAGACCCAACACCAAGACTCAAGGAGACTCAACCCTATCCTAAGACCAGGAACCACCCTAGACTTCTAAAGAACCCCAAAAGATGAGGAGAAGTTGGCACAAGTGCCTTTCTAAACTTAAAAGAGCTTATAAGACTCAAGGTATGCAAAACAAAGCAAGGTGAGGAAGAAAAATACCCAAGAAATAGATCCAAGCACCTAAAAAATCTACCCAACCAGCAAAGTACTCTCCAAAGACAAGGAAATGAGAATCCAAAAGAGTTTGCAAAAATTCAGCACCAAACTAGGTCAATGAAGCTTAAGGATGCAAGGTATCACCATTTAGGGTTTTGGAAATTGATGCACAAGTAACTTAATCAAAATCCAGCAAATAAATTTATGAAAAATCCAAGATAAATCATGAAGATAGTAGAATGTCTTAGGATTTGAATGCAAAAAGAATGGGATTCATAGCTTAAAGGATGAGGAAGATAGAAATTGGGCAAGACAGATTGGTCCATGAGAGTCCACAATAAAGCAATGCCTAGTGTTGAATTAATTTGGCCACGTGGAATGAAAGTAAAAATATGAAAAAAATATGATAAAAAACTAGATGAACTAAAGAATACACATGAATTTTTTTGGATTTTTTAGGTATCAAGAAGTATTTTAAAATAATCAAAATGGAAGAAGTAAAGAGAAGAAAATAAAAAGAATAATAAAATGATGGGGGAGTGTGAGAAACAAGGCCAGTTAGCTCATTCTGACCACTTGGGCCCAGTAGGAGGTGCGGATAGCATGTTGGCCTTGGGCCCATGCGAAAATGAAAGGCAAAAAGAAACTCAGTTTTTGTCTTAAACTTATGTGACATGCTTCATAAAAAATAAAACAAATAAATGAACAAAAACATGTGAACATTGCGTCAACTGGTCACGCTAGGGTTTAGTCACAAAAGACAAAAATATAAACCCCACCAATCTGCGCCTTCCACCTCATCATCTTCAACCTCACTCTCATGAAAAACAAGCTGAAGCATGCGAATATAACAGGGCCAAGCAGCAACAACACATCAAATTCAGAGGATCATATCTCTTCCATTTCTCCATGAAAACACACGAACCAAACATCAAAAATGATCCTCGAATCAAGCACAACATGAATCAAACATCACAGACATGTAAACCAGCACACACAGCATGAACAGAATCAAAAGAGTTTGGATCTAGAAACTTCAAAACCCTAGCCTGACCTCATTTCAACATCATTTTCAAAACCAAAGAGATCCACATGCTCAGCATAACAAGTAGATCATAATGCACATCACAAAAATCATTTATAAACCTATAGATTTGAGGCATACCTGAGATCACGAAGCTTCAAATCTCTCCAAGAAAACCAAAATCCAGCTCTGGATGATCCTCTAGCAACCTCTTTTCACAAAATAAATGTGAAAGAAGCCTCAAAATCGCCTCAACTTTGCTCTTTGAAGAACTCTGGTCTGAACTGGACTGGTGCAAGAACTTTCCTCCAGCTTAAAATGAGGCTTGATCTATGTCCTATGAAGCTTCAGGAGCAAGAATATAGGGTCTGCTTTGTGAATGGAGCTATGGATGAAGAGTTATGAGAGAAAATGCAACAAGAGCCAAAGCTTGAGACTGATGAAATTCTACTCCCCTCTGGCCGATTCAAAGAAGAAATCTCACTTATATATGATGTGTTTTCAGTGGCTAGGGTTGGCAAGCAAAGGCACGTGAGAATAGTGTGCATGAGGTGATTTTGCAAAAATTGCATGAGGTGTGTGGTGGAATGATTCACTCGTGCTCTTCCCACTCCCTTTGCACATGCTGACCTCTTATGATCCCTTAATTCAAAAATGGAAGAAACCTGGCCCTTGGATCAATGCATCATGTTGTTCTTATCATTTTGCTAAAATGCTCCTCATGAGATATCTCCCATTCCACACATGCTTTTTGCACCCCTTTTGGGCCAAACCCTTCTCATATCATGCATTGTGATATAATGACTCCAAATTGTACACAAATGGGCTTGCAACTTCATACCATAACAACTTGCCATTTGGTAAAAATTTGAAATCTCATGTGACAACATAAATCTCATATGTCCATGCACTTGCATTTTGTGAAATGTGTCAAATTCCTTGCCTGGACCCTCCAATTTCTCTTGGGCTAACAACTTGATATGTCATGAATAAAAGGATGGTGGCCTCACCTTGCACTTGAATTTGGAATACATGAGCCTTTTTTTGAGATTTTGCATCATTTGCAAAAGTGTGAGATAAGCTCACCTACCTCACTCTTTGCTTGGCCTCTTGGCACATGTGCAAGCCTTTTCCAATCCTTGATCAGAACATAAACAACTTTGGCCCTTAGAACTAGCCATTACATACTTCTCATGATTTGGCTAAATTTGCATTTTTGAGGCCATTTCTTTTCTTGGCACCAAAATGTAAGTTTCTCTTGAGCAAAATCACCTAAATGCATTGCATTGTAACTTAGTAACCTCACTTGATCCATTCCAGCACTTGGAAATGAGTTTTGAGCACTCTTGCATTTGGTGTGTGCATGGAAATGTGATTTTGCCCTAAAATACATGAAATTTTCGAGGGCCTTATCTCTCAAACCATAAATCCCATGAAAATGTACTTGTACTTTTTGAAAATGGCAAGCTTTAGTCTTCAACTTTCATGTTTGGGTTGGGTTCATTTGAAGAATTTTTGATCATGCTAAGCTCACTTGAAAATTAGGGCAAAAGTTGCTAAATTTGGAAAATCTCAAAAACCAACTTTGTACCATTTTTGCAAAACCCTCCAAATATCCATGATTCTTGATCTTCAATCATCCCAAACATCTTATAACATTGTAAAGACCTCCCTTGGCAAGAAAAAGTGGCTTGGACCCCTTGAAATCAGACAGTTGACTTTTTACAGGCACAGTTGACCAATTACTTCATCTGCAAGCAACTAAGGCAATGACTGACTTCCATTTGGAATTTTTCCATGAAAATTGACATGTAGGGACCCCTTGTCATATAGAAAACATTGCCCAAAAGAGTTGGCCAAAATTATGAGGTTAAGGCTCTTGAAGTCAAAACCCTAATTTGGTTGCACTGCTTAGGAGCCTTGCATTGTCTTAAAACTTGTGATGATTAAGCAATCTTCTGAGCTTTTGCAAGTGAACTTGGCCCTGCCAAAGGAGTCTAGACTCATCATAGGCCTCCCACAAATCCATTGGAACCCTTGCCTTGGCTTAGATGGCCTTCAACACCTCCCCAGATGGCCATATGCCTCATGCTAGGGCTTGATGCTTGTCATGCTTTAATTTCCTATGCTATAATGCTATATATATGATATGCTTATGATGAAAATGGTGTATTATGATGCTTAAAATGAAGAGGGCAAATTTGAGGTTCTACAAGTAGGTGTTGTTATCATCTCACCAGAAGGGGTCCATACACCTTTAGCTGCTCGGTTGACTTTCGAATGCACTAACAATGAGGCAGAGTATGAAGCTTGCATCATGGGGGTTGAAGAGGCAATCAACTTGCGAGTCAAGAACCTCGAGATCTTCGGAGATTCTGCTCTGGTGGTGAACCAAGTCAATGGCAAATGGTTAGTTCATCAACCTCACTTGGTTCCTTACAGAGATTATGTCAGGAGGTTGTTAACTTTCTTCACCAAAGTCAAGTTGAATTATATTCCTCGAGATGAAAACCAGTTTGCCGATGCTCTAGCAACTTTGTCGTCTATTATTAAAGTTTGTCAAGAGAATTTCGTGCCTCGAATCATGGTCCCCCGTCTTGAAAGACCTGCTTATGTCTTTACAGCTGATAGTGATGAAGATAGCAAACCTTGGTATCATGATATCAAGCATTTCTTGAAGAATCAAGAATACCCGGCTGGGGCATCCAGTAAGGACAAGAAGACCCTCAGAAGACTGGCAGGAGGCTTCTTCTTGAATCAAGATGGTGTGCTATACAAGCGAAACTTCGACATGGTTCTGCTCAGATGCGTGGATAGACATGGAGCAGACCTGTTGATGCAAGAGGTTCATGAAGGCTCCTTTAGTACCCATGCTGGAGGACATGCTATGGCCAAGAAACTGTTGACATCGGGATATTATTGGATCACCATAGAATCTGATTGCTATAAATACTCCTGTAAATGTCACAAGTGTTAGATTTATGCCGATAAGGTCCATGTGCCTCCGAATCCATTGAGTGTCATGTCTTCACCATGGCTGTTCTCCATGTGGGGCATTGATATGATTGGCAAGATCGAGCCGACATCTTCTAACGGTCATCGCTTCATCCTGGTTGCTATAGACTACTTCAGGAAGTGGGTTGAAGCGGCATCTTATGCCAATGTTACTAAACAAGTGGTAGCCCGGTTTATTAAAAGAGACATCATTTGCCGGTACGGAATTCCCAAAAGAATCATTACTAATAATGGTTCTAATCTCAACAACAAGATGATGGTTGACTTGTGTCGGGATTTCAAAATAGAGCATCACAACTCTTCTCCATATCGCCCAAAGATGAATGGCGCCGTCGAGGCGGCCAACAAGAACATCAAGAAGATCGTGCAGAAGATGGTTGTAACATACAAAGACTGGCATGAGATGCTACCATTTACGTTGCATGGGTACAAAACGTCAGTGCGTACTTCAACAGGGACAACCCCGTTCTCACTGGTGTATGGTATGGAGGCAGTTCTACCAATTGAAGTGGAAATCCCCTCGTTGAGGTTGATGATGGACATTAAGCTAGATGAAGCTGAGTGGCTCCGATCCAGATATAATCAATTGAGCCTCATCGAAGAAAAACGTCTAGCAGCTGTATGCCATGGACAATTGTATCAGCGGCGGATGAAGCAGGCTTTTGACAAGAAGGTACGACCACAAAGGTACATACCAGGTGACCTGGTGCTGAAAAGGATTCTTCCTCCTCTTAACAATCACAGGGGAAAATGGACACCCAACTATGAAGGACTGTTCGTGGTTAAAAAGGTTTTCTTAGGTGGAGCCTTGATGCTGACAACCATGGACGGAGAAGACTTCCAATCCCCTGTCAACGCAAACGCAGTAAGAAAATACTTCGTGTAAAAAGGACCCACTGGATAAAAACAGAATAAAGATCCAGTCAAAAATAGGCATCCCGGCGAGTCAAAAACAGAATAAAAGGTTCGGGCAAAAATTAGGGAAATCTTGAAAAAATGTACACCCGCTGAGTTGAAAAGCCACATCGGACAACTCAGGCAAAAAAGGGTATCCCGATGGATTGAAAACCTGAAAAGGAGATCCACACAAAAAAGGGATTAACACGAACGACTGCGATCTGCGAAATCCATAATCTATCTACAACTGAGGTTATTCTAAGGGTTGAAGATCAGTTCAATTACCTTTCTCAAGGGGCAGAGCGAGCGGATCGTCCCGAAGATATACAAGTCATAACCGGGTTGAAACTTGATGAGATCCACTTCTCACATTGCCAATAGGATAGTTTGTTTTCCTTTTTGGCTATTTCCTCTTTCCAGGGAACCGCTTCCTTTGTATTGCCTATTCATGGCCATTTTCCCGAATCAATAAAAAATTCAACTTCAGTCAACTTGTGACTATCTACTTCTCGTTTTTTTTTCATATAGCATTGATTGATTGCGAAAACGTCCAGCAAATTGTGATTTATATTGTGTTGTGAACATTTGAATGCTTTCTAACTCACGCAGGAGGACAGAAACATTTAATACAACTCTGAAAGGGTGTCAAGATGCCCAGATAATGATTCATGCTACGAGCCTGGGGTATACAGGTCCCAAACTAACTCTCCATGTTGCAGGCACTATCGATTGTGTTTATACAGGTACAAGTACAGGTGCCGCTAACAGAGCTAAAAGCAAATTTCCAGGAGGAACATTTCTTTATGCTTGAACAAGAACAGGTGTTTTCCACGGTGTCTCAAGTCATCCCTAGTGGAAGTGAAGGGGAATTTCTTCTCCAACGTTAATGGCAAAAGATGTTTGCCCTCCCTAAGCAGAGACTTGCCTTCAACACAAGGGCAATCCCCAGTAGTACAAGGAGTGTCTTTCCTCCCCAACAAGTTGCTTCCTCAGCAATGTCATGCCTCTGGTTCCCATCCAAGTCAGGAGGTCTACGCTTCCCCACCAGAGTGCAAGAAGGGTCCATCTCCATCAGGGTCTTGGCGCTCCAATCTCAAAGTCCAATTTATTTTTGGCAATGGCGGCTGTTCAGAGCCGGTGTATCATTGACAGTTTTCCCTGCGAGTTGTCTCCTCCTTATCAGGATGGATCAGATCAGTACAGTGATCATCAGTTCCTCCCTAGTCAAGCCATCTGGGAAACTTGCAGTCTCCTTTCCGGGAGATTCTTTGCATTTGCATTTGCATAATCATCATTGCATTTGCATTCTCCAAAGCGTAGCATTTCCATCCTCATGGAGCATTACGCCATAAATTCAAACATGTGCATGCCAGCATGGGCCAGTTTTGAGGTGTTACATACAACCTATAACATCTTTTCAACCTGAAGTATTTCCCACAGAAGATACTTATACCATTTGCCAGATATCTTGGCCTTTCCAAGTCGATGGTGTTTTCTTTATGGCTTGGTCCTGCCCAGCAGTCATATTGTTGAGTTTCATTCCGCTAATGGTCTCGTTAAGTCTTGTTTCGCCAACAGGCACCTTCCGTGGCTTGGTCCTGCCCAGCAGTCGCGTATTTTTCTTTATGGCTTGGTCCTACCCAGCAGTCATATTGATTGAGTTCCATTCCGCTAATGGTCTCGTTAAGTCCTGTTTCGCCAACAGGCACCTTCCGTGGCTTGGTCCTGCCCAGCAGTCGCGTATTTTTCTTTATGGTTTGGTCCTGCCCAGCATTCATATTGATTGAGTTCCATTCCGCTAATGGTCTCGTTAAGTCATGTTTCGCCAATGGGCACCTTCCGTGGCTTGGTCCTGCCCAGCAGTCGCGTGTTTTTTTTATGGCTTGGTCCTGCCCAGCAGTCATATTGATTCAGTTCCATTCCGCTAATGGTCTCGTTAAGTCTTGTTTCGCCAACGGGCACCTTCCGTGGCTTGGTCCTGCCTAGTAGTCGCGTATTTTTCTTTATGGCTTGGTCCTGCCCATCAGTCATATTGTTGAGTTCCATTCCTCTAATGGTCTCGTTAAGTCCTGTTTCTCCAACAGGCACCTTCCATGGCTTGGTCCTGCCCAGCAGTCGCGTGTTTTCTTTATGGCTTGGTCCTGCCCAGCCGTCATATTGATTGAATTCCATTTCGCTAATGGTCTCGTTAAGTCCTGTTTCTCCAACAGGCATCTTACGTGGCTTGGTCCTGCCCAGCAGTCGCGTGTTTTCTTTATGGCTTGGTCCTGCCCAGCAGTCATATTGATTGAGTTCCATTCCACTAATGGTCTCGTTAAGTCCTGTTTCGCCAACGGGCACTTTCCGTGGCTTGGTCCTGCCCAGCAGTCATGTGTTTTCTTTATGGCTTGGTCCTGCCCAGCAGTCATATTGTTGAGTTCCATTCTGCTAATGGTCTCGTTAAGTCATGTTTCGCCAATAGGCACCTTCCGTGGCTTGGTCCTGCCCAGTAGTCGCGTGTTTTCTTTATGGCTTGGTCCTGCCCAACAATCATATTGTTGAGTTCCATTCTGTTAATGGTCTCGTTAAGTCCTGTTTCGCCAACAGGTACCTTCTGTGGCTTGGTCCTGCCCAGCAGTCGCGTGTTTTCTTTATGGCTTGGTCCTGCCCAGCAGTCATATTGATTGAGTTCCATTCCGCTAATGGTCTCGTTAAGTCCTGTTTCGCCAACGGGCACCTTCTGTGGCTTGGTCCTGCCCAGCAGTTGCGTATTTTACTTTATGGCTTAGTCCTGTCCAGCAGTCATATTGTTGAGTTCTAGTCAGCTAATGGTCTCGTTAAGTCCTGTTTCGCCAACAGGCACCTTCCGTGGCTTGGTCATGCCCAGCAGTCGCGTATTTTTCTTTATGGCTTGGTCCTGCCCAACAGTCATATTGATTGAGTTCCATTTCGCTAATGGTCTCGTTAAGTCCTGTTTCGCCAACAGGCACCTTCCGTGGCTTGATCTGTCCCAGCAGTCGCGTGTTTTCTTTATGTCTTGGTCCTGCCCAGCAGTCATATTGATTGAGTTCCATTCCGCTAATGGCCTCGTTAAGTCCTGTTTCGCCAATAGGCACCTTCCGTGGCTTGGTCCTGCCCAGCAGTTGCGTATTTTCTTTGTGGCTTGGTCCTGCCCAGCAGTCACATTTACGAGTTCTGTTTCTCTAACGGTCTCGTTATGGTTTGTTTCGCTCAGCATTCATAGTGCAGATTTTTGGCATTGATTCTACTCCACCTGGTTCTATTTCCGTTACCTATTCAGAGGTCAAAACAAAAAAAATATAAAATAAAAAGCATATGGCATTTCTACTATCCACCGAGTTCAAATTTTTAGGTTTTATTCGAGTATTCAATCACTCCATGCCTTAAACGTCTAAAAGCTCTTGCAATTATTCGTTCAGGCCTGCAGATGATTGAATAGAGGCAGCTGTAATACCTCAAAATTTTCCGTCTCATTTCCCCAACATTTTTTTCATAGCATTTTGGATACATAGCTTCATGAAATAGCCAACAACATTGCATCATGTGTAGCATGGCTAAGGCATAGGTATGTGATCAATGATGAGAGCAACTGAAGGCTATACAAAGGCAATCAATGGGCCACAAAGCTTCTCAACCTTATGCAAAGGGTTCACAATATCCCACAAGTCTTCATTTGAAGCCACGGGCCATGGAAAGATGTGGTTTAATCAAAGGAGGCAAGCAGTGCAACATTTCTTGATGAAATTTTGATTCAAAGTGGATTCCATTGTATTATACATGATGTCAAATGCCTAGGGTTCAAATTTCGTCCACAAGTTCATTTTGGAAGAGGTTCGACTGGCCAGACGACTGAAAATCGAGGAATCGGGGAAAAGGCAACTGAGCTAGGTAAAAAAAGGGTCGACTCCTGACTTTTAAGATCGAGATCATGAAATTAGGGTTACAATGATCCTAGGGTTCAAATTTGGTCAAGAAATGAGGGAGGAATCATAAAAAATCAAAGAAGAAAATCATTTGAAAAGTGGTTGATTTCACCATTTCCCTCCACTTTTCCTTCCACACTTCCTTTCATTCTTTCCCTCTTGTTTTTCCATTTCAATTCCATTCCATTTCCCTTGGATTCTTCTACCATGTTCTACCATCTTCTAGAGTGTTCCAAGGAATATTCTAAGAATATTCCTTCTCCAACCCTAACCCTAACTAACTATCAAACCATAATTTTGGATCCCAAGCCTAATTTTTGGGCCCCAAACCTAAACCATATTTAATCCATTTTCATCCAAACCAAAAAGGACTCTCTCACAATTTTCGTTCCCAAAAATTTCCAAAATTTTCATTCTCTCACAATCACCTTTTCTCTCTCACTTTTCCTCCATTTTCCCTTTTCACTCAAGCTTTTTAAAGAAGCTCTTCAAGTTTCACATTGAAACTTGAAGATCTTGAAGCTTAGCCTCCAACCTCCATTGATTTGTGGATTGTGGAAGAAGAAGCTACTGATTTTTGTGAGGATTTCGGCTTATCGGAAGTGCACGAAGGTTCAAGCATCAAGAACGCATTTATTTTGCGGATTCGCGGTTTTCTTGGTTTTCTCTTCGATCAAGCTCCGATTCTTGCAACATTCACCGAAGCACTTCTGCGCTTCCTAGGTTGGTGATCTAAATCACTTCTCCTTTAAGTTATTCTCTTCATCTCGCCATTTCGGCATTCTTTAATTGTTTTTCGTTTTGCTTGCGATCGATTTCGTTTTCGTTATGTGTTGCTTGCGATTTGTGATTTTTAATGATTTAGAAGCTAAGGTGTAGATAGTTATAGGATCTAGCATGCGTAAATAAGCCCTAATTGAGTAGAAATTAGTGTTAGCATGTTCCTAGGTATGTTGGAGATCATTAGAAGTGAGTTTATGGCCAAAAGCACTTATTTCTAAACTTTTTTCACATTCTAGATCAGTGTTAACCAGTTAACCATTTGGTTAACCGGTTAACGCGTGCGTTTTAGCCATAAATTAGTGCAGTTTTAGGACCGTTAACCGATTAACCATTTGGTTAACCGGTTAACGCTGTTAGATTTTGGAAATTTTGCTTATTTGATAGCTTAGTCATTGTTTCTAGTGCCTCCAATGTTCATACATGTTTAGGTACTGATTTTAGGGAATTTTTGGGTTTATTTCCTGTAGCTCATTCCCCCATTTCGAGTCGTTTCGACGCGTTTCCGTTCATGTTGTGTATTATGCGTTTTTGTGTTCCTTTGTGTATGGTTTGATTTCTTGCATTTTGTTGCCATGTTTATGCATCATTTAGCATGTGAATAATCATGTTGAATTCTGTTTTACATCTTTCGCATTGCATTAAATCATTTTGCATTTTATTGTATCAAGATATGTTGCACTTTACATAATCATATATGTATGTGCATTTGGTTGCATTTGATTGCATGTTTGATCCTATCATTCACATCATTTCAATTCTGAATTTTGCATTGAGTTTGACATTATTGTTGATCTATCATGTTGCATGTTCATGACCAAGACTCATTATGTTCATATGCCATATTAATATGCCATATTTTGCATACTTGTTGCATAATCAACCATGTGATGCATTCTTGCATAATTCTTCAAAATGTTCATGTTCTTTCATTTATGTATGTTGACCTATGTTCAAATGTATGTTCATGATGAAGTTGGTGCATGTTTCATTGAGTTTGTGCATTAAAAAATGAAAATAACCAAATCTGTATTTTGCATTTCATAGCTGACTTTGCATATAGGTGTTGTCAAATACATGTTGTTTGTTATGTTTGCATGTTGTATTGGACTTTTACACCTACCTTTTTATACTGCATGCTGGCTGTTAAAAATGGCATTGTGTTGTGCATTGTTTTGATAGTTGTTTGTGTATTAGGGGTTGTATTAGGGAAATGAGTTTAAATTATAAGTTAGATTGATCCTAGGTGCTCGGCAAGGATTGAGATCCTTGTGCCTACGTACTCCCGCGTGCAATGGGAAAGTCAGAGCCTCGTAGTTCGGCCTACTACGGTTGATGGTTGTTGATTTTATTACCTTTCTTCGATGAAAGGGTTTAGGAGTCGATTTGTACTAAAGACCATGGATAGTTTATTCCGTCCAATAAGACGAGTGTCTTGCGTCGAAATAATCTGAGCGAGTAACGAGAGCTCGTTATCCTCCTTTCTACCGCTTAAGGCTCGTGGCGTACAATTCTTCTCGTATTATTAGAATGTTTTATTTCCTGAGACCGCTTGACGTTGGATCAAGGGTTTGGATCTAAAAAGAATCTTTTTGGTTTTTTTGAAGTTTATGGGTGAATGCGAATGGAGGTTTATTTTGTGGTTTGTTAGCGAGGCACAAAGCGCTCGGCTCGCAAAGGTGGAGTGGATCCTAATAAACAAAAATTGAAAAAATAAAGTGCGAGTGCAATCGCTTGGCGTTGGACCAAGGATTCGCGAATGAAATAAAATACGAAAAATAAAGTGCGTACATAAAATGGGGGAGGGATACAAAATAAATACAGGGGATTGCGAGAAATAAAGGGGTCTCGATGTAATTCGCCCAAGAGAAAGCGTGTGTGTAGTGTTTTTGAACTGTTCGAAGGCGTTCGGCCTTTTTATTTGGAGACAACTATTCGAAGGCGTTGGACCTTTTTGGACGCGTCGAAATTTGGTTCGTTAACTGCCTTAGAACCGATTTAATGAAATCATTCTATGAGGAGTTGAACAATATTTGTGTATTAAAATACGAGAAATTAAATAAAAATGACTGAATTGTGGAAATTAAACCCGAATAGCAATATAAATAAAATAAATAAAATAGAATTTAAATTTGATAGCATAACAATTAATCAAAATAATACAAAAAATAAACTAACTAAAAAAAATGGCCTCATATTGATTAAACATTTTGACTTAATAAAATCGGAATGAATTTAATCTTTTAACATATCATCGGCCCATATAAAATAGAATAAAATAATATAAAATTTAAAATAAAGAAATAAAATTGATTTAGAAGAATTATCAACAAGACTAACAATATTATTATTAAAAAGAAGATGAACAAATAAGATTCAAAACCATTCTAATAATAAAACTATAAAAAATAGATTGGGCTCAGCCCAATCATGATTTATAACTATAAGAAAAATTAAAATTAAAATTAAAATAAACAAATAATAAAAAAAGGCTCAGATTTAATGTCAGCAAAAATAATATAAAAATTAAAAAAGAATGATATGCCTCGGCCTCATCAATGTATGATATGCATAAGATTTAAATAAAATAAAATTAAAAAAAAACTAAGTACAAGGGTTTTATAAAAACGAAAACAAAAATTTAAATTAAAAAACTGATGAAAACCGAACAGTAAAAAAGGAGAAACACGGTCTGTGTGGATTTAAATCAACTAAGGTTGGTCCAAGACCCATTAATAACAACCAGTTCTTTTTATAAAAATAAAAATAAAATATATAAATATACTATTGAAATGAGGTGTGACAGTTTGTGAGTGTGTGTTTAAGAACAAATTAAATGGGCCTCACAATCTTGCCCCAACAAAATTTTAAGAAAACCTAATAGATAAAAAAAAAACAATTATATATAAAAGCAAACCAAAAAAATGCAGCGTAATAAAAAAGAAACTGCATCCTATTACTTTTCAATAAATCCAAATCAACGTTTCAGAAAAAGTGAACCCACCCCTTCAAAGAACACAGCGGTGGCGTCCCTGTTTTTTTTCATGCACGGTTTTTTTTTGTTTTGATCGGTGGGTTTCGGCGGAGATTCGACGGCAGTTTATGGTTGTTAAACGGATCAGTGGCGTTTCAAGTTTGTTCTCGGTGGTCCTCGCGGCGGTTTTAGGTTCGGTTTGGTGGTTTGATTTATGGTTCGTCAGTTTTTCACGGTTTTACGCTTTCGGTGGAGGGGTTTACGGAGGAGTTGAAAGGTTCAGATGGGTTTTGAGGATGAGCGGTGCGTGTGCTTCCGTTGCGGTTTCCGGATTTGACATCGGTAATAATTGAATGGCTCGGGGTGAAGGTTTGCGTTTGTGGATGGCTATGATGAAGGTTGAGTGATTAGTGAGAAGCTGATTTTTTGTGAAGTTGGTTTGGGATTTTTTTTTGCAGAGCTTATTTTATGTATTTCCAAGCTCCTGTAATGAAGAAAGTGGGGCTGATTTTATAAAGGGATGAAAGGGTGAAATTGGAAAATAATTGGAAGAATCTTTTGGATAAGATTGCAAGCTGGAAATGATTGTGAAGGTGTGAAATTTGTTGGATTGGTTGCTGGAAAATTTGTTGGTGAGTGAAAATTGTTGCCTTTGTTGAATGTTGCTGTGCGTGAGTGGTAGTGAGTACGTTTGTTGTGATGAGAAAAAGAATCACATGGGAAAAAATGAGTGTGATGGGAATTGATTTTAACTAATAATAACAATAATCCTAATAATAATAACTAAAAATAATAATTATTATAGAAATAGTGATAAAAGAAATGGTGGATAATAGTAAGTATAATAAGAAGTAATAATAATAAGAATAATAATACCAAATGAAATAATAATAATAATAAAATAAAAATAATAATAATACTACGAATGAAATAAAAATAAAGATATGGAAATAATAATAACAATGATAAAGAAAATAATAGAAATAGAGAATAGTAATACTAAGTTTTTTTTTGTAAATTTTTGTGTGGAAAAATAATAATAGGTTAATAACAAAAAGGAGGGTTTAAAAAATGATTTTTTTTTTGTAATTTTCTGATAATGAACTAAAATAAAATGAAAACATATAATAATATGAAAAGAGAATAAATTTTTTTTTTATGAAAAATGATGGATAGAAAATGAAAGTGAGAATCGAACAAAAAAAACTCTACACGACATGTTGCACGCGCACGCACGCGCCAATTTCAAAATGAACCCCGACTTTTGCACAAACCCGAAAGAAAAGTAAAGACATATTTTTTTATTTTTTCGATTATAAGACAAAAAAGAAAATGGTACATGCTTTTGGATTTTCCGAATAATGGTTAGACAGTAAATAAAATAATAAAAAATAATAATAATAACAATAAATAATAATAATAATAATAAATAATGAATAGTCATAGTTGAATACAAGAATATCAAATGATAAAAGAAAATAGTGGAAATGGAGAATAATGGATTTAAATGATTTAATCTAAAAAAATGAAATAAAAGAAATAAATGTTTTTAATAAAAATAATGGAAGATAATATGAACTTTTGAAAATGAACTAAATAATAAAATAGAAAAACTTATAATATAGAAAGAGAATTTGAGTTTTTTTTTAGTTTAAAAATAAAAATATTTTTTTTTGGACTTTTGATGATTGATTTTTTGGATAAAATATAAAATAAAAGGATATTGGATATGGATGAAATTGGGTATAAAAATAAAAAGTGACATATTTTTGGGATTTTTATTAAATATCAGACAGAAAAATCAAATGGTACATATTTTTAGACAATAAAATAAAATGATGCAGATAAGACAAATTTGGGGTATGACAGTTGCCCCTATCGAATTAGCTTAGACCGAGTAAGATGAACAGTCTCATGTTCAAACTTTCAAGGTGTAAGATAATTAGATACTAACAGATTCCAAATTTGTCCGACAACAAAAAAATGCACTGATTAAAGCTAAATGACTGAAAATTGGAAAAACGGGTGACACAACGAATAAGTTGACAAAATAAATCATTTATCACCGACGGATGATAAAGCGAGTGACTGAAAATAAAATCACTTACCACCGAAGATGATAAGGCGAGTGACTGAAAATAAAATCACTTATCACCAAAAGATGATAAGGCGAGTGGCTGAAAATAAAATCACCTATCACCAGAAGAATGATAAGGCAAATGACTGAAAATAAAATCACTTATCATCAGAAGATGATAAGGCAAATAACTGAAAATAAAATCACTTATCACCAGAAGATGATAAGACGAATGACTGAAAATAAAATCTCTTATCACCAGAGGATGATAAGGCAAATGACTGAAAATAAAATCACTTATCACCAGAGGATGGTAAGGCAAATGACTGAAAATAAAATCACTTATCACCAGAGGATGATAAGGCAAATGACTGAAAATAAAATCACTTATCACCGAGGATGATAAGGCAAATGACTGAAAATAAAATCTCTTATCACCAGATGATGATAAGGCAAATGACTGAAAATAAAATCACTTATCACCAGAGAATGATAAGGCAAATGACTGAAAAATAAAATCACTTATCACCGAGGATGATAAGGCAAATGAAATTTAAATACGACTCTCGTTACTAAAGGGAAAACCGAGTGGCTGGAAATTAAAATAGTTGAAGGGAAAAGATTCAATAGAGGACGACCACTGAATCTGCTGAGGAGATGCCTGGAATCTTCGATTGATCCTGGATCCTGACTTATGCACGCATGCTTGATTTTTGAAATGGTGTTCCATAATGATGGAAGTGCAATGCAAATGTTTATGCAATGAGTTGAAAGTTGAAAATGTTGGGGATATGAAAAGCTGATTTATTTAGGTATACATATGATGCACATGTTGCAAATGATTGATGTAAATGATGCGTATGATGTTGATGATGCATAATGATGCATATGAGCGATTGAAAGGTGACAGCTTGGTGGATTTTTGGTTTGGTAGTTGCTAATAATGATTGGACTTTGGGTGGGTGGAGGGTTTGATTCCCCGACACTCGATCTTCAAAGATGCATGATCAGGTGATAGATCTGAATGCTCCAAATTCGGTCACTTGCTGATGAGCGGAGCGACTTAATTGACACATGAAGAATGATTTGCTTTGAATGATTGCCAACGTCTGGCAAGAACTTCTTGTTCAGCTGGGGAGAAGAGATAGGAAGATTTTCTCCTTGTTTGCCCCTGTCTATAGGGTATTTGAAATAAATATGGTGGGGAGCCTTGACAATGGTCATGGCATGATCTGTCCCTGTATATGGATTTGGTAGGCGCCTGCCCCTGATTGAGCCTTTGAAGGTGATCTTGCCCCTGATTGAGTTGATTTTTGATGATTTTGCCCCGGATTGAGCTGTTGAGGAAGTATTGATTCAAACTCCTCTTTTGATTGCCCCTTGTTGGGATTGCACTGATGTCAAGCACTGAATTGCAATTAAATTATTCATACATAAATGGTAATGTTAATGTAAGGTTCATGTAAGTTTTGAAAAAGTCAAATTATTTGAATGCTGTGGAAGTGTGACGAATGGACCGTTAGTCCAAACGAGGTGCTGCTTTAGAAAGAGCGTGAAAGATGCATTAAGAATAATGTGCAATCGAGATTGAAGATTAGCAAATATATGGGAGTCAATTTACGCAACCTTGTTGGTAGCATGCTTTCGGAATAAATCACGCCTCAATTAGGACTTTCGAGGGTTGTAACGTGGTATGGTTAATGGTTTGAGAATCAAAGGATATAATGCTCAAAGTTATTTGTACCCACCCCTTCTTCGTAATGTTCTTCAGTCCTATGTTCAATTAACTTCTACACATGCATTTGTATTGACTTTGCAAGAGTGAAGATGAAGCTTTAAAGTTCGCTTGAAAATGGCAGTCATCTTATTTTGTTGGTGACCCTTTGATTCTTGATTTGGTGGTCACTGATATTTGTTTTGCTTTTGTTGAGTATTTGAGCTCCTCTTTTGATTTGTTCTACTTTTTGTCAACTAAGTCTCCCTTCGGGTGCTCAACTTAGTGGTTTTCTTTTCTATATTTTTTGTATTTTGTTGAATATTGTGATTGCCAAGTCATTTGTTGATGGTCCTCTGACGGGATGTCTCATCTTGTGATTTGAAAGTGTAGTCAGGTTAACTGAACAACTACCCTACCCCGGGTTAGATGTAAGTGTTTGTATCCGATAGAAACACCTACTTCTAGGCTCGAAGTGGTTGACTAGGGATTAACTCCTTATATCACTAGTGTTTAGGGATTTGAAAGAATGTTTGTATATCATTGACGAGGTTTTATCCGAAAGCATACCGCAACAATTATGGGTATTTCGTTTTCATCATCCTCCCTCAAACATTTGCTAAAGTGAAGTGAGGGAAATATTTTTGTGATTTTGTGATAAATGATAAATGATGAGCGAATGCGAATAAATTGATTCAAAACATGCATAAACATAATATTAACAAAACCAAGTACATATAACAATGTTCAGAGCAAATAGTACTTAAACAAACATTACAAAATAACAGGAATGCAAAAATGATAAATGGCACTGGCTGCCTTGATTTGAGGAATTGAATTTCTCTTAATTGAATACTTCAAAGTTGGAGACTACTCAACTTGTTCTTCAACAACCCCTTTAAATGTCTTCACTTGTTGGCACCGTGTGGCGGCATTGGATTGTTCTGGACATTTGGATTTCTCGGAGTGAGGGTGAGATCCTTAGAGTTGATCATATCTTGAACCTTGTGTTTGAAGGCATGGAAGTTCTCGATTGTGTGACCTGGAGCATCTTTGTGATACTCACAGCGAGCATTGGCATCAAAGTTTCGGGCGTTACCAACCTGAAGTGGCATATCTTTCAAAATAAGAGATCATTTTGCCATCAGCCCATTAAAGATCTCGGAATATGACATAGGCAGGGGATCAATGTGTCTATCATATCCTCTTTGTTGATATGGTGGGCGCTGTTGAGGAGCGCGTTGTTGTTGTTGACCAGGCCGTTGTGGGTAGGCCGGTTGCTGGTATGGATTGGGTGCAAATTGCTCAGCAACGACCATAGGATATGGACGTGGTTGATAAGCCATCTGAGGTGGAAATGGAGCTTGAATAGCTGGCTGATAAGGCATTGGAGGAATTGGCTGATAAGGCATAGGAGCATATTGTGCAGCAGCAACATACGGATACTGGTAGTAGGGAATTGGAGTAGGTGCACTCGTTGCGGATTCCCACTTGCAGCAGAAATGGCATTTGTTTCGCCCTTTTTGTACCCGTTGAAAGGTTTCTTGACATTGGTTTGGTTGCTAGAACCTCCTTGGATCTTTCCACTTTTCAGACCCTCTTCAATTATTTCTCCTACCATCACCATGTCTGAAAATCCAGAAGATACGCTGCTGATCAGCTTCTCGTAGTATTGCCCCTGTAGGGTACCCATGAAGATGTCGATCAATTCACGGTCAAACAATGGCGGATGCACTCTGGCAGCTAACTCCCTCCAGCGTTGTGCGTACTCTTTGAAGGATTCGCTCTCCTTTTGAGTCATACTTTGAAGTTGAGTGCGATTCGGAGCTAAGTCAGTGTTGTACTTGTATTGCTTTTTGAATGCATCAAATAGATCGAGCCAAGTACGAACATTGTTACGTTCGAGCTGCATGTACCATTCTAGAGACGCTCCAGACAGGCTGTCTTGGAAGCAATGGATCATGAGCTTGTCATCTTTGGCATGAGCGGCTATTTTTCTGCAATACATCCTCAAATGAAGCTCAGGACAGCTGAGGCCTTTGTATTTCTCGAATTTTGGAAGTTTGAATTTAGCAGGGATCACAACATCTGGAACTAAGCACATGTCTGAGGCACTCAGAGAAGTTGAGTTGTGTCCTTCCATGATTCGGAGTTTTTCAGCTAACTCGCGACACATCTTCATAGCTTTAGATTCTTGAACAGCATGAGGATTGGTGATTGGAACAACAATATGCATCTCATACTCAACTTGATGATCCTCTTCAGCATGAGGAAACTGGACTTGAGTTGGAATAGGTTGAGCTTGAGGAATAACACCAACAGTGACACCAGAGGTAGGTATTGGTTGAGAAGTGACTTCCTCAATAGCAGGAGTGAAGCCTGGAGGCAAACCATAGACCAAAGGATTTGGAACTTGAACTGAAGGCATTGCTCGCGAGGCAAATCCTTGCACTAGAGCATTATTCATTGCGGCAGCAGCTTCGCGGCGTTCTTCCATCCTAGCCAAAGCTTGTATGGTCTCGTAAATTTGGTCAATCTTGTTCTTGACCGAGTCAATCTCTTCCCTCATAGCAGCTTGCTCTTCTTGAATCATGTCCATTAGTCTTCTAGTGTTGGCTCGAGTCAAGTACGGGCATCTAGCACGATACGGGCGTCGGGAAACCAGTTTGATTTACTGAAGATGGAGGAACATGAAATGAGTTTTTGAATTTTGGAATGAAATGCAAGATGAATAATTAATGCAAATGAAATGATATGCAATGTCACAATCCAGGATCACAAGATCATGGTCCCATGAGTCCAAGGTACAGATGGAGGATACTCTGATCAGGAACTCACTGGGTAGACTCTAAAGTTTTTAGGGATCCCAAAGTTATCAATTCATATGGCTGTTCATCACACGCGCCATAAGCATGACGGTTGATTGACTCCCCCATATGAATCTATTTTGGGTGAGATCTTCGTATCGACACCCACGAGAGAAAATTTTCTCAGGAGCCCATACTACGCGATCATCGACACGAGGTTTAAACAAAAGCCTCAGAGTTATGGATTTTGCTCAAATGTTTGATGCACATGTCAACTCTTGACAGTCAATCAACTCCATTGAGAAAGTCTATTCTGAGTGAGGTCTTCGTATCGACAACCCACGAGAGCAAATTTCTTGGGAGCCAATACTACGCGACCATCAATCGATGTTTTAACCAAAAGGTTCTAAAGGTCCTCAGAGTCGATGACCCTAATGAAAACAACTGAGCACACACGCCAAGAACTTGACGGTCGTTAGTATTCTCATTAGAATATACTCCAAGTGAGGTTTTCGTATCGACAACCCACGAGAGTGGTTACCTAGGGAGCCCATACTACACAACCTCGCTAACTTATGTTTGTACTCGTAATCCCGGGTATAAAGTCTTTCCCTCAAGTTTCTCTTGTAAAGTATCGATCCAAATTATAGTACCAAGGAGCCACAAGATATATAAGATGGAATGCGATAAAGAAAGCGATAAAAAATAAACAAGTAAAGCATATAAGCAAACATCCAAACAAACGTGGAAACCTAAACTAGGCTTGACTCGCATAGAGGTGAACCAGTCCCCAGCAGAGTCGTCAGCTGTCGCACCCCGAAAAATACGACCTCACGCGATCCGAAAGGACGGAGCCGCGCGCTGGACAGACTGAAGAGTCGCCACCTAATTCTATTTATTCCCGAAGAGGGAAAGGGAAGATATAGATACAACCCGGGAAGAGAAGGATGAGGACAAAGGTCGACGAAACCATTGCCTGGGTTCGGGAGTCGGTTATGCAGGGGGAAGGTATTAACACCCCTACATCCATCGTACTCGATGGGAACCATCTAAGATGTCACACGCGAAGGGATGTCTATGCTTAATGAGTTACTTTCTAGAGGGAAATGAGTTTAAATTATAAGTTAGATTGATCCTAGGTGCTCGGCAAGGATTGAGATCCTTGTGCCTACGTACTCCCGCGTGCAATGGGAAAGTCAGAGCCTCGTAGTTCGGCCTACTACGGTTGATGGTTGTTGATTTTATTACCTTTCTTCGATGAAAGGGTTTAGGAGTCGATTTGTACTAAAGACTATGGATAGTTTATTCCGTCGAACAAGACGAGCGTCTTGCATCGAAATAATCAGAGCGAGTAACGAGAGCTCGTTATCCTCCTTTCTACCGCTTAAGGCTCGTGGCGTACAATTCTTCTCGTATTATTAGAATGTTTTATTTCCTGAGACCGCTTGACGTTGGATCAAGGGTTTGGATCTAAAAAGAATCGTTTTGGTTTTTTTGAAGTTTATGGGTGAATGCGAATGGAGGTTTATTTTGTGGTTTGTTAGCGAGGCACAAAGCGCTCGGCTCGCAAAGGTGGAGTGGATCCTAATAAACGAAAAGTGAAAAATAAAGTGCGAGTGTGCGAGTGCAATCGCTTGGCGTTGGACCAAGGATTCGCGAATGAAATAAAATACGAAAAATAAAGTGCGTACATAAAATGGGGGAGGGATACAAAATAAATACAGGGGATTGCGAGAAATAAAGGGGTCTCGTTGTAATTCGCCCAAGAGAAAGCGTGTGTGTAGTGTTTTTGAACTGTTCGAAGGCGTTCGGCCTTTTTATTTGGAGACAACTATTCGAAGGCGTTGGACCGTTTTGGACGCGTCAAAATTTGGTTCGTTAACTGCCTTAGAACCGATTTAATGAAATCGTTCTATGAGGAGTTGAACAATATTTGTGTATTAAAATACGAGAAATTAAATAAAAATGACTGAATTGTGGAAATTAAATCCGAATAGCAATATAAATAAAATAAATAAAATAGAATTTAAATTAGATAACATAACAATTAATCGAAATAATACAAAAAATAAACTAACTAAAAAAAATGGCCTCATATTGATTAAACATTTTGACTTAATAAAATCGGAAAGAATTTAATCTTTTAACATATCATCAGCCCATATAAAATAGAATAAAATAATATAAAATTTAAAATAAAGAAATAAAATTGATTTAGAAGAATTATCAACAAGACTAACAATATTATTATTAAAAAGAAGATGAACAAATAAGATTCAAAACCATTATAATAATAAAACTATAAAAAATAGATTGGGCTCTGCCCAATCATGATTTATAACTATAAGAAAAATAAAAACTAAAATTAAAATAAACAAATAATAAAAAAAAGGCTCAGATTTAATGTCAGCAAAAATAATATAAAAATTAAAAAAGAATGATATGCCTCGGCCTCATCAGTGTATGATATGCATAAGATTTAAATAAAATTAAATTAAAAAAAAAACTAAGTACAAGGGTTTTATAAAAACGAAAACAAAAATTTAAATTAAAAAACTGATGAAAACCGAACAGTAAAAAAGGAGAAACACGGTCTGTGTGGATTTAAATCAACTAAGGTTGGTCCAAGACCCTTAATAACAACCAATTCTTTTTATAAAAATAAAAATAAAATATATAAATATACTATTGAAATGAGGTGTGACAGTCTGTGAGTGTGTGTTTAAGAACAAATTAAATGGGCCTCACAATCTTGCCCCAACAAAATTTTAAGAAAACCTAATAGATAAAAAAAAACAATTATATATAAAAGCAAACCAAAAAATGCAGCGTAATAAAAAAGAAACTGCATCCTATTACTTTTTCAATAAATCCAAATCAACGTTTCAGAAAAAGTGAACCCACCCCTTCAAAGAACACAGCGGCGACGTCCCTTTTTTTTCATGCACGATTTTTTTGTTTTGATCGGTGGGTTTCGACGGAGATTCGACGGCAGTTTATAGTTGTTAAACGGATCAGTGGCGTTTCAAGTTTGTTCTCGGTGGTCCTCGTGGCGGTTTTAGGTTCGGTTTGGTGGTTTGATTTATGGTTCGTCAGTTTTTCGCGGTTTCATGCTTTCGGTGGTGGGGTTTACGGAGGAGTTGAAAGGTTCAGATGAGTTTGCAAGAGCCGGTCGCGGTTTCGCACGATCACAGTGGGTTTTGAGGATGAGCGGTGCGTGTGCTTCTGTGGCGGTTTCCGGATTTGACTTCGGTAATAATTGAATGGCTCGCGGTGAAGGTTTGCGTTTGTGGATGGCTATGATGAAGGTTGAGTGATTAGTGAGAAGCTGATTTTTTGTGAAGTTGGTTTGGGATTTTTTTTTGCAGAGCTTATTTTATGTATTTCCAAGCTCCTGTAATGAAGAAAGTGGGGTTGATTTTATAAAGGGATGAAAGTTGGAAGAATCTTTTGGATAAGATTGCAAGCTGGAAATGATTGTGAAGGTGTGAAATTTGTTGGATTGGTGGCTAGAAAATTTGTTGGTGAGTGAAAATTGTTGCCTTTGTTGAATGTTGTTGTGCGTGAGTGGTAGTGAGTACGTTTGTTGTGCTGAGAAAAAGAATCACATGGGAAAAAATGAGTGTGATGGGAATTGATTTTAACTAATAATAACAATAATCCTAATAATAATAATAATAATAATAATAATAATAATAATAAGTAGAAATAATAATACTAATAAAGTAGTAAAACTAAAAATAATAATAATTATAGAAATAGTGATAAAGAAATGGTGGATAATAGTAAGTATAATAAGAAGTAATAATAATAAGAATAATAATACCAAATGAAATAATAATAATAATAAAATAAAAATAATAATAATACTACGAATGAATTAAAAATAAAGATATGGAAATAATAATAACAATGATAAAGAAAATAATAGATATAGAGAATAGTAATAATAAGTTTTTTTTGTAAATTTTTGTGTGGAAAAATAATAAAAGGTTAATAACAAAAAGGAGGGTTTAAAAAATGATTCTTTTTTTGTAATTTTCTGATAATGAACTAAAATAAAATGAAAACATATAATAATATGAAAAGAGAATAAATTTTTTTTTATGAAAAATAATAGATAGAAAATGAAAGTGAGAATCGAACAAAAAAAAACTCTACACAACATGTTGCACGCGCACGCACGCGCCAATTTCAAAATGAACCCCGACTTTTGCACAAACCCGAAAGAAAAGTAAAGACATATTTTTTTATTTTTTCGATTATAAGACAAAAAAGAAAATGGTACATGCTTTTTGATTTTCCGAATAATAGTTAGACAGTAAATAAAATAATAAAAAACAATAATAATAACAATAAAATAATAATAATAATAATAAATAATGAATAGTCACAATAGAATACAAGAATATCAAATGATAAAAGAAAATAGTGGAAATGGAGAATAATGGATTTAAATGATTTAATCTAAAAAAAGGAAATAAAAGAAATAAATGTTTTTAATAAAAATAATGGAAGATAATATGAACTTTTGAAAATGAACTAAATAATAAAATAGAAAAACTTATAATATAGAAGAGAATTTGAGTTTTTTTTTTTAGTTTAAAAATAAAAATATTTTTTTTTGGACTTTTGATGATTGATTTTTTTGGATAAAATATAAAATAAAAGGATATTGGATATGGATGAAATTGGGTATAAAAATAAAAAGTGGCATATTTTTGGAATTTTTTTAAATATCAGACAGAAAAATAAAATGGTACATATTTTTAGATAGTAAAATAAAATGATGCAGATAGGACAAATTTGGGGTATGACTATTAGCAAAGGGAAAAGAAAAAGGAATAGAATGCAACTTACTTCCTAAGGAAGTTAAGTTGATATTAGAGAACAAAGGAGAATCTTACCAAACACAAACATGAAAGGTAAAGGAAATAAATGCATAAGGAAATGCATAAAAGAATTAAAAGGATAAGGTGTAAGGAAACATACCTCAACCTCCCTATAAGACAAGGGTTAGTGGTATACATTTAATAAAAAAGAATGAGGTAAACACATACCAAATAATTCCTAAGGCAACTTGGACCTAAACTAGACTCAATCTATGATTTAGTGAACCTAAAGGCAATGCAATGCAAAATTCAGCAGCCTATAACAACTATCAAATGCAAAAACAACAATAAAATGCCATGTAACACACACTCAGCTTTCTACAGCACATACACAACATGCACGACAGGTGTAAAAAGTCACCAATAGCATGAACCATACAACAAACAACATACATTTTACATCTCCTATATGCAGAGATAGCTATGAAATGTAAAATGCAGCTTTGATTATTTTCATTTTTTATGCACAAATTTAATCATGATATGCTCAATTAACATGAATATGCAATATGAATATGGATCAAGCACATAATTGAATGTCATGATTATTTTTTGAGGGATTATGCAAGAATGCGCCACATGATTTGTTATGCAACAAGTATGCAAAATATGGCACATGAACATGGCATATGAACATTGATCATGAATATGCAACATGATACATCAACAAGAATGCCAAGCTTAATGCAAAATTCAGAATTGAATTGATGTGAATGATGTGATAAACATGCAACCAAATGCAACCAAATGCCCATACATACATGGTTTTGTTAAATGCAACATATACATTGATACAATGAGATGCAAATGAGTTAACGAAACATGCGAAAGATGCAAAAACAGAATGCAACATGATTATTTACATGACAAAAAATGCATGGATATAGCAACAATATGCAATAAGCCAATTCATGCATAAACTAACACATAAACACAAAATATGCGAAATGGACAGAAGCATGTCGAAATGACTCGAAATGGAGGAATGAGATGTCGAAACTAATCTTGAAAATTCCCTAAAATTAGGACATATCAATCTATGGTGGTAAAGGGGGAAGTAATGCCCAAGAAAATGAGGGAAAAAGCACTTCTTGCAATTGACTTATTTCCTAAAGCTCATAATGCAACTATTATCTAGTGAGCACAAATTTTACACCTAAAAGCCATAATTTAAACCTTAATGGCACCTAGAATAAGCTTTAATTCTAACTATAAACAAGCAAAGTGATCAAATCGTAATCAAGACGAAATTAAACGGTCAAGCGCATACACAACGATAAACACACGAAGAATGCCGTCATGGCGAGATGAAGAGAATAAGTTAAATCAAGAAGCGAATTTAGATCACCAACCTACGAAGTGGGGGATTGCTCCGGTGAGTGTTTCGATGTAGATCGGAATGCAAATGGAGAAGAAAACCGGAGAGTCGAAGCTTCGATCCGCGAACGCGCAAAATAAATGCGGTTGATGGTGCTTCTTGATGAACGCTTGATCAATAAACTCTTCCAAAATCAGAATTGATTCTTCAAATAAGTTTCACAATGAGATGATTAATGGAGGTTTTAGCTTCAAGTTCTTCAAATTCCAATGAAGAATTTGAAGAACTTCTTATGAAGCTTTGGTGAGAGGTTGAAAATGGTGGAAAAATTTGAGAGAAGAATGAAAGAGATGAAGTGAAAATGAAGAAGAATAGTGAAAAAATGGGAGAGAGCTTTGCTTTGGGATGGTTTAGGTTTATATAATGTGTAGGCTTGGCATGAGGTTTGGGTTTGGAGGTTGCTTGGGAGTTAGGTTAGGTTTGGAGTTAGTTAGGACTCTAGAGAGTTCTAGAGTTTTCATTGGAATAATCTAGAAGGTGGTAGAAGATGGTGAGCTGGGTCTTCTAGAACTTTCACACTTAAGCTGAATCCAATGTGCATTGGAGCATGTTACTTGTGGTGAGGATAAGTGGAATGAAGGTGCCGCCTGATTGCAACTCAATTGATCAATGATTGATGCCTCAATCTTTTACTCAATACATGACAATTATGGTGGTGGTATTTGCAGCCAATTGCAGCCCATATGCAATTCCTTTTGATGCCAAATGCATTTATAACATGAACCAACCATAAACCAGCTTGAAATTCCATGAAAATGCAGAAAAATGCAGAAAAAACTGGTTTTTCTACAGCATGCATCGATACATAGCTCGGATGCATCGATACATAAGTTTTGGAGTTCAGTATGTATCAATACATAAGCTTATGCATCGATACATGGGCCTTTTATGCGTCGATTCATAACTCGTATGCTTCGATACATAGCCTGCTGTATTGCCTTGTTTTTGCCCAAACTTTGAACGATCATATCTCTCTCAATTTTGATCCTATGAAGGAGTTCCACATATGGATTTGAAGCTTAGGATTCCCTCTTTCATTTGCTCAAGGTAGAATTTTCATAGGACTATTATTTTGGGAAAAAACCTCTCTTGAAGTGGCTGCAAAAATGACCAAAACTTGCCATTTTTGGAAACCCAAATTTTCCAAAAATGGTAAGTTTTAGTTTTCTTAATTTTTCATGATCCCTCCATCATTTCTTGATCAAATTTGAACCATAGGATCCTTGTAACCCTAATTTCATGATTTTAATCTCAAAAAGTTAGGAGTTGACTTTTTCTTCAGCATGGTTGACTTTTCCCCAAATCCCTAATTTTCAGTCATCTGGCCGATTGAACCTCTTCTAAAATGAATTTGTGGATGAAATTTGAACCCTAGGAACTATGTTGAGAAGCTTTGTGGCCCTTTGATTGCCTTTGTATAGCCTTCAATTACTCATATCATTGATCACATACATATGCCTTAGCTATGCTACACATGATGAAATGTTGTTGGTTATTTTATGAATTTATGTATGCTAAATTCTATTCAAAATGTTGAGGGAATGAGAGGGAAAATTTTGGGGTGTTACAGTGGGGAGTCGATAAATTTTCCTATGTTTATATTGACAGCTAAAGAGTTGGAATTGGGTTAGCGGTCAAGGAGACTTGCATTCGGATATTGGGGTATGCTAAGTGAATTATCATAATTGTGGTGAGGGTTAGAAAGAGTTAAAGTTAGACATGAACTTGTGGTATTTGCTAATTGCATATATCAGAGTGTGCAGCGGAAGCGCGAGGTAGCATAGTTTGTTCGGATTGGTATGACTTGTAGGAATTTGAATGTTGACGATAACATTGACGAGGATGATGAGATATTTGGATGCTCTAAGATGGAATTGATATAGCGAAAGGTTTAATCTCTAATCTTGTACTTCTAGATGGATGGTTGTATTGGTTGCGTGTTCAACTGAGAAATTGTAGAGTAGATGTCTCGAAGTTGTGGGATCATCGAGCTAGTGGTTTAGTTGTGGTAGTATTGTGTTCTGGATTGTGGTGTCCTTATCTTTGTTGTTGCATGTTGCCTATGATGATGGTTCAAGTGTGTGTAGCTAATTCCTACGATGGGGAATTAGAGAGATGTTACTGAAGATGATGGTAACTATTGTGTTGTGCCCGATTTAAGAGTGAACTTGTGTGTTCGTAGTTTGACTAATTTATGTCGTGAGTTGGTTGTAGAGTGCATTGCATGAGAAATGTGCCTTGTTGTGATTGTCGTGGATAAGTGGTATCGTTTTACAGGAAGTGGTGGTTGACTAGTGGTTATGAGAGTGTATCATCAGTAGTTGCATTAGGTGAATTTTCGAGGACAAAAATGTTCTAAGTGGGTAATTAGAATAATAAGAGGTAAAGGGTAAGGTGGCCATTTGGTGAAATTAGTAAGGGTAATGGTGGAAGTTTATAGATTGGGTCTAAGGGGTTATGTTGGAATAAGGAAAAAGAGAAAAGGGAATCGTGTTTTGGGAAGCGATACATTGATCGTGAAGAGAGAAGAAGAAAGGAGAAAGTGAAAGGCTTGAGGAGAATTCGCGGAGAAGAAGAGATTGCTCATCAAAACTAAGGTAAGGGTGGGATTCTTTCGTCTCTTAAGGGTTCTATAATATGAATTAGGTTGTGTTATTGATTAAAGGGTTTGGGGTTTTGGTGTTTGAACGTGAATTGAGTTGATTAGTTGATAATTCAATATTAATGTATACTAATTATATGAACTGGATGATGATAAGAGTAATGTTGGATTATGAATATATTAGGTTGTGTATTTTGAGTAAATTGAGGTGTTTGATGATATAAATTGAGTTGGAAAGGTATGAATTTATGAAATAGAATGAATTAGGTTGGTACTTGTTGATATATGTTTAATTGGAGGTTTATGTGATGCATTTTCGTACATGATAACTTGAGAAATTAGGGTTTTTGGGGTTTGAATCGCAGCAGGAAAACAATGGAGAAAACAAATATTTGGAGTGCAGAGCTCCTGACACGGGCAGTGTCACAGGACACGGGCGCCCGTGTCAGCCCCCTGTGTGTAGAAAAGTAACGTTTTTGGCTACAGTAAGCCTGACACGGTACGTGTCACAGGACACGGGCGCCCATGTCAGACCACTGTGTCTTGTGTTTTGCTGAGTTGTGAAGGGTGGTGGCATGTGTCCCTGACACGGGTCGTGACACAGGACACAGTAGGCCGTGTCAGGTGTCTGTTTTTGTGTTTTATGATGATTCGTAAGGCCTATTCGTGCCGATTTTTGTAGTCGATTTGGTTGTTGATGTACGGATGATATAACATGATTGTTTTGATGATTAATTGATGTTTATGAAAGAGAGGATGCTCATGTCGACCTATGTCGTAGTATGCTAAATACGTATGACGTAAATGAAGATTGTTGTTGTTATATATTGTAGTTGTTATCGTTGTCAGTGCATGACTTGGAGTTGATAAATGTTAATATACTTGTTGATGCATGCATGGAATTGGTATTGTTTATATGTCATGAGTTGTTGTTATATGTTGTATAGTTGAAGATGCATGTTGTAGGTGGTGATAGGATTTGTGGTTGTTATATGTTGTATAGTTGAAGATGCATGTCGTAGGTGATGTTAGTATTTGTTATTACTATATGTTGTTGTAATTAACGATACATGATGTAGATGCTGATGGAAGTTATATGATGTTGTTTTGTGTTGTTGTCGCCCTTGTAGTTATATGTCGTGATAGTTGTGGGGCATAGATGTAAGTTGTTAATGTTGATGAATGTTGTTGTTGTATTCATGGTAATATGATATAGTAGTTGGTCGGTGTTGATGTATGTTATTGATACATGTTAGTAATGTGGTATGTTGTTGATGATGCTAATGCATGATATTGTTGATGTTGTATGTTGTTGATACATGTTATTAATGTGGTATGTTGTTGATGATGCAAATGCATGGTATAGTTGTTGTTATATGTTGTTAATGATGTTGTTGTGTAGGGTTGAAGTTGTGGTCATTGTTTATGTCATCGGTGTTGAGTGACATGTTGCATAGTTGTATAATATACCAATGTGGGGTATGTCATTGTTGTGATGTTGGTGCGGTCATGAAATAGGGATCGTACGTGGCTATGAAATAGGGGTCGAGGATGTGATCATGAAATAGGGGTCATATTAGACCATGAAAGAGGGGTCGAGAGTTCCGACGGGAACTGGATCTTGAAATAGAGATCGGAATCGGTACCGCATGCATAGAGTCAAGTAGAGTCTCGTTGCATAATAATTATTGTTGTTGTTGTGTATGATGTTGATGATGTATATAATATTGTTATATATATGATGTGGGTGTGTAGTTGTTGTTGTTTAGAGGTGATGATCTAGTTAATAATACTTGTGTATTCTTATTATTTTTTTCCTTTTGATTATGAAAGTATCTCACTCCTTTGTTCTGTGTGGTTGCAACTATGCTTCTTCGGAAGTACAGATGATCCGGGTACTTGAGTAAGCTCGGAGTACAAGTCGCTTGGTTGAGTCCTAAGAGTCGCTCTGATACGTAACACGGGATTAGGGGATTGTTGATGTTCATTTATTATTGTTATTAGTTACGTATCAAAAACTATGTGGCAAATTATAATATGAGGATTGGTGATTATATTATATTTGACAGTTTCTGTATGATGAAATAAAATGTGATTTTCCGCTGTTTCAGTAAAGAATTATTTTAAATTGATTTTTGTTGAGATGTAGCATTCCACTTTTAATAAAAACTCTGATTTTATTTTAAATAAATAATCATTTTATTATAAATGGGAAGTGGGTGTTACATTCCCAGTGCGAGAAGAGTTTCATTAAGCTTAAGAAGAAGTTGACTACTGCTTAAGTTTTCACTTTGCCAAAAGCAGATGAATTGTTTGTAGTTTATTGTGATGATTCTTTGATGGTAATGGGTGGAGTGTTGATGTAAGATGGTCAAGTGGTGGCGTATGCTTCGCTTCAGTTGAAAATTCATGAGAGGAATTATCCCACTCATGATTTGGAACTAGCAGCTGTGGTTTTTGTCTTAAAGATTTGGAGGCATTATCTGTATAGTTCGAGATTTGAAGTTTATAGTGATCATAAGAGCTTGAAATAACTGTTTGATCAGAAGGAGTTGAATATGAGGCAGAGACGTTGGTTAGAATTATTGAAGGACTGTGATTTTAGTTAGAACTATCATCCTGGTAAAGCTAATATAATGGTTGATGCCTTA
Source organism: Lathyrus aphaca (assembly GCA_963966055.1). Classification (NCBI taxonomy): domain Eukaryota; kingdom Viridiplantae; phylum Streptophyta; class Magnoliopsida; order Fabales; family Fabaceae; genus Lathyrus; species Lathyrus aphaca. The sequence continues at coordinate 254,402,834 of OZ014520.1, read as the reverse complement.
AGTAGGAAGACATTGCATATGTCGGTCATGATGGCTAGAGAGTTGGAATTGATTGAACAATTTAGATATATGAGTTTGGTTTGTGAGCAGACACCTCATAGTGTAATGTTGGGAATGCTGAAAGTTAACAATGATTTTCTTGATCGTATTCAGGAGAGTCAGAAGTCAGATGTGAAATTGGTGGACTTGATGGTCAATGATGAATGAGTTAGAAATAATGAGTTTCGAGTTGATGAACAAGGAGTACTAAGATTTCGGGAACATATTTGTATTCCTGATGATATTGAATTGAAGAGAATGATTCTTGAAGAAAGACATAGAAGTGGTTTAAGTATTCATCTGGGAGCGACAAAAATGTATCAAGATTTGAAGAAGATCTTTTGGTGGCATGGTATGAAGCGAGATGTGGATCAGTTTATTTATGCATGTTTGACTTGTCAGAAGTTGAAAGTGGAACATCAGAAACCTGCTGGTTTGATGAAACCGTTGGATATTCCCGAGTGGAAATGGGATAGTATCTCAATGGATTTTGTTACGGGGTTACCTAATACTCCGAGAGGCATGATGTTATTTGGGTGATTGTTGATAGGTTGACTAAGTTAGCGCATTTTATTCCAATTGGTATTACTTATTATTTGCAGAGATTGGCTGAGATATATGTCGGAGTGATTGTGAAGTTGCACGGAATACCTTTGAGTATTGTGCCAGATAGGAGATATGCGGTTTACTTCGATATTTTGGGAGAGTTTGCAAGAGGCATTGGGTTTGAAGTTGAAGTTGAGTTCAACTTATCATCCTCAGACTGATAGGAAAACAGAGAGGACGATACAATCTTTGGAAGATTTGTTGAGGGCTTGTGTGCTTGAACAAGGAGGTGCTTGGGATAGTCACTTGTTGATCGAATTTACTTTTAATAACAACTATCATTCTAGTATCAGAATGGAACCGTTTGAAGCATTGTATGGTCGAAGATGTCGGACACTTTTGTGTTAGCATAAATCAGGTGAAAGTGTGATACTTGGACCTGATATTGTGTAGCAGGCTATTGGGATGGTGAAGTTGATTCAAGATAAGATGAGAACTTCATAGAGTAGGAAGAAGAGTTACCATGATAAGAGAAGAAAAGATCTTGAATTTCAAGAAGGAGACCGTGTGTTTTTTAGGGTTACTCTTGTGACCAGTGTTGGACGAGCTTTGAAATCGAGAAAGCTTACTCCTAAATTTATTGGTTCGTACCAGATTTCGGCGAGAGTTGGACTTGTTTCTTATAGAGTGGTGTTGCAACCAATATTGTCCAATTTGCATGATGTATTTCATGTTTCGCAACTTCAGAAGTATGTTTCAGATCCGTCACATGTGATACCGATGGATGAAGTTGAGGTAAGAGATAATCTTACGATTGAAGTATTACCAGAAAGAATTGACGATCGTGGGGTAAAGAAGTTGATAGGAAAGGAGATTATTCTTATGAAGATGGTTTGGGGAGGAGTTGTCGGTGGAAGCATGACTTTGGAATTAGAGAGGAAGATGCAAGAGTCATATCCGAATCGTTTTGCATGAGGTAAGTTTCTGAGGACGAAAACCTTTTAAGTGGGAGAGAGTTGTAACGCCCCGATTTTTATTTATTTATTTAAATTGGACTTGTTGTATTTTCAGTGTGAAGAGAAGTATTTTATTATTGAGTATAATATTAATTTAAAGTAATTATATTCTATTGAATAATCTTATAATTGGATAATTAAAATATATTTAAGAGGATTTCGAGACCGAGGAAGAGATTTTTCATCAAAACCAAGGTAAGGGTGGGATTCTTTCGTCTCTTAAGGATTAGATAATGGGAATTTGGTATTGTGTTATTGATTATAGGAATTAGGGGTTTGGATGATTTGGATGAAAATCATGTTTAATCGTAGTAGTTGTTGGTGTTGTATGTTAAGTGTATGAATTAGGCATTGTGTTGTGAAAAATCTGAATTTTCTGGTGATTGGACTAGTTTTTGTGAAATGTTTCCGTTACAGGTTGTGACTTACCGCAAAAGGGAGAACTGCGAAATTCGCAGAGCTCGCTTAGCGAGCAGGTGGGAATTTTTGAAGAGCGAGTTACAGAGAGTTGCTCACTCAGCGAGCAAGCTCCTCGCTTAGCGAGGCCTTGAGTGAAAAATAAAATAATTTAATTCTGAAAAATTCTCTAAAATTACTTAATTAATATAGTAATGGATAAGGATCGAAGTGGTGTTGTTATAAGTAGTTAGAGACGAGTTATACACTTAATTAGAGGGATAATTAGTATAACTTGAAAATAAACACAAATTGATATGTTTATTAGTTGCTATTGTTGTTATGTGTTGTAGTTGTTGTTGTGATTATATGGTATAGTTGTTGATATAATATGTTGAAGTATGTTGTTGATATATTCTCGTTGAGGTTGATACATGTTGTTGTATGCGAAGATGCATGATGTTGATGATGTTGTTGTTGTGGTAAGTCGTTGTATGTTAGGTTTTGATGTGATTTGTATAATGTAGTTGTTGTAGATATGCATGATTGTCATTCATGTTGCATGACATGTGCATGGTTGGAAATGGTATACCAAGGTAGGGTATGTCCATTCGGATCCTAGTGGGGATCGTTGTGATGTCGGTACGGTCATGAAATAGGGATCGTATGTGACCATGAAATAGGGGTCGATGGTGTGATTATGAAATATGGATCATATTGGACCACGAAAGAGGGGTTGAGAGTTCCGATGGGATCTGGATCTTGAAATAAAGATCGAATTATGGTATCGCATGCATATAATCAAGTAGAGTCTCATTGCATAAGTTGTTGTTGATGTGCATGATGTTGACATGTGTTGTGGTGTATTTGTTTAGTTGCTTTTGTTGGGAAATGGTGATCTAATTTTCAATACTTGCTTTATTCTTATTATTTTCCTCTGTTGTGATGTATGTATCTCACCCCTTCTGTTTGAATGTTACCCTTATGTTGGTAACGTGCAGGTGATCAGGATAATTCAAGTGGTGGTCAGTAAAGTCGGTGTACTTTGTAACAGCCCGGGCCCCTCGCAAGGCAATCCCGACACTGCCACCTCACGATCTTCTCTACTCCCCTCACTAGTAGAGTTTTTGCCTTCCGTGGGAATCGAACCCTGTACCCTGGGGTTCAAGTACATGTTCATTCCATTCCCACTACCACTTGAGCTAATTAGCTCAATTGGTAGTGGGAATGGAATGAACATGTACTTGAACCCCAGGGTACAGGGTTCGATTCCCACAGAAGGCAAAAACTCTACTAGTGAGGGGAGTAGAGAAGATCGTGAGGTGGCAGTGCCGGGATTGGCTTGCGAGGGGCCTGGGCTGTTACATCGAACCTTGTACCCTGGGGTTCAAGTACATGTTCATTCCATTCCCACTACCAATTGAGATAATTAGCTCAAGTGGTAGTGGGAATGGAATGAACATGTACTTGAACCCCAGGGTACAGGGTTCGATTCCCACAGAAGGCAAAAACTCTACTAGTGAGGGGAGTAGAGAAGATCGTGAGGTGGCAGTGCCGGGATTGCCTTGCGAGGGGCCCGGGCTGGTACATACTTCACAGGTTTATGAGTCGGCTCTGATACGTGCTTTGGGTGTCGGGACGATATATGTTTTGTCTGATTACTTTTAAGAAAACATTTTGTAATTAAATTACACTTTATATTTATTTGGAAGTTTTCCGCTGCAAGTTGAATTATTATTTTTTAAAAATGTATCATTTGAGTCGTGTGGTTTTAGTTGAATGTGACACTCAAATATTTTGGTGTATTTTAATTACTCTGATTTTTATTTATAAATCTGTGGGGATTTGGGTGTTTCATAAGGCATGGAAGATTAAAAATAAAGCAATTAAATTAATTTATTAATAAACCTGAACAGGAGAAATAATATTGGCATATCAAACCTCCACAGGTCGGTAGGCTTGCGGAAAGTTAAATTCAAAGGCAGTGGCTAGAAACAATTAAAGGTGCAATAGCTCCCCAATGTGGGAAGCTATTATGAATTCGGTAAAGGGATATGGAAACGAAAAGGAAAACAATTGCAAAACAAAAAAAAGAAATAGCTCTGAACGAAAACAGAAAATTAAAAGTTCAAGTAGGCACTCATTTTGGAAGTTCCTTTGTATCCTATTTATAGTGCTTGAGTGAAGTAGAAATTAATGGAGAGAATGTTGTTGGGCTTTGAGAAATCCTTGCTTCATTTGACTGAGACTGGGTTTAGAAGAGGGGTTCGATTGAGGCGATTGGGGGATGGAAGGACGGTCGTCCCACTTAACAATGTGTGACGGTCGTCTGGATTGTGTTACAGACGTCATGAGCTAAAAATGCAGAATGCTTGGTTTTCTGTCATCTGTCTTCATTTCTTCCTATTTTATTCTACATTTTGCTTCTTTTCTTCTACAAGTCTTATAGATTGGAATACCTGCAAAAACACAAACATCTAGTGTAATATCACGTAAATTACAAAAAAACGATAACTTAATTAACGGAAACCAAGCTAAATATCGGTATAAAAACGTGTTATCAATCCTTTGTTGGAATTCTATTCAGAATAAATCTCCAACCGAAAGCTTTTATCTTGAAAGGAACCTTAATATTCCAAATAAGAGGCAACGCCATATCATACATATTAGGTGGACCAAAAGGAATACGGTAGAATGCATAGGAGGAATCACAAAAATCTATCGTAAACCCGATTTTGGGTTTTGTAACCCAAAAGATGTTATTAAGATCTTCTTTCGAAATTCCATGAACTTGAATACGGTCCCCCAACGACTCCAAATCGGCCACAAGAAGCGTATTTTGAGAAACCTCCCCACCAAGACCAAAATCTCCCCAAACCCACACACCATCCTTCCATCCCCCAATCGCCTCAATCGAACCCCTCTTCAAAGCCGAGTACTCATACAACACCAGAAAATCCTCCTTCAATATAACTCCTTCCATATATCTAACTTCCTAAAAAGGGACTAAATAACCTCTTCCTACTTTGAATCTACAACAATCTATAAATGGGTCAAAAGTGAATTTCTTACAAAGCGAAGAAATGTCCTTCCACCAAATAGACATAGAAGAGGACATATTACTTTTACTTTCTCCACAAATGACCTTAGAGGCTATATCATCATATCTAGCTCTTAATAAAATATACCAAATACCATTTTAATTTTGAAGGATTCTCCATTTCCATTTATTAAGTCCCACATTAAAATTCTCCAAGTTTTTTTACACCTAAACCTCTTTTCTCAATAGGTAGACAAACATCTTTTCAACTAATCCAATGTATTCTCCTTTTTTCTTCCATTCCACCCCACAAAAAGTTACTTTCAGGTTGTTAAATTTTTTAACTACTTTCAACGACATTTTGTAGAAAGACATTGTAAAAATAATTAGCGAATATAATATAGACTTCAAAAGAGTGATCATTCCACTAGATTAAGCATTCTATTTTTCCACCCCATTAAACGCTTCTTCATCTTCAACAAAAGAGGATTCCAAGAAGATTTCTTAGGATTAAATCCAATAGAAATTCCGAGAAAAACAAAGTTACTATCTTCCACCCTACAAAGTTATTATCATTTTTAATTACATGAATGTTTTAATTGGTATTTTTTATTATTATTTATTTTTGAAATTTCATGTCACATGTTTTATTATTAATTTATTATTTGGTGTTAGAGGTTGAAACCATGACATGCATTCATCACCTATATGTTACCACTAAACTACGCACTTATTATGTTTAGGAATTTAGATCACCATTATATATCATACTAAATTATAATCCTATAATTTTTCCATCAATTTTTCCCTCCAAAAATTTTAGGGTTATAATTGGTATTTTAATTTTCATACTAAATTATAATCTTATAACTTCTCCATCAATTTTCCCTCCAAAATTTTTAGGGTTACAATTGTTATTTTAACTTCTACATTTTCCACAAATTAAATAATAGTAATTAATTAATTAAATAATTGAAAATGAATTATCACTTTTAATGGGTTATTTTGATCTAATTAAGTAATTTCAACCCATTATAAATGTGGAAGTGAGTTTTTTTTATTAATTAAATAATTGAATAATTAAATAATTATAAATGGACGAGAACATGGGGATGAATTATTTTTTATGGAAATCATACCACTATTAGTTTTTTTTCTAATAACCATCTTCACTAACTAATTGAAAATATGGGAGTGGATTATTTTTTTAATTCTTTATTAATTAAATAATTGAAGTAATTAAATAATTAAAAATTAGTAATTTTTATAACAACTACTCATTAGTGGGAAGTTATAAATAATCCATTTTTTTATGAAATATATATATATATATATATATATATATATATATATATATATATATATATATATATATATATATATATATATATATATATATATATCTCCCTTTCCCCCTGAACAAACAATAAGTTTGAGTCAAAATACTGAAGCTACCCCTTATCTTAGCCTTCAATTACAAAGAGTTGAACAAAATCAAGTTACTCTTAAGGAATTAAATTCCGTCATCAGGTCTCAGAATTATACCAATGCCTACCTTGTGTGCTTAGGAGAACAATTTATCTCTTTGGAAAAAGATCTCTTATCCATAAAAGATCTTTTAGAAAAACAAATATCACGTCAAGATATCATTATTGACCATATAAATAAACCTGAGGAACAAATATCAACATCCACTATTTCAGATGTTCTTATAGTGCAACCTCCTGTTTCCATAGAAGGATTTAAAATGGAAACCAATGGTCAAGAATTTGTTCGTATTTTAGAACAAAAGTTAAAGGGTCTTAATATCACAGTTATGTCTCAAGAAGATTATTCTGAAGATAATAACGAAAACCATATTGACCAACTATCTGATATGTTTGCTAATTTAGACATTAGTAACCTTGACAGTAATAATACTAATAGTATAAACCCTGTCTATGCTCCTAAACCCAAAGAAAAGTATTATTATAAACGACCCTCACCGCAAGATTTGCTCTTTGAGGAACTTGAACCCTTCCAAAATTCTTATTCAGGAAAAGCCATTTATGAATGGAATGTTGATGGTCTTAATGACAAACAAATTATAGATACAATCCATAGGATGATCATGTATTCCACTGTTTGCAAGCAACATGCAAATTCAGATAGTTCAATAGCATCCTTTATAACAACAGGATTTGTTGGCCAACTTAGAGGCTGGTGGGATCATTATCTCACTGAATCTCAAAAATTAGAAATTCTTAATCACAAGAAAATCATTAAGATAGAGTCAGGTACCAGTACAAGCACTATTGTGGCTACGGCCACCACAGGAGAAGAAGATGCAGTATATACTCTGTGTCTTTCCATCTTACAACATTTTGTAGGAACCAATGTCCCCATTGGAGAAAAAATCCAAACTCTTCTCCAAAACCTTAGGTGTCCTTCTCTTACCCACTTTAGATGGTATAAGGATACTTTTCTTTCAAGAGTTTATCAATTAAAAAATCCCAATTCTTTGCATTGGAAAGCAAAATTTATTGATGGATTACCCCATTTCTTTTCTGAAAAGGTTAGACAATCTTTAAGACAGAAAAATGATGAGATAAATATTAATTATTCTAACCTTGCTTATGGTCATATAATTAGCACTTGTGTTAATGAAGGATTAGCTTTATGTAATGACATAAAACTTAGAAATCAACTTAAAACGCAAAAGCTTTCTGAGAAACACCAACTTGGTGAATTTTGTGAGCAATTTGCTTTTGATCTAGGAAAATCTCCAGATAGAGTAAAAAGAAAAAAAGAAAAATTTTCCGCAATAAACCTTATAGGGATAAGCCAAAAAATTCTTATAAAAATTCTTATAGAAATAAGAAAAAGAGTCACTACAATAAAAGTAGACCTAAAGAAAAATCTTTTGACCCTAAAGGCAAAAGAAAAGCCAAAAAGGCTTGACATAACATGTCATAAATGTGGCAAATCTGGCCATTATGTCAACCAGTGTTGGACTAAAAAAGCTCTTAATGAGATAGAAGATGAACAATTACGTTCTCAATTAGAAAAAGTCTTACTTCTCAATTCTGATTCAGAAAATTATTCTTCAGAAGAAGATATAAACATGATTTATGAATCCTCTAATGAAAGCTCTTCTGATTATTCTGAAAATAATAATTGGCAATGTAATCAATTAAATTACTGGAAATCAATCGTTGATATGAATGAGTTAAATGTTCTAACCTCAGAACAGGATGAAGCTATAAAAGCTATAGAATCCATTTCTGATCAAAAATTAAAAAGAAAAATGCTTGAGGTCTTAATTCAAGAAAACTCAAAAAAGGATTTTCCTATCATTACAGAAGCCCCTTACCAATTAAGTGAGGTTTTGTCTAGATTTCGACAGTCTAACATCCGTGAAACTCCTGTTTCTATTACGGATTTACATAGAGAAATAAATCTCTTAAAAAATGAAATATCTCAGATTAAAAAAGAATACTATGGTTTATCACAAAGACTTACTTTTTTAGAATCTAATAATTCAAAGATTGAAGAAATAGCTTCAACTAGTAATCCTTCACATAGTAATGAATTTCTTTCTGTCATTGATAGAGTAACCTCTCAAAAATGGTTTGTTAGAATAACTTTAGTTATTAATAGAAATTTCATATTAGAAAATGAAGTTGCCCTTATTTTTGAATTAAAAGGATATAAAGTTGCCCTTATTGATAGTGGTGCTGATTTAAATTGCCTTCAAGAAGGAATTATTCCCACTAAATATTTTGATAAAACTACACAGTCTCTTACCCAAGCTGGAGGAGATAAACTCACAGTTAATTATAAACTGTCTAATGCTTATATTTGTAACAAAGATATTTGTTTACCTACTCATTTTATTCTTGTAAAAAATTTAACTCATAGAATTATATTAGGAACTCCTTTTCTGCATAAAATTATGCCTCTGGTTAATGTTGACCAAAAGGGAATTACTTCTATCATCAATAATAAAAGAATTACTTTTGAATTTATTACTGATCCTCATACTAGGATGATTAATGAAGTTAAAGATATTCTTCTTAAAAAGGAAAGACAAATTTGTTTTCTTAAAGAAGAAGTGGATTTATTAAATATCACTTCTCAACTTAAAAAACATGAAATTCAAGATCAAATTAAATTAATTGATCAACAGTTTAGAGATGAAATCTGCAATGATTTACCTAATGCATTTTGGGATAGAAAGAAACATGTTGTTTCTTTACCTTATCTAGATGACTTTAATTAAAGTCAGATTCCCACTAAAGCTAGGCCTGCTCAAATGAACCATGAGTATTTGGATTTATGCAAAGAAGAAATATAATCTCTTTTAGAGAAAAAATTAATTAGAAAATCCAAATCTCCTTGGAGTTGCACAGCTTTTTATGTCAATAATGCTGCTGAAAAAGAAAGAGGTGTCCCTAGACTTGTTATAAATTACAAACCTCTTAATAAAGTGTTAAAGTGGATTAGGTATCCTATTCCTAATAAAAAAAGATCTTTTAGATAGATTAAACAATGCTTTAATCTTCTCTAAGTTTGATATGAAATCGGGTTATTGGCAAATTCGGATTAATGAATCTGATAAATATAAAACATAATTTACTGTACCTTTTGGACATTACGAATGGAATGTCCTTCCTTTTGGCCTTAAAAATGCCCCTTTAGAATTTCAAAATATTATGAATGATATTTTTAATCCTTATACAGAATTTATAATTGTTTATATTGATGATGTCTTAGTTTTTTCTAAAACTATAGATCAACATATTAAACATTTAAAAATATTCAAAGGATTAGTTAAGCATAATGGACTAGTTATATCTGCTCCTAAGATGAAACTTTTTCAAACAAAAGTTAGATTTTTAGGTCATGAAATTGACCAAGGAACTATAATTCCTATACAAAGAAGTATTGAATTTGCTTCTAAATTCCCCAATATTATTACAGATAAAAAACAATTACAAAGGTTTCTTGGTAGTCTCAACTACATAGCAGATTATTATGAAAATCTTGCTAAAGATACTGCCATATTACATGCTAGGCTTAAAAAGAATCCTGGCCCTTGGACAGATGAACATTCTCAGGCAGTCCAAAGAATTAAAAATAAAGTTAAATGTTTGCCTTGTTTATCTCTTGCTAACCCTAAGTATTTCAAAATTGTTGAAACTGATGCTTCAGACTTAGGCTATGGAGGAATTCTCAAACAAATAATACCTGATACATCAAAAGAAGTTTTGGTCAGATTTACTTCTGGAAAATGGAATCCTACACAGGCAAAATATTCTACTATTAAGAAAGAGATGCTTTCTATTATAAAATGCATTTCTAAATTTCAAGATGATCTTCTCAATAAGAAATTTTTATTAAAAATTGATTGTAGCTCAGCTAAATCAATTATTGAAAAAGATGTTAAAAATCTTGTTGCTAAGCAAATCTTTGCTAGCTGGCAATCTCAATTATCTATGTTTGAATTTGATATTCAACACATTAAAGGTGAAAATAATTCACTTGCTGATTATCTAACTCGTGAATTTTTGCAGGGAAAAAATGATGACCCCATATAGGGGTAGAGGTCGCGGCTATGGCCGTGGTGGAAGAGGGAGTAACAATATGTTACCCCAGCCAGATTCAAACATTCCTCTAATAGGGGATTGGACTACAGTCTACAAAGGTAGAAAAATGCAGCAATTGCCTGCATCTTCATCAAAAAAGGAAGATATTCCTTCCTCATCCTCTAATAAAAATACTTCCTACAAGGAAGTTGCGGTTAATAACCCACTTCAAGAGCAAATGGATTATTTTGAAAATCCAATAACTGAAAAAATCATGTATATTGATGATGAGGATATTAAGATCAATCCAAATGATGGATGGTCTATCAAAGTTAGATACCTCGAATCAAGAGGATATCCAGGTCTTCATGGAAAGTCTAGACCTCACCTAGAAATTCTTCTAACTGTTACCGAATCGGTAACATTTACTCACCATTACCAGAACAATAATCCTGAAAGTTTTATAAACTTCAGTAAATGTCATATTAACAAAATTTTGTTACCTAGAGAATGGGGTCTCAACCCAAATGGTGAAAAAGCAATAAAAATTGCAGAAGGAAAGTATATCTACTTTAATTACTGGGACTATGTCCAAGCTTTTACTGAAGCTTTTTATTATCAAAATCCTAAGAATAAGCACTCTTGGTTTTTCTCAATAAACCCAGAGATAGTTAATAAACCCATACCAAATTGGTTTTATGAATGGTGGACTAAATTTGGTCCGTCTTTGGAAATATTACCCAAAGAGTTACTGGATTTATACAATCCCTGGTGCGACAATAGCCCACTTGTTTTAAATATTTTATCTAACAATTTGATCACCGGACAATGTCCATTTTTGTTCTTTGCCAAATTTCAGATTCCTTGGATATGGAGATGGTCAGTCACCATATCTCAAGATAAATTCAATATCCCCATTTTAGAAAGAAATTTCTTCTATAAATGGTGGAACAAAATGAGTTCAGAAGAGGTCCAGAATAAAGTAATATTAATTCAAACAGCTATAGCTGAAGACCAAAATAATAAGGTCAAGGAGCAAAGTTCCCAACAAATGTCTATGGGAAATTTGAAGAACTTCTTCCAGAGAAAATATCCAAATGAATCGGAAGATGAAATAATGATTAGAGCTTTGGATTATATGAAGAACCAATTCTTCTCCACCTTCCCAACAAAATCAGCAAAAGATGAGGACTCATCTATGAAGACTAGCTCTTCCATGGGATCAATTGATTCCCACAACTTTGACTGCTTGGCAGGAGAAGCTCAAGCAGATGACCCTACTGCAGAGGATTTCTGGGACGCAATGATTCAATCTATGGCCCAGAAAGCAAAAGGAAAAGCAATGAAATAAGAATCCAAAGACAAACAAAAGAAGACAAGAAAAAGAATCTTATCTTGTCTAAAGAATCAAAAACAAATACATGAAAACAAAAAAGAATCTCAAAACAAAGAGATAAAAACAAAGAAAGGAATCTTATTTTGTCAAGAGAATCTCAAGACAAAGAAATAAAGACAAGAAGGAATCTTATCTTGTCTGCCACTTCATAGCACGATTGGAGTAATAATTTTATCTTTAGGCATAAATGTATGCAATCATTTTTTGTAAAAGTTTTTTGTTTTGTCATAATTAATGTGTCGATGGGGCCCAGTGAGTACCCGACATTAATTATACAACTTGTTTAATAATTTACCGGCTATTGTAAGTAGCTGTTACCGGCTTAAATAGTAAGCCTTAGCTTCCCTATATAAAGGGATCCAAGTTTCTTTTGTAAAAAATGTTTTAGAAGTTGAAATATATAAGTTTTTATAAAAATCCTCTCTACCATCTCTCTACACTCCTCTTCCAGATATCAATTTCGATCCTGATTCCGCTGTAATACACCTTTGGTATCATCACTTGGTTTGCCAAATCTAAGGTAATTTTCTCATTAAACAAATTGTTATGAAATTTAGTGGCTAAAAATATGTTGTGATAGGTTGATTAAGCTTAGCTAAAACTAAGCAGGTAACTTTTTCTCATAACCTTTTATTAACAAGCAAACAACCTTTTCAAAGTGATTTTTAAAACTGAAAAATGTTTTTAGTGTTTTCTGTTAAGTTCATCTTTTTTATCCCGGGGAAGGGAGTTGTTGATGATTTCAAAAAAGAAAATTTTTGCTGAAAACATTTTGACATCTTTGATTTGGGAGAAATCCTTCTATCCCTACGGGTTGATAGTTAAACAATTTTTGTTTGCTTAGATGGCTTTTAAATGGTTGTTGTTTCTGTTAAAATTATGTTATGAGTCCAAGTTATCTATTTAAGATTTAGCTTTGCATATCAACCAATCACAACATTCTTAGCATGTTCCTTTTATGGATTCTGATGATGATAATCATCAAAACAATTTAATCAAAAATGAAGAACTAGTCGAATATCCAAGAAATATGGATAAACTCAACAAATGGGTTATACCCTCCGTTCCTTCTAATCAAATTTATAGATTTGGTAAGATGGATGTTTTTTCTCATTTTGCTGTTAAAACTCTAGAGCAAACTATTCAAATTTCTGAAGAAAAACAGACAATCAAACTGTTAACTAAAAAAGATTTGAAACCTTTTAAAAATTATAATTTTATCCATATTGGATTGGTTCAAATTGCTTTAAAACCTTTAACATTATTAGGTTTAAATTCTAGCATAATGGCTTATGTTAGAGATGGTAGATGTAAAGATTTCAAACAATCTTTAGCTGCTATGGTAGAGACAAGTTTGTGTCATGGACCAGTCTACTGTGATGTTTCACCTAATTTAAATCTATCTTTATCTGATAAAAATTTATTAGATGCTATTCAGTTAACTGTTCATACTAACGGTTACAACTTCAAACCTGGAAGTGAAATCATAGCAATATGCTATAGAATCTATTATAAGGTTCTCACTACGCTTAATCCTAAAGCAAAGCAATTATCGTTTCCTGGAACTACGACTTTGGTTCAAACCAATTTATTAACTTCCAATGTTGCAACCAATAGATTAATAAAGTGGGATGAAATAAACTTCCCTGAGACATGGTCTCTCCCTCAGGAAATAGATCCTGAACCAATCCTTAATAGAGATATAGATCAGATAATTCAGACTACTGAAGGAGATTTAAAAATAAACTTCACTCCTAAAAGAATAATCAGGATACCCAAATCCCTATCTGCTAGACACTCAGTTAGTGAATTTTACACAGCTTCTAGTCAATTACCTAGACCTTCTACATCTCAAATAAGGGAAGAGATAGAAGTCGTTGAGAATATAAGACTTAGCGAAAATAGAATTCCCCAAGGGATTTATCAAAAACCCAATACCCCAAAAGTAGAATCACCTACTCCGTCAGATATGGATTTCTAGTTATAATGTTAGATTATTCCCCTGGTAGTAAGCTAAGAAAACTCGTCAATGATGAGTTTCAACATGAGAGATACACTCAATTCAGAAATTGGTTTTTTGGAAAATTTTCAAAATCTGAATTAACCCAATTTAAAGAAGAATACTACACTCAAATGAGCCTTGAGCAAGATTTCGTTACTTTTGTTAAATGGTTTGTTAAACACTTTATAAGTAAAAAAACAAGAGGAAATCCTTGTTTTACAAAGACCTTGGGAAAACATTAGAGGAGAAATAATGGAATCTCCCTTTCCCCCTGAACAAACAATAAGTTTGAGTCAAAATACTGAAGCTACCCCTTATCTTAGCCTTCAATTACAAAGAGTTGAACAAAATCAAGTTACTCTTAAGGAATTAAATTCCGTCATCAGGTCTCAGAATTATACCAATGCCTACCTTGTATGCTTAGGAGAACAATTTATCTCTTTGGAAAAAGATCTCTTATCCATAAAAGATCTTTTAGAAAAACAAATATCACGTCAAGATATCATTATTGACCATATAAATAAACCTGAGGAACAAATATCAACATCCACTATTTCAGATGTTCCTATAGTGCAACCTCCTGTTTCCATAGAAGGATTTAAAATGGAAACCAATGGTCAAGAATTTGTTCGTATTTTAGAACAAAAGTTAAAGGGTCTTAATATCACAGTTATGTCTCAAGAAGATTATTCTGAAGATAATAACGAAAACCATATTGACCAACTATCTGATATGTTTGCTAATTTAGACATTAGTAACCTTGACAGTAATAATACTAATAGTATAAACCCTGTCTATGCTCCTAAACCCATAGAAAAGTATTATTATAAACGACCCTCACCGCAAGATTTGCTCTTTGAGGAACCTGAACCCTTCCAAAATTATTATCCAGGAAAAGCCATTTATGAATGGAATGTTGATGGTCTTAATGACAAACAAATTATAGATACAATCCATAGGATGATCATGTATTCCACTGTTTGCAAGCAACATGGAAATTCAGATAGTTCAATAGCATCCTTTATAACAACAGGATTTGTTGGCCAACTTAGAGGCTGGTGGGATCATTATCTCACTGAATCTCAAAAATTAGAAATTCTTAATCACAAGAAAATCATTAAGATAGAGCCAGGTACCAGTACAAGAACTATTGTGGCTACGGCCACCACAGGAGAAGAAGATGCAGTATATACTCTGTGTCTTTCCATCTTACAACATTTTGTAGGAACCAATGTCCCCATTGGAGAAAAAATCAAAACTCTTCTCCAAAACCTTAGGTGTCCTTCTCTTACCCACTTTAGATGGTATAAGGATACTTTTCTTTCAAGAGTTTATCAATTAAACAATCCCAATTCTTTGCATTGGAAAGCAAAATTTATTGATGGATTACCCCATTTCTTTTCTGAAAAGGTTAGACAATCTTTAAGATAGAAAAATGATGGGATAAATATTAATTATTCTAACCTTACTTATGGTCATATAATTAGCACTTGTGTTAATGAAGGATTAGCTTTATGTAATGACATAAAACTTAGAAATCAACTTAAAAAGCAAAAGCTTTCCGAGAAACACCAACTTGGTGAATTTTGTGAGCAATTTGCTTTTGATCTAGGAAAATCTCCAGATAGTAAAAAGAAAAAAGGAAAAATCTTCCGCAATAAACCTTATAGGGATAAGCCAAAAAATTCTTATAAAAATTCTTATAGAAATAAGAAAAAGAGTTACTACAATAAAAGTAGACCTAAAGAAAAATCTTTTGACCCTAAAGGCAAAAGAAAAGCCAAAAGGCTTGACATAACATGTCATAAATGTGGCAAATCTGGCCATTATGCCAACCAGTGTTGGACTAAAAAAGCTCTTAATGAGATAGAAGATGAACAATTACGTTCTCAATTAGAAAAAGTCTTACTTCTCAATTCTGATTCAGAAAATTATTCTTCAAAAGAAGATATAAACATGATTTATGAATCCTCTAATGAAAGCTCTTCTGATTATTCTGACAATAATAATTGTCAATGTAATCAATTAAATTACTGGAAATCAATCGTTGATATGAATGGGTTAAATGTTCTAACCTCAGAACAGGATGAAGCTATAAAAGCTATAGAATCCATTTTTGATCAAAAATTAAAAAGAAAAATGCTTGAGGTCTTAATTCAAGAAAACTCAAAAAAGGATTTTCCTATCATTACAGAAGCCCCTTACCAATTAAGTGAGGTTTTGTCTAGATTTCGACAGTCTAACATCCGTGAGACTCCTGTTTCTATTATGGATTTACATAGAGAAATAAATCTCTTAAAAAATGAAATATCTCAGATTAAAAAAGAAAACTATGGTTTATCACAAAGACTTACTTTTTTAGAATCTAATAATTCAAAGATTGAAGAAATAGCTTCAACTAGTAATCCTTCACCTAGTAAATAATTTCTTTCTCTCATTGATAGAGTAACCTCTCAAAAATGGTTTGTTAGAATAACTTTAGTTATTAATAGAAATTTCATATTAGAAAATGTAGTTGCCCTTATTGATAATGGTGCTGATTTAAATTGCCTTCAAGAAGGAATTATTCCCACTAAATATTTTGATAAAACTACAGTCTCTTACCCAAGCTGGAGGAGATAAACTCACAGTTAATTATAAATTGTCTAATGCTTATATTTTTACAAAGATATTTGTTTACCTACTCATTTTATTCTTGTAAAAAATTTAACTCATAGAATTATATTAGGAACTCCTTTTCTGCATAAAATTATGCCTCTGGTTAATGTTGACCAAAAGGGAATTACTTCTATTATCAATAATAAAAGAATTACTTTTGAATTTATTACTGATCCTCATACTAGGATGATTAATGAAGTTAAGGATATTCTTCTTAAAAAGGAAAGACAAATTTGTTTTCTTAAAGAAGAAGTGGATTTATTAAATATCACTTCTCAACTTAAAACACCTGAAATTCAAGATCAAATTAAATTAATTGATCAACAGTTTAGAGATGAAATCTGCAATGATTTACCTAATGCATTTTGGGATAGAAAGAAACATGTTGTTTCTTTACCTTATCTAGATGACTTTAATGAAAGTCAGATTCCCACTAAAGCTAGGCCTGCTCAAATGAACCATGAGTATTTGGATTTATGCAAAAAAGAAATAGAATCTCTTTTAGAGAAAAAATTAATTAGAAAATCCAAATCTCCTTGGAGTTGCACAGCTTTTTATGTCAATAATGCTGCTGAAAAAGAAAGAGGTGTCCCTTGACTTGTTATAAATTACAAACCTCTTAATAAAGTGTTAAAGTGGATTAGGTATCCTATTCCTAATAAAAAAGATCTTTTAGATAGATTAAACAATGCTTTAATCTTCTCTAAGTTTGATATGAAATCGGGTTATTGGCAAATTCAGATTAATGAATTTGATAAATATAAAACAACATTTAATGTACCTTTTGGACATTACGAATGGAATGTCCTTCCTTTTGGCCTTAAAAATGCCCCTTCAGAATTTCAAAATATTATGAATGATATTTTTAATCCTTATACAGAATTTATAATTGTTTATATTGATGATGTCTTAGTTTTTTCTAAAACTATAGATCAACATATTAAACATTTAAAAATATTCAAAGGATTAGTTAAGCATAATGGACTAGTCATATCTGCTCCTAAGATGAAACTTTTTCAAACAAAAGTTAGATTTTTAGGTCATGAAATTGACCAAGGAACTATAATTCCTATACAAAGAAGTATTGAATTTGCTTTTAAATTCCCCAATATTATTACAGATAAAAAACAATTACAAAGGTTTCTTGGTAGTCTCAACTACATAGCAGATTATTATGAAAATCTTGCTAAAGATACTGCCATATTAGATGCTAGGCTTAAAAAGAATCATGGCCCTTGGACAGATGAACATTCTCAGGCAGTCCAAAGAATTAAAAATAAAGTTAAATGTTTGCCTTGTTTATCTCTTGCTAACCCTAAGTATTTCAAAATTGTTGAAACTGATGCTTCAGACTTAGGCTATGGAGGAATCCTCAAACAAATAATACCTGATACATCAAAAGAAGTTTTGGTCAGATTTACTTCTGGAAAATGGAATCCTACCCAGGAAAAATATTCTACTATTAAGAAAGAGATGCTTTCTATTATAAAATGCATTTCTAAATTTCAAGATGATCTTCTTAATAAGAAATTTTTATTAAAAATTGATTGTAGCTCAGCTAAATCAATTATTGAAAAAGATGTTAAAAATCTTGTTGCTAAGCAAATCTTTGCTAGCTGGAAATCTCAATTATCTATGTTTGAATTTGATATTCAACACATTAAAGGTGAAAATAATTCACTTGCTGATTATCTAACTCGTGAATTTTTGCAGGGAAAAAATGATGACCCCATATAGGGGTAGAGGTCGCAGCTATGGCCGTGGTGGAAGAGGGAGTAACAATATGTTACCCCAGCCAGATTCAAACATTCCTCTAATAGGGGATTGGACTACAGTCTACAAAGGTAGAAAAATGCCGCAATTGCCTGCATCTTCATCAAAAAAGGAAGATATTCCTTCCTCATCCTCTAATAAAAATACTTCCTACAAGGAAGTTGCGGTTAATAACCCACCTCAAGAGCAAATGGATTATTTTGAAAATCCAATAACTGAAAAAATCATGTATATTGATGATGAGGATATTAAGATCAATCCAAATGATGGATGGTCTATCAAAGTTAGATACCTCGAATCAAGAGGATATCCAGGTCTTCATGGAAAGTCTAGACCTCACCTAGAAATTCTTCTAACTGTTACCGAATTGGTAACATTTACTCACCATTACCAGAACAATAATCCTGAAAGTTTTATAAACTTCAGTAAATGTCATATTAACAAAATTTTGTTACCTAGAGAATGGGGTCTCAACCCAAATGGTGAAAAAGCAATAAAAATTGCAGAAGGAAAGTATATCTACTTTAATTACTGGGACTATGTCCAAGCTTTTACTGAAGCTTTTTATTATCAAAATCCTAAGAATAAGCACTCTTGGTTTTTCTCAATAAACCCAGAGATAGTTAATAAACCCATACCAAATTGGTTTTATGAATGGTGGACTAAATTTGGTCCGTCTTTGGAAATATTACCCAAAGAGTTACTGGATTTATACAATCCCTGGTGCGACAATAGCCCACTTGTTTTAAATATTTTATCTAACAATTTGATCACCGGACAATGTCCATTTTTGTTCTTTGCCAAATTTCAGATTCCTTGGATATGGAGATGGTCAGTCACCATATCTCAAGATAAATTCAATATCCCCATTTTAGAAAGAAATTTCTTCTATAAATGGTGGAACAAAATGAGTTCAGAAGAGGTCCAGAATAAAGTAATATTAATTCAAACAGCTATAGCTGAAGACCAAAATAATAAGGTCAAGGAGCAAAGTTCCCAACAAATGTCTATGGGAAATTTGAAGAACTTCTTCCAGAGAAAATATCCAAATGAATCGGAAGATGAAATCATGATTAGAGCTTTGGATTATATGAAGAACCAATTCTTCTCCACCTTCCCAACAAAATCAGCAAAAGATGAGGACTCATCTATAAAGACTAGCTCTTCCATGGGATCAATTGATTCCCACAACTTTGACTGCTTGGCAGGAGAAGCTCAAGCAGATGACCCTACTGCAGAGGATTTCTGGGACGCAATGATTCAATCTATGGCCCAGAAAGCAAAAGGAAAAGCAATGAAATAAGAATCCAAAGACAAACAAAAGAAGACAAGAAAAAGAATCTTATCTTGTCTAAAGAATCAAAAACAAATACATGAAAACAAAAAAGAATCTCAAAACAAAGAGATAAAAACAAAGAAAGGAATCTTATTTTGTCAAGAGAATCTCAAGACAAAGAAATAAAGACAAGAAGGAATCTTATCTTGTCTGCCACTTCATAGCACGATTGGAGTAATAATTTTATCTTTAGGCATAAATGTATGCAATTATTTTTTGTAAAAGTTTTTTGTTTTGTCATAATTAATGTGTCGATGAGGCCCAGTGAGTACCCGACATTAATTATACAACTTGTTTAATAATTTACCGGCTATTGTAAGTAGCTGTTACCGGCTTAAATAGTAAGCCTTAGCTTCCCTATATAAAGGGATCCAAGTTTCTTTTGTAAAAAATGTTTTAGAAGTTGAAATATATAAGTTTTTATAAAAATCCTCTCTACCATCTCTCTACACTCCTCTTCCAGATATCAATTTCGATCCTGATTCCGCTGTATATATATATATATATATATATATATATATATATATATATATATATATATATATATATATATATATATATACCATTCTTCATCACTCTATATATAAAACATGAAATCACATCTAAATTACTCTCCTCCTCACAATCATCACTCTATATATCGAACATGAAATCACCTCTAAATTACTCATTCTCTGCTCACAATGCAATTATTGTTATTAATTCTATATTATCCTCTTTATCATGTAATTTTCTATTCTTTAATTTTCTATTAATTCTTTTTTTTTATATCTTCTTCCATTATCCATTTCTTCTACATAAATGATTTTTACAACTTCTTAAATTCTACCTATTAAATCATGTGAACTAAATCACAATAGATGTATTCCAAATCATAATATGTAATATTCTCTCTCTCTCTCTCTCTCTCTCTCTCTCTCTCTCTCTCTCTCTCTCTCTCTCTCTCTCTCTCTCTCTCTCTCTCTCTCTCTCTCTCTCTCTCTCTCTCTCTCTCTCTCTCTCTCTCTCTCTCTCTCTCTCTCTCTCTCTCTCTCTCTCTCTCTCTCTCTCTCTCTCTCTCTCTCTCTCTCTCTCTCTCTCTCTCTCTCTCTCTCTCTCTCTCTCTCTCTCTCTCTCTCTCTCTCTCTCTCTCTCTCTCTCTCTCTCTCTCTCTCTCTCTCTCTCTCTCTCTCTCTCTCTCTCTCTCTCTCTCTCTCTCTCTCTCTCTCTCTCTCTCTCTCTCTCTCTCTCTCTCTCTCTCTCTCTCTCTCTCTCATTTGCATATTCTTATAGATGGTAAAATTGCATATAAAATAAAGATACAATTCATTATATATTATTCTATATATTATTCAATTGTCAATAATTGTTTTTGCATTATTTAGTTTTTACCGATATTAAAATGTCACAAGAGTGTTGAAATTACATCTAAAAATAGAATTCACTGTTGGATATATTTATATCAAAGAATAGATTATAAAATTTAGGGATTTGATGTTTATTATATTCACAAATATTTATCAATATCATATTTATGTTTTTTTATTGTTTGAATTAAATATAATAATATATAAATAAAAATGGAATAACCACCTCCACTAACTTTGATTAATGGGTTAATTCATACTTATAGCAAGTTTTGATATTTTTAAATTATTTACTGTATTAATTTTTAAGTATTAATTTTGAAACTCTATTAATTTAAATGTTGTTTATTAATTTTAAATTATTATATTATTCATTTTTTCATTTTTCTTTATTTCTATTTTGTAATTATGTTTTATTTTTATTTAATTACTATTCCTTTTTTCTTTTTGTTTTGTTTATTATACTTTATCTAATTCTATTCATCTTTAATTTTAGATTCTATAAGATAAATTAATTTGTATAAAATTGATTAGTATTATATGAATTTTTTTTTATAAACACATTGTATTTTTTATAAATACTTTGTGTTTTTTAATTATATTAAAGTAAACATATTTTATTTTTTCATTAAATTTAAATTATTAGATTATTTATATTTTATAATAAAATATAATCAATATGAAATAATTAAATACATTTTTAAATATATATTTAAAAGTAATTTAGTAAAATTTACCGTGCATCGCACGGATAGATGACTAGTTGTTTGTTAATGTTAATTACATACCGTAAATGTTACATTATATTATATGTTAATTACATACTGTAAATGTTATATTATAGTCAATACTATATAATTAATTAATATTATTTGAATACTATATAGTTAATTTATATACTGTAACGTTAATATAACATAATTGTTATAATACTATATTAATTTATATATATTAATGTTAATATAATATAATAATATACTATATTATAATTAATTAATATTATATTATTAGTTAATATATTAAAATATAAATTAATATAAATAATACTATACTAAATATATATTTAAATTTAATTTAATTTAATATTTAGTATATATATTATTGTAAATTAATATATATTACATAATTTTTTAGTATATAAATTAATATAAATTATACTATACTAAAATATAAATTAATATAAATTAAATTAAGTTAAACGTTTAGTATATATATTATAGTAAATTAATATATATTACTTAATTTTTTAATATATAAATTAATATAAATTATACTATACTAAAATATTATAAATTAATATAAATTATATTTTAATTAATATAAACTTATGTAATTTTTTAGTATAAAAACTTAATATAAATTAATATAAATTATATTATTAATATAAATTATATTTTAGTTTATTAGAATATACTATAGCTAATATTAACTAAAAAATACTAAAAAAAATAGTTAATACAATTAATATATTAAAGTTTGATATATTAATTTCGTTGATGTATCTACGGAAGTGTTCCATAAGTATGAATGCGGAAAAAACTCAGAGATAACAATATTTGGACCAATAGAGAGGGCTAGGAAGAGGAAGAACGGTTGTTAGGGCATTCTCCAGAGATCATTTTCGCAGGAATTTCTTCAAGGATTTGAGGTAAGGGGGAGAATGAGTTCATAATTGGTGATGATAATATGATTGGGTAGTGAGTGGTCATTTCCCTCGTAGGATTTATGTATATAAATTATGTTCTATGAATCTGTTGATTACTGAGATTATTGTTGTAAATTTGATCTGATGTGGTCGCATTCTGGTATGAAATGTTGTTGTTGTTGTTGTTGTTGTTGTTGTTGTTGTTGTTATGTATGTTGTATTTCAGTATGAATATTGTGTTGTTGCAGAAGGATAGATACGAATTTAGATCTAGTATTGATAGAATTGAACTTAGTAATAATAGATGAAAGAACAATATGTTTGAGAGAGTAAAATTTGTGTAGAAACCCTCATAGAACTGGTGTGAAGTGTGTAAACGAGAATCATAGAAAACATAATCAGAATGAAGGAGAAAACATGAAAAATTAGAGTGTCTCTGGCAATACGCGTAAGGAGAGTGCATTACGCATATGGATGAGCGTGGAAACCAGACATTATACGTATTAAGGTGTCATTACGCGTATGGAAGTTGATTTGGCACGGCCATCTTCTCATTCTAGTAGAATACGCGCAGGAAAATAAGACAATACACGTATGAGAATGCTATACGCGTATTGGCCTGAGGGAGGGGAGCATTACACGTATTGAGGGCATATGGGGGTGTATGAGTTGGTCTATACGCGTATGGCCTTAGGAAATACACGTATGACTAGGCTTGCAGGGCAAATTGCAGGGCAAATTTTGGCGTTTTGCGATTTCCGTCCCGATTTTGCATCCGATGTCGATTCTCTTGATCTGAGGCAATAATGTAAACCTTAAGACATAATTAATCGAGGATTAGTGATGATAATTTAATTGATAATGAAACTTAGGTGAATTAACTAGAGGATTAATTAAGTAAGTCGCATGGGATACTTTTGGTGATTGTGGGAACTATGATTGGAGGTAAAGTTGATTAATAATCGAAAGCGGGTAGATTAATCGGGTGATTAGCTAGTTAAGACTAGGTGATGTACTTCCTTGGTATATGTATAGGTTGAATCAATGGAACAGAGGTGGTGAACTATGATGTATTATACTGAGTATGTATTCTTTAAGTGAGTGGGAGAATCGGGTAGATGTGGGATTATTAGTGAAGTTGTGTCTTGTGTGATTCTTTGTGATCAGAAGGATCGTTACTATGATTGACTATTGTTAATTATGTGTTGTATGTATTTCTGGTGGGATCCGGAAGATCGTGATAATGTATAATGTTTATTATACACATATTGTATGCATAAATTTTCCATGTTGTGTATTTTATGTGATCAGATGGATCGTGAAGATGTATAATGATTATTATACATGTGTTATGTGCATACCCATTTTCATGCATTCATGTTATTATTGTTGAGTATTGTTGGGGATGATTCATTTCCGGATGGGTGTATGTGATTCATCCAAACTCCATTGTGGGGTGTGTTGGAGATAAATCATTGTCGGATGGGCGTATGTGATTTATCCGGATTCTTTTATGAATCGGGTTCGATTAAATGAACCATGGTGATTTAGTACCACATGCATTGTGTCATTGTTGAGTCACTTTGCATTATTAATGTTGTTGAATCATAAATTATGTTGATAATTGTTGTTGTGTATATGTGTTGTTTATGTTGAGTGTGTGAGATACTACCCTTTAACATGTATTATACACCGTTAATTATTGAATGTAGTTCTCACCCCTTTATTGTTGTTGTGTCTGTGCCTCGTTGGAAGTACAGATGATTCAGGTACTTGAGTATGCTTGGAGTACAAGTTTCTTGATCGACTATTAGGAGTCACTCTGATATGTAACACGAGACGGAGATTTTTTGATGTTTACTTATTTTCATTATTTGTTACGTATCTTATTATTGGTAAAACTTTATAAACCAAGAGTTATTGACAACTATTGTTGGTGTTGGCAGTTGCCAGGAGTTGAATAAAATGATTATTTTCCGCTGTGAATAATTCTTTAATAATGAAGGAGTTTTGTTGTTGACTTTATTTTGAAGTGTGGCATTCCATTGTTGGTGTTAAAAACTTTGAATTTTGTATTATTTTAAATTATTTGATAAAATGGGAAAATGGGGTGTTACATTACATCTTTGATCTGTCTTCCTTAATAGTCTTGTTATTGTGGTATCAAAGGTTATAAACTTGCCTAATATTTGAAATATTTTCTGGTTCCTTATGTTTGAATGTGGCAAGGATATTTTTGGGTTGGACAAGATTCAAGGTCATTTCATTGATCGATGTTTTCTCTTCCGGTTTGAGACGACATAGACTGGGATGACCTTGTAATTTTTTGCACAACTCATGGTTATGTGAACCACAAACAACACTAAATCTCCATTTCATGCTAGCCAACATGTAACTACGAATTTTAAAAGGATACTCTCATTTTCTACTACATGTGTCGTCTCTTTTAAACTTCCATAGTGGAACTTTACATATCCTGCGTATTTCACACACAAGGTTACAAAAGTGTTTCTTCTTTTCGATACAATATATGGTCTTCAAATAACCACACCAAAACCAAGAGTAATAGTGATCCTAAGAATCCATGTGATCTTGCTATCACGATCATCAAACTCTTGCTTGTGATTGAAGTTATCATCGACATCTATCATTTTCACAACAATCTCGAGTACATTAGAAATTACATCGTTTAAAGAAAATAATTTTGAGATGTTATACGGGTGCACTGTATATATTTGTAAAGAATAAGAAAAATTAAAAAAAAAATCAAAAAAATTGGGGTAGGGATTCAAACAGAACAAACAGCGAAAGTTCCACATATGTACCTATGAAACATGTTCTTCATGAACACGTTCCACTGATGTACTTGCGGAAGTAACGTAACCTTTTTTTTTACAAAATTTTGATTATCAATGTGATAAATATAGTGTACAAAGTGGAATCTTTACCTAAAATTGAGTATTCTCTTGCTCCCTTTGATTTGTTGCACCAAAAAAGTTGGAGCTTTTGATTGAAAAATGATGTAGATGATATAGGGTTTTTATGGGTTTAAGAAAGCTTTTGGAGGATGAAAATGGAGCTATGCAACAATGAGGGGGATTGATCATGCATTTTTAAGAAAAAAAATAGCATAAACTTCCGTAGATATACATGCGAAAATATCTAGCGTTAAACATTCCGCTAATGAACATTCGGAACATTTCCTAAATTATTTTTTTTAGGTTTTTTATACTTCCGTAGATACATCTACGGAAACAACCAAAATTTGAAGAAAAAAAAGGTGCGTCCGGATCTATACATGCGGAAGCTGGGGGCATATCAGGAAATTCGCCATGTGACTGAGAGTATTATGGGGTGGATTGAGAAATTCTCTAAAAAAATCAACAAAGTAATGTCATGTCATAAATTCAGCTGACTGGATTTCAAGAAGGGTCAAAATAATGGAATCTTTAAATGTTATGGGGGAATCAAAACTTATTTTTTACGGGGGTTTTTCAAACTTCGCCTATATGTCGGGGGTAAAATGGCAATTAACCCTTTAAAAGATTCTTAATGCAAATATAATAGTGATGATTAACAAAGAGTTAATAATTTTAAAAGATACAATCAAAATTTGAAAATATTTATAATTTATAATTTTTATATTAGATAGTGTATTACACTGATTTTTTTATTTCTCTTTGTGTCTTTCTAAACGTGAAGTCGGAAAAATAAACCTTAATATGAACAACCAAATACTGTATTAATATTTGTATCATCATTAATATTGTTTTGGATCGTCCGCAAGACCTAAAAGACAAAGATTTAATAAGTAAACAACAATGCGTGTAATACAAAGTAGATAAACTTTTTTTCTCTACTAAGAAGATAATACCTCTCACACAAAAGTCGTGTTAATCACCAAATCAATCCAAAGGTAGACTGCATCTCACATCATTATATATTCGTGTAGTTCCTAACAATTTATCCTATTTAAATAGGAAAGTGTGACACACCACTGGGGTTCAAATCCTTTATCATCCAAATATCACTTTTTCACTCCCATATTGACTTAAGCGTTTTGAGAATGTAGCAAGTGTGAGTAGTATGGCTAATAGTCTCACATTGGTTAGAAATATGGAAACTTAAGCATTTATAAGTGAGAGAACCCACTCATATATTACCTTAAGGTTTTGTGTGAATATATGGTGTGTCTCTCACAAAAGGTGTTGCTCAAAGAAGGAAGTCCCACAATGTTCAATACCACTAGTGAAATATCTCCCCCAACACATGGTATCACGATCCTTTGGTTCGAGAAAGGGGTTGGCTTACTTGTATAGAAAGTCAACAGACGCCACAAGGATGGTGAGTAAGAAACGTCTCAATGAAGATTGTCAATGGTGCCACAAAGACGGTGAGTAAAAAACATTATGTGATACAAGAGTAAGTAAGAAGAGCTTCCACTTAAAGGGGAGCATTGTGGACTTTTACTTGAGGGGGAGTGTTGAGAATGTAGTAAGTTTGAGTAGTATGTGTAATAGTATCACATTGGTTGGAAATGTGGAGACTTGAGCATTTATATGTGAGAGAACCCACCCACCTATTACCTTAAGGTTTTTAGTGAATATGTGGTGTGTCTATCACAAAAGGTGTTGCTCTAAAATAAGGTAGTCTCACAATGTTTAATGCCCCCTAGTGAAAAATACCCCCCAACAGAGCATTAAACTGCTAACAGATTTGAATGTTATGTCAATGAATTGTAACATTATGTTAATCAATTGTAATGGCATGACAATCGATTGGCTTATCAATTCCTCCCATTGATCATTTCCTTTTTTGGGTTTTTCAACTCTTATATAAAGGAGGCTCACATCCATTTCATTTCATACCTCCTCCCAATGATTTACATTTTCTTTGAAATTTCTCTCAATTTGTCCTTTTTCTCTATTCATAAATATTTTTCTTCACTTAAGGTTGCCTTAGTGCTTTTAGTGTGAAGTTTTGCTTGTGAGGAAGAATTTTTGTAACTGGTTGTATCACTCGTTTAAATTCTTAAGAGTGTGATACTATTTGGATTCTTGAGATAAACTTGATATAAAATATGTGATTGATTTCTTAAGCTTTTCCAGAAAAATATTTTTTTTTGTTATTTTGAGAAGCCATAAATCTTAATCTTAGACTTACACGGATAAGAATGATTCCAGGATGATTATGTACTCTTAGTCATGAAAATGCACACCTAGACTGAGAGGATATCATCCAATGTACACAAATACTAAGTGTCCTAGTTTTGACATAAATAAAAACATACTATTAGAAGATAAATGCACTCACAAATATCACTCTCACTAAAATCATAATCTTAGAATCAAGGATCCCTATTTATAAGATTATTTATCTTAATACCACATCCTCTCAATACTCATTTGTTGAAGAATTGTGAAATTGATTCTTCTTACAACTTATTCTTAATACTTTTTATATCCTCAAGTAAAGGTTGATCTTGGGTGATTATGTAAGCTAGCTGAAGCTTTGTAATTAGTGTTATAAGCCTGATGAGGTTAAGAATATACATTATGGTGAAAAAGGTTCAAGAAAGCTATTAAGCATCTATTGGGAAAACTCATAAAAAAACTATGGGGACTGGAGTAGTCAAGTTTGGCGAACCAGGATAAATATCTGTGTGATTCTTCTTGAACCCTTCTAGTTTCAAATTTATTTAGTTATACTCAAATCACACACATACATCAATATTTACATTATATAGTTAATCCTCTTTCATATATCATCTGATAAATTTGTTTTCATCAATATAAAAAAGGTAACTATTCAAACCTTTCTTTCTAGTGACGTTTATATTTACTTCATTAGGGACATGTAACTTAAAGCTACATCAATTTTTCCACAAAAAATGGTACAAAAGTTAACCTTCATATTGATAAAATTGTGGGTTTGTAGGTTATGTTCCAGACTAACCCCTGGACACATTTTTAACTAATCCTTGAAAACATTTTGAACTCCAGATAGTGTGTTTATTTAACCTATATCAGTGGATAATACATAAGTTAACTTCCGGAATTACCAAGCAAGAAAATAAGTATAACATCATTCTGTATGTACTTCTAAGTTCATGATCACACCACTATACTTCCAAAATCAA
The DNA here is from genome assembly GCA_963966055.1 of Lathyrus aphaca. Lineage (NCBI taxonomy): Eukaryota > Viridiplantae > Streptophyta > Magnoliopsida > Fabales > Fabaceae > Lathyrus > Lathyrus aphaca. The sequence continues at coordinate 254,373,935 of OZ014520.1, read as the reverse complement.
ACAAAAACTATAACACCCTGTTTATTTAATTATTTATTTAATTAAATATCGTTGTATTATGTTGGTTTGAATTAAGTCGATTAAGTTGATTTAAGTTGTGTTGTGATTAGTTGGATTAAGTCAAGTTGATTAATTTGTGGGATTAATAGTAGAATTATACTAGTCTTTATAAGTGGGCTTGTGTGTGAATAGAAGTAGTATTTATGGGAGGTGTATGGTTTAGGCCCAATGGAAATTATCAAGATTAATATAAAACCATAAGTTAATTAGAATTATAGAAAATAGGTTATCAGTAAAAATAAGGAGAAAACAAGAAGTTGAGAAAGAGGTTACATGAAGTGCTTAGGAGAGGAAAATCTAGGATTCTGATCAAAGTGTTAGAGTCACTTTCAATCCAAGGTAAGGGTGGGGTTCTAACTATATAATCGGGATTATATGATGAATACATGTGGGATTGGGTATATGAATTATTTATGTCAGTCGTTGTGTAGTTTGGTTGGATAAGTTGGGTATACGTAGTGTGCGAATTTCCTGAAGTTTTCCCTGATGAAATTCCTGATGTACCGCCAGAAAGAGAGGTTGAATTTGCGATTGATCTTGTATCTAGTACTAGACCTATGTCTATGGCACCGTACATAATGTATGCATCTGAATTGTCAGAATTAAAGAAGCAATTGGAGGAGCTACTTGACAAGAAGTTTATGAGACCAAATGTATCGTTGTGGGGAGCTTCAATGTTGTTAGTAAATAAGAAAGATGGAAGTATGAGACTTTGTGTTAACTATAGACAATTGAATAAAGTGACAATTAAGAACAAGTATCCGCTTCCGAGAATAGGTTATTTGATGGATCACTTGGTCGGTGCTTGTGCGTTTAGCAAGATCGATTTGAGATCAGGCTATCATCAGATTAAAGGGAAAGATGAGGATATTCAGAAGATGACATTCAGAACACATTATGGATATTATGAGTATTCGGTGATGCCTTTTAGTGTTACTAATGCGCTGGGAGTATTTATGGAATACATGAACTGTATCTTTCATACCTATTTGGATCATTTTCTGGTGGTGTCCATTGATGATATATTGATTTACTCTAATTCGGAAGAAGAGCATGTAAAACATTTGAAACGATTATTGCAAGTTTTGAAAGAGAAGAAGTTGTGTGTGAAGTTATCTAAGTGTGATTTTTGGTTGAAGGAAGTTAGTTTTCTTGGGCATGCCATTTCAGGTAGTGGCATTGATGTGGATCCATCTAAAGTAGATGTTGTGTTGCAGTGGGAAACTCCAAAGTCGGTTACTGAGATTAGAAGCTTTTTGGGTCTAGCTGGTTATTATAGAAGGTTTATCGAAGGTTTTTCTAAGTTGGCACTTCCATTAACTAAGTTTACTTGTAAAAGTAAAGCTTTTGTGTGAGACGTTCAATGCGAAACAAGTTTTACCGAATTGAAGAAGAGGTTGACGTTGGCTCCGGTTTTGATATTACCGAATTCAGGAGAACCATTTTTCGTGTATTGTGATGCTTCTATGATGGGTTTATGAGGTGTTCTTATGCAGAATAACAAGGTAGTTGCTTATGCTTCAAGGCAGTTGAGAACTCATGAAAAGAACTATCTTACGCATGATTTAGAACTTGTTGTAGTTGTTTTTATGCTGAAGATTTGGAGACATTATCTTTATGGTTCTAGATTTGAAGTGTTTAGTGGTCATAAGAGTTAAAAGTATTTGTTTGATCAGAAGGAGTTGAATATGAGGCAGCGAAGGTGGTTGGAGTTATTGAAGGATTATGATTTCAGTTTGAACTATTATCCAGGTAAAGCTAATGTTGTAGTTGATGCTCTAAGTCGGAAAATGTTATATATGTCGGCGATGATGGTTAAAGAGTTGAAACTAATTGAGCAATTCAAGGATATAAGTTTAGTTTGCAAAGTCACATCGAAGAGTGTTATGCTGGGATTGTTGAAGATTAATAATGATTTTCTAGACAGTATCAGAGAGGCTCAGAAGTTAGATATGAATTTGGTAGATTTGATGGTAGGAATCGATCAGTCTGAGAATAATGATTTCAAGTTAGATGTGTAAGGTGTGTTGAGATTCCGTGATCGAATTTGTATTCCTGATGATGTAGAGATGAAGAAAGTTATTATTGAAGAGAATCATAGAAGTAAGTTGAGTATTCATCCAGGAGCTACAAAAATGTATCAAGATTTGAAGTTTTATTTTGGTGGCCTGGGATAAAGAACGATGTAGTGCGTTTTGTGTATGCGTGTTTAACTTGTCAGAAGCCGAAAATTGAACATCAGAAGCTTGCAGGATTGATGCAACCGTTTGAAGTTCCAGAATGGAAATGGGATAACATTTCAATGGACTTTGTGACATGATTGCCTAATACTTCAAGAGGACATGATTCTATTTGGGTGATTGTTGATAGGCTTACAAAGTCAACTCATTTTATTCCTATTAACATCAGCTTTCTAGTATCTAAGTTGGCAGAGATTTATACTAGTGTGATTGTTAAGTTTCATGGTGTTCCTTTGTGGATTGTGTCGGATAGAGTTTTGAGGTTTACTTCTGAATTTTGGAAGGGTTTACAAGAGTCGTTGGGTTCTAAGTTGAGGTTAATTTTGGTGTATCATCCTCGAACATATGGTCAGACAGAGAGGACTATTCAGTCACTAGAGGATTTGTTAAGATCATGTGTTCTTGAGCAAGGAGGTTCGTGGGATACTTATCTTCCGTTAATATAATTCACTTATAATAACAGTTATCATTCTAGTATTGGGATGGCACCTTTTGAAGTGTTGTATGGTCGGAGATGTAGGACTCCTTTGTGTTGGCATGAATCTAGAGAAAGTGTAGTGCTTGGCCCAGAGATTGTTTGAGAGACTACTGAGAAGGTGAAGTTAATTCGAGAAAAGATGAAGACTTCCCAAAGTAGGCAAAAGAGTTATCATGACAAGCGAATGAAGGATTTAGAATTTCAAGCTGGTGATCATGTATTTTTTAGAGTTATACCTGTAACTGGTGTTGGGCCGTATCAGATTTCAGACAGAGTTGGAAATGTTGCTTATAAAGTGGTTTTACCGCCTAATCATTCGAATTTGCATGATGTGTTTTACGTGTCGCAACTTCGGAAGTACATTTCAGATCCATCTCATGTAATTAGTATGGATGATGTGCAAGTACGGGATAATCTTACTATTGAGACGATGCATGTACGAATCGCGAATCGTGAAATGGAGACTCTAAGAGGCAAGGAGATTGCGTTGGTGAAAGTAGTTTAGTCGGGAGCAGCCATAGAGAGTATGACGTGGGATTTGGAAAGCAAGATGCGGGAATCTTATCCCGAGTTGTTTGATCAAGGTAAGACTTTCGAGGACGGAAATATCCTAAGTGGGGGAGAGTTGTAACATCCTATTTATTTAATTAAATATCATTTTATTATATTGGTTTGAATTAAGTCGATTAATTAAGTGGGGGAGAGTTGTAACACCGTATTTATTTAATTAAATATCATTGTATTATGTTGGTTTGAATTAAGTCAATTAAGTTGATTTAAGTTGTGTTATGATTTGTTGGATTAAGTCATGTTGATTAATTTGTGGGTTTAATAGTAGAATTATACTAGTCTTCATAAGTGGGCTTGTGTGTGAATATAAGTAATATTTGTGGGAGTTGTATGGTTTAGGCCCAGTGGAAATTATCAAGATTAAATTAAAAACATAAGTTAATTAGAATTATAAAAAATAGGTTGTCAGTAAAAATAAGGAGAAAACAAGAAGTTAAGAAAGAGGTTACATGAAGTGCTTAGGAGAGGAAAAGCTAGGGTTCCGATCAAAGTGTTAGAGTCGCCTTCAATCCAAGTTAAGGGTGGGGTTCTAACTCTATAATTGGGATTATGTGATGAATAGATGTGGGATTGGGTATATAAATTTTTTCTGTCAGACGTTGTGTAGTTTGGTTGAATAAGTTATTTTGGTTGAATAGGAAAACTGAATTGTGTTGTTGACTTAATCGTAATTTAATTATTCGGTGTTGATGGTATACGTATATGTTGTGTTGTTTTTGAATTTGTGTACTGGGTTGAGTGGGTAATTGGTCGGAAATGAGATCGTGAAGGATTATAGGGACGGAACAAGGAGGAGAGAAACAAAGAAGAAGAATGCAGGTTAGCTATGGGAAAACTGTCCCATTTGCTTAGGATGACTATCACGGGTCACAATGTGACGATGGTCACATAGTTTGACGAGGGTGACACGGGGTCTGGGTTTAAGTTGTTGTTTGGCTTCTGCGTTGTGTTTTTCTGTTGTCTGCAAAAAAATAGATTTTACCTACATTTAATTTCAATAACATAAGTAAATCTGAAGCATACTTTTATTTGAAGTAGCAGTGATCTTAATAATTATTTGAAGGCTTATGTCTTGTTGTTGACGCCTCTATAAATTGACAAGATTATAATTTGGGAGTTCTGCTCCAATGGTACCACGTGCATTGCATTTGTCTAAGTTGCATTTTTGAGTTTCATAGTATGTTGTATCTCGTGTTGTTTGAGTTGTTTGTGAGTTGTGAAGTAATGGTTTATATAATCCGATTTAATATGTTATTTATCATACTCTTTATTATATTGTTAGATATCTCACGCATTTTGTTTGAATGTTCCACGGTGTTGGTAACATGCAGGTAATCCAGAGTAGAGTGGAGTACCTTAGTAGATTCGAATCGGTGTTGCCGCTCTGATACGTAGCACTCGGGGGATAACGCATGTTTTCTGTTGATGTCGAATTTGATTATGTTGCTGAATTTTTAGTTGTCTTTATTAAAGATTGTTGCTTTTAAGTTGTTTTGATGTTGAATACAATAAGTGATTTTAAGCTGAATTTTATGAATTTGTTGCGTAGTGATGAAATTATTTTGTTTTAAAGACTAATCAGGTGTTGAATGTTGTTTTTAAAGTTAGAAATGTATCTTCTCAATTGAATTGTTGGAATTTTATACTCTGATTTTATTAATAATTATTAGGTAGAAATGGGGTGTTACAAAAACCCCTTTCCATTCTCTCAAATTTTGTACTTCAAAACCATATTCTTCTATTTTTTCTATTAGAAAAAGAAGTTAGAATTTAAGGTAATGTAAATTAAATTTTCCTCTTTGTGTAAGAAGTTCGACACTAGAGGAAAATTTGATATTCTTTTCTGAAATGGGTCATATTATAGCAAATGAATATAATATGGTGTGTATTAATGTGACAAAATTGATGTGATTTCGATTTGGTGGCAAGATTTTAGGCTTGTTCTTAGTTATTGGGGTGATGAGGTTAATTGGTTTGACAACAACTTTTCGTGTAAATTAGGGAGCGGAAATTCCATTGATTTCTAGAATTATTAATGGTGTGGTGCTATTGTGCTTCGTGATCAATTCCCTTCGTCGTTACGAACTTTGTTGCCTCCAAGAATTTCAATGGCAGATGCAAGTTAGTGGAAAGAGAATGAATGGAGGTGGAATTTGGGTTTCCATCATAACGAGTTATAAGTTGTTGTTGCTAATGATCTTTAGAAGATGAAATCGATTCTGCATAGAAATGTTGCAACAAGACAAGACTGACTTCTCTAGTTTTTGCAGGTTCAGAGGTCGATGTGGAAATTGACCCGAACCATAAGCTTCTTAGGTTTCCTTCCCATCTAGCAATATTAAGGTTTTTGCATGGAGGTTATTTCTTGACAGATAATAATCGCGCGATCAATTAGAGAAGAGATGTATAATAAGTGGGCAACATGATCTTGTATGTCTGATGTGTTTAGGACCAAATGAAAAACTCATTCACCTCTTCTTGTTGTGTTTGGTTGTGTAACGCCCCGATTCGATTTTCCCAATTTTTGTGGAGTCTTTTATTCATTTGTATGATAATTGTTTTATTTGTGAAATTATCATGATGATATTTGATGTTGAGGAATTAATGTGATGATATGATATGTGTGAGATTTTACCGTTTTGTGAATTTTCGGGTAAAATTGGTTTGGAGGGTATTTTAGGTATTTGTTAATTAATGATGAGTTAGAAATTAGTAGGATTGGTATTTTTGTGAGAGAATTATATTTGGTTGGAAAGAAATAGAAAGAATAGAGTTAAGTATAGAAATAGAGAGAAAAGAATATAAGAGAGTGAGAAAGAGTGAAATAGAATGTTGGTAAAGAAGAGAAAGAAAAAGAGAAGAAAGAAAAGGAGAGAAGAGAAAAAGAAGAGAAAAGAGGGAAAGTTGGAAAAGCTTCAAGATTGCTCCTAGGAATCGGAATAATCGGGTCAAGGTGATAAACATTGTTATCTTAATTTTGTATATGATTATGTATGTGTTAGATTTTGTGGGTTTTTGATTGGGTAGAAGTTAGAGAAGATGAATAGTTAGGGTTTGAGAGAAAATGTGAGAAATTTATGGATTAATCGGTTGGAAATCGTTATAGCCGAAGTATGATAGCTAGAATATGTTGTTGATCATTTTTATGGAAGTATTTTGGAGTTTTGGGATGTTTAAAGTTGACTGTTACGCTACTGGAAATTCTGGAAATCGCAGTGGTCGCTCAGTGAGCTATCCCTCGCTCAGCGAAAGTTCCAGGGCGATTCTTGCTCAGCTAGCGAGAGGGCGCTCAGCGAGCCTGTAGGTTTTTGAGGGGTTATGTGTTTTAATCCGTAGCTTTAGTTTCGGGTATCTGTTTTTAGTGATCCTTATATCGATTCGAAGCTAGAAACGCGTAGAAACTAATGATGCTAAGAAAAGTAATTTTTAGCAAACTTTTACTCGACTTTTCTGATAAAACGTAATTATGTTAATTATGGAATTGTGGGTTTGATTGTTGTGTTGTGGCCGTTTGGCAATTAGATACATTGCTTGAATTAAATGCGAATGTATGCTAATTGTATGAGATGAATGCATAACTATATTGTGAATATGTATGCATTTTCAAGAATGTTGTGTGTCATTTTGCATGTAAGCATAATGTATGCATTCTTGTGTTGTGGGATTCTTTGTGAATCTGTTGTAGCATCGTGTGCTCATGTGGAGTGTGAGCGATGACTACAACAAGATCGTGTGCCCATGTGGGGTATGAGCGATCAGATTGTGTGTCCATGTGGGGTGTGAGCAATCCAGAAACATCGTGTGCCCGTGTGGGGTGTGAGCGATGGGTGATTTATTCATATTGATTGTGTGCCCGTGTGGGGTGTGAGCAATCGGATTGTGTGCCCATGTGGAGTGTGAGCAATCCATAAACATTGTGTGCCCATGTGGGGTGTGAGCAATGGGGAACATCGTGTGCCCGACGGGGAGTTACTTTAGGTAATAAACGATGATTCCATTTGCTTCCTGAGTGAACCTGCTGAAATGTTGAGTCGGTACCGCATTTGCATCTGCATAGAGTCGTGTGTCGGTCTCTATGAGTTGCATTTTATCATTTTAATTATGATATGCAGAAATAAACATGAATGTGTATATGTTTATTTGGAGTATTATGGAGATGATAGTATGTATGATGAAACATACTTGTTGGTATATATGCATGTTTGATATATGTATATGTATGTGATTTATACATTTGTAATGTATATGTGTGGTTAAACATAGCTAGAAGTATGTTTATGCGGAATGAATAGAATTGAGGAATAAACATAAATAATGTAAGTTTATGTGAATTAGTGAATTGGTGCATGATGAACATGCTTGATTTTGTGTATGTACACGTTGCGATGTGTATAGGTGATGAGGTATGAATTGTGGTGAGAATGTGTTTTATGTATATGTTATATGTGGAGATATATAATTATATGCAACGTTATTATGATAATGTTTCTCACCCTTCTGCTGTTTTATGATGCTCTATGAGGCATTGTAGAGTAGGTTGCTGGATGGCAATTTTTGTGAAGCTCGTCTTCATCTTTTGGTCGGTCGCTCTGATATGTAGCACCGGGTAGTTAGGTTGGCTTAGTGCCATTTTTGTAATGCATTGTGTACATGTGTCTGTTGGATGGATGTTTTGTATAAACATGAATATTGTTGTTGGCATCAAACTTGTTGATATATATATATATATATATATATATATATATATATATATATATATATATATATATATATATATATATATATATGAATGGAAATATACATGTTTGATGTTGTTGATTTAGTTTCCGCTGTGTAATTATATCTTTGGAGATATGGGTGTAAGGATTAAATTTCCTATGTTGAAAACTACCCCATCGTTGCATATCTTTAAATGAGCAGGTGTTGTATGTTTTTAATTTCAAGCATAATGTGACATGCCTCTTTTATACTATGTTCAATTATACTCTGATGAAATTTTTAACATGTGCCTAAATGATTTAATTGATTATTTGGGGGTATAGAAAGGGGGTGTTACATTAAGTGGTATCAGAGCCAGTGTTTGAGTCAGTTGTGTTTGTCTTGATGTTGTTATGATTGAACTTTTGTTTAATCTTGTTGTTGTCTTTGGGAACAATCGGAATATGGCTGGTAGAAATGACAATGCTATGGCTGCTGCTTTGGAAGCAATGGCTAGGGCGGTGCAGGGAGCGTCGAATGTGAATGTGAATGATGAGTTCAGGAAGAAACAACCGCCAGTCTTCAAAGGAAGATTCGATCCTGATGGTGCTCAGAATTAGTTGAAGGAGATTGAAAGAATCTTCAGAGTTATGGACTGTGCTGAAGAGAGTAAGGTGAGGCTTGGTTCTCACATGCTGAAGGAAGAAGCCGATGATTGGTGGGTCGATAGAAGTCAAGCTATTGAGGAGGAGGATGAAGAGATAACTTGGGAAGTTTTTCGTACTGAGTTCTTAGGGAAGTACTACCCTGAGAGTGTGAAGGGAAAGAAAGAGATGCAATTCCTTTAGCTGAAGCAAAGTAGTATGTCAGTGGTTGACTATACTGCTAAGTTTATGGAATTGGTTCAGTTTCATCCTCATTATGCTGCTGCTACTGCTGAGTTTTCTAAGTGCATTAAGTATGATAATGGCTTGCATCCTGAGATTAAGCAAGCTGTGTGATATCAGAGGATTATAAGGTTTTCAGATTTGACTGAATGTTGTAGAATCTTTGAAGAAGATAGCAAAGCTCGTTCTACACATTACAAGAGTGTGAATGAGAGGAAAGGGAAGCAACAAGCTAGAAGTGGACCTTATGTGACACCCGCTGATAAGGGAAAACATAGGGGAAACTTTGATAGGAGATATGGTGGAGGGAGTTCTGGTCCCGTTAAGTGTTACAAATGTGGCGATCTAGACCACAAGTCTTTTGAGTGTGTGAAGAATATTGTGAAATGTTCAAACTGTGGAGGTCTTGGACATGCTACTACCGAGTGTAGGAGGAATGTTGTGAAGTGCTTCAATTATGGGGAAGTTGGTCACATTAGTACTAAGTGTACTAAGCCGAAGCAAGCTCAGGTGGGCAGAAAGGTGTTTGCATTAACAGGGAAGGATACTACTAGTGCAGGTCGTTTGATTAAAGGTACATGCTTTATTAATAGTACGTCTTTAGTTACTATTATTGATACGGGAGCGACTCATTTGTTTATTTCTCTTGAGTGCGCTAAGCGTTTGAATTTGTTTATGTCTTCTTAGGGTGGTGAGATGGTTATTGAGACTCCTGTTTCAGGGTCGATGTCGCTCCCCCGAAAAGACACTTGGTCCACAAGGTACAGACGCGAACGGTCGGCGAAAAGAGAGAATGAAGTGAAGTGAAATAGAGTCGCCAACTAGGAATTTTTATCCCGAAGGAGAGGTAATGTTGCATAAACCTAGAAAAATATGGATAAGACGGTTGCGAACCAGAGAAACTGAGAAAGGGGGTTGGTTACAACCTGGGAAGGTATTAGCACCCAGATTGTCCGTCGTACTCGACGGGATCCATGCTTACAAGATTATGTTTAAAAGGGGTAGTGTATGTGCTATCTGTGTGCAAAATCTAGAAATGAATGTACAGGTGTTAGTGATTAAAGGTGAATGCTCAGGAACTGAGGCTTAGAAAAGAATGCTAAAAGAGGGGGAAGACACAAAGACTTTTGTTCGATAACTGTTAAGTTATGCCTACGTATCCTCCCGTGCAATGAGGAAGTCAGAACACCGTAGTTCGACTCAAAGAGACAGAAAACAAAATTGACTATGAACTTCTTACTTGTCTATGCTCAAGTGTAAGACTCGTCTGGCTCGAGTGCTAACTATCTTGCATTATGTCGCTCCCACTAAATGACACCAGGCCAAATAGGGTACAGACGCGAACGATCGGCGAAAGGAGAAATGAAAATGAAGGTGGAAAGAGTCGCCAGCTAGGCATTTTTATCCCGAAGGAAAGGTAATGCTGCATAAACCTGGAAAGATATGGATAAGACAGTTGCGAACCAGAGAAACTGAGAAAGGGGGTTGGTTACAACCTGGGAAGGTATTAGCACCCAGATTGTCCGTCGTACTCGACGGGATCCACGCTTGAAAGATTTGTGTTTAAAAGGGGTAGTGTCAGTTTTATCTGTGTGCAAAAGCTGGAAAAGAATGTACAGGTGTCAGTGCAAAAGAAGATGTGAAGTGAAATGCTCAAGGATGAGTGTAGACACCCCAAATTTGCCCTCTGGCTTTTGTATCTTTTTCTGCTTTTCGTTTTGCATTCATACGCATTTTACATACCATTTGCATAAGCTCTTAAGACATGGGATCATAGATTTCCTGTGGAACTAGGGTTTCACACCCTACTCGTGGCTATCAGACAAATTCAAGGCTTTGGTTGGCAGCCATCATTGGTATCATTCTCCTCATGTCGCTGGATTAGGGTTTATTTCCCTAAAACAGTGATCTTCAAGGATTTCATGTCTGCAAGGACTATTCACTGCGCATCTGGCATATCATCAGGATATTGTCTTCTTCAAGTTACAGGGATATTCTCGACTTCTCAGCATCTCAGGCTATCTTTTATCTCAAAAGTTTTGGTTTCAGTTCAAGCGTGTTTGTTCAGTTGCGGTCTAATTCAGATGGATGATTGACCTAATCTTGGTTGGACTATCAGGAGATTTCTTCAAATTCAAGATATTTGCTTCAGTGGTTGATTTCTCAGTCGGTGTGTGTTCAATAACCAGGGCAGTGTTTCTAGATAGTTCAGATGGCGGTTGGTTCAGTTCATTGGTGGTTGTGCTCATGTTGTTTATTGTGTGTAGAAAACAGTGGAAGTTTGGTCTCGAATCAAAAGCTCAAGATTCAGGGTTGTTCGCATATTGAAGGGTTCCATAAATCATACCCATATCCATACCCATAAGTTTCATCATTTACTAACCATTTTCACAACGATTTCACCACGTCCATATTTTCGATTATCTGAATATCCACTTCATAAACCGTTTATCATTTACCATTTTTATTTTATCCACATCCAAACCCCTCTTCTTAATTACATCCCATTTCATTATCCAATTCATATCTATTTATTATTTTTTTAATATCCATTATCCATATTTCCTTATATCCATTTTTATCTATCCATTTTCTAACAAACAATCCATTTGTTTTATCCATTCACAAAATATTATCCACTTTCTTAAACATTTTTTTTTTCTCTCCATAAATGTCATCACCCATGTTTTTATTCATTGTCATTTTTAAACTCATTATTAACACTTTTCTTTTTTATCAATCCATACTAAGTATCCACTTCCATACATTTTTCATTGCCATTTTCTTAATTAATTTAGTACACTATATTTATCCACACTCCAATTATCAAGTTTATTGATTCATAATCCATAAAGTCCATTTTCTTAAGACAAACCCAAAGTCCAAATTAAGTTATAAGAGGCCCATTTCATTTCTTTGTGTGGCCCATGGAGTTAATTAATGTTTGACCTAGGTATAAATAATGAAGTGGTGATCCCAAGACCTAGGAACACAAAAAGGGGCTGCGCCCTTTTGTTCATACCATAACCTTTTCTTTTTTCTATCTTTCCCTGCAAACCAACACACTCATTTTCATCACAGCAACATTTTTTCATCTCATAACACCAACCATTTTACAAAGAACATCCATACACACATTTTGACTTTTAAATAACAACAAAATACATCATTCATCACGCTGCTCACACACAAAACCAACAACTCTGTCAAAACCTCCAACTACACACAAACTATTTGTTCAAAACCCACTACCTGCACAATCCACCAAACTTTTTCAGTTTTCACACAACAACAAAAACAGCAATGACAAGAACGCACCCAACATTATCACTCACTCTAATTTTTCTTTGGATGCCTCTACAACTCACCATTTTTTTCCTCGAATCCGCAAAAATAACAACAGCACACCCAACAGCCATCACCCTGTATCCTACAAGCTTCAAACAGACAGAACAATCACCAAAAAAAACCATTCTGTCAACAGCACACAACAATATTCCTTTTTATTTTTCCTGCAAAAAACATAAGAACAAAATCACTTTTCTGCATCAATAACAGGACACCTTCATCAACGAACCCGCAACCTCCTTTCTTCACCCTTGCTGCGATTCAAACACCAACAACACTACAATCCATCATTTTTCTAACCTCAACCCTTTAATCTTCATCTTCCAACACAACCTTACTTAACCTTTCATCACTCTTCACAGCACCCATTTCCGTCTTCTCATAACAAACTCCTCACCAACCTTCATCCTTCGCTGCACCTAAACCCTCTTCAACAACAACCTTCAATCAAACCGCTTCCAACACCATGGCAGAACCTTCAAAACCACCACTAAACCTCTTAACAACCGAACCTCCTTTCAATCTCACCGTCACTCTTCTCAACCCGCGTACACCATAATTACTCTTCAAAAAAAACCTCCGCTCAAACCAAAACCGCATCGGCAGCAAGACAAATAGAAAGAGATGAAGAAAAGTTTGTTCAGACCGACACAGAACCTTAAGAAGCGAATCGAGAACTAATACAAACCGGTGATACAATTGGTCGGCAGTGAGATTGATCAGAGGTAGCCTCGGCCGGAAATATCATTGAGGAAGGAGCTAATGATTCCAGGAATCATTCCGAGAGAAGAGATCATCGGCGGCTTGTCGGAAGGAGACAAAGACGATGCGGTTGAAGATAGCGCATCATTGTTGATTTGAGGCCCGTCACGGACAAACCGAAGCTGGAAAGGAGAAGCTGAATCGCGATCGAGGAGAATGAGAAGGCCGCTCTGAGTTTTATGAACCATCGCCATGTTTGTTGAGAGGTTGTGATGCTGGTTGATTGAGAGTGAAAAAGCCGCCGCTTTTGTGCCTCAGAGAAGAAGAGGATCTCGTTTGGTTACTTTGTTTGCTAGCTGGATTTTGTTGTTTGGAAACAAGCTTTTCTTTTCTTGCAAGTTCATTTGGGCTTTGTTTAGCCCATATCGTATTTCTATTTTCAGACTTACACGCAGGCGGTCTACTCCCCCACCCTTGCTACTTCTCTTCGTTTTTTATAAAAAAAAAGAGGATCCTGTTAATTAGATTTAGTTCTTGTGAACATGGATTATTAGTTTATGTTTGTTCTTATCTTTATTAGGTTTCTTTTCATTTTTTTTGTTTTTTTTAAATTGCTAATTACTTTTATTAAAATCTGTTAATGTTTTCTTAATTTAGAATTTTGTTAGAATTTTATAATAGTTTTGTTTACTAATTTTAACTTGGTTGGTTTTAATTAATTTTGGTTAGTTTATATATATGTATATATAATTCTCTATTAATTTTTGTGCTAAAGTTTTGCTAGAATTTTGTTAGGATTTTATTATAGTTCTATCATAGTTAGTTTCGATTAATTTAGTTCATTTGAATCAGATTGAATTTAATTTTGGTTTTAGCTTTGGTTGATGAATTGTAGGCTTATTGCTTGATTTCGAGGATGGCGGACTTGACTCGGTTTTAACCTTGCAATTGTTTGTTCGCTCTTGGATTATTGACTTGAAGTCTACATTAGACCGATACCATGATATGGGACAATTGTGTTTGACTTGTTGAATCCACTTTGGACTTTGCATACTTCTTGGTATTTCTTCTTTTGGCACGTTTTGAAAAGGCAACGGACCTTCTCCGTTAGGTAACGCTGTTAGCCCGATTTTAAATATTGCATGTTGTTGCATCTGGAAGTCCTACTGGTGTAGGCTCTATTTGTGCATTGTCAGACTTCTCCATATCACATTCTCATCTCTTTATCTCATTTCATCTTCATATTGCATTCTCATCTCCTTATCTTATTCATTTTTCATCTTATCTCCATTTCGCATTCTCATCTTCTTATCTTGTTTCTAACTCATCTAACTCTTCTTCTTCATCTTACTTTCTTTCTCCAAGTGACTTGTCTTCTTAAATGAAGCAAGTTACTTTGCTTCCTTTGCTCCTTTCATCTGCTTCCTGGTGGTTCCTTTGAAGATTTTTCTTGTTAAACCTCACAAACCTTAGGAACAACCAAGCATGACAATGATTAGGGTTTCTGATTAGTCCCCCACTTAGTTTTACCTTTGTGTCTCATTGAGTTTTCTCTTCTCACCTCATAATCAGGGACTAAACCCTAAAGGCTTTAAGACTTTGTGATTAAGCTTATGCCTGCATCCTTCTATTAGGATGGAGTGTATAACTTTAATCCTAAGTGTTAAACCCTTAATGTGTCAAAATCTCTTAATCAATCCATCTAATAATCATCAAGACACTAAGCTTGTAACTTGGGCCTTGCATTAGGGTTCTATTTCTTCCTTAATTGGTTAAGAAGGACTAACCCTAGTGTTAATGGACAAGTCCCCCTCAAGTTGTCTTACAAATCATAAAATCCACTTCTTAATCATACCATTAAATAAAATCCACTTAATCAATGGCTTGTTTTGTCATGAGTTTAATTCCTAATCATGGATTAAGTTGAGGAGCCTTCCTCAGCTTAAACACTCTCATCTATTATCCTTCTATTAGGATGGTGTAATGAGTCTGTTTAATCCTTGATTATGGCTTAACCTCATTACTCAACACTAAACAAAAACACCAAAAAAAAACATCTAAATAATCACAAGTAGGTTAATGATCTTAATTCCATACCAAAGGTGATTAAGTGTGAGAAGCTGACTTCACACTTAAGGTATTCTCATTACCCCTAATCAGAGGGAAGATGTGATGAGTTTACTAAATCCATTGGTTTAGGCTTAAGCTCATTATCTTATGACAAACTTCCAAAAGCAATAAAAGACTGAAAACACAAAAAAACAAACAATAATCGTCTCCTCCGGGATTCTTTTCTCATCACCTTCACTCACAAACGAGAACTCGCTTCTTCCGTCTAATGCAAGACAGTTAGCACCTGAGCCAGACAGGTCATACACTTGAGCATAGACAAGTAAGCAGTTCATCAAGTCAATTCATCTTTCAGTCTCTTTGGGTCGAACTACGGTGTTCTGACTTCCTCATTGCACGAGAGGATACGTAGGCATAACTTAACAGTTATCGAACAAAAGTCTCTGTATATTCCCCCTCTTTCCAGCGTCTTTCTCTTAGCCTCATTATCATGAGCAGTTCATTCCCATTCCTACACTGACACTGTATATATCACACTTTGCACTTCTTTTGCACTGACACCTGTACATCCTTTTCCAGCTACTTTATACACGGATTGCACTGACACTACCCCTTTAAAACACAAATCTTTTAAGCGTGGATCCCGTCGAGTACGGCGGACAATCTGGGTGCTAATACCTTCCCAGGTTGTAACCAACCCCCTTTCTCAGTCTCTCTGGTTCGCAACCGTCTTGTCCATATCTTTTCTAGGCCTATGCAGCATTGCCTTTCCTTCGGGATAAAAATGCCTAGCTGGCGACTCTATTCATTCTCCAGTGAGTTCACGGCTGTGTGTTCTCATTGTCCCTCTCGCCGACCGTTCGCGTTTGTACCCTTATCTGGGCCTTGTCCCACTTATCGGGAGCGACAGCTTGGCGACTCTGCTGGGGATCGAACCCAGAGTCTCTGGTTCTCTTTGTGGGTTCCTCCTAGCGCTTGATTGATTTGTGTTTACTGGGGTGTTATGTGCTTATTTGTGTTTGTGTATTTGTATTTATTTTTGCTTTATGTACAGTTGTTTTACTGCTTTTCTTTATAGCTTTGCATTATATCATATTGTCATACTGTGCTGCTGGCTGGATCTGGTTTTGCTTTGGTGGGTGGGTGTTCCATTGAGAGTTAAGGTCCTATACCTGGGACCTGAGTGACACCTAGGCTAGAGTGAATCATATTCTTTCCCATTCCATCTCGGTCTGGTGCGGGAATATGAAACACGGTTCAGATATGGGTTTCTTCTTGAGAACTCTGTGTTGCAGATTTCCTGCAATGCTAGGGCTATCTGGGAAGCCTGCTAAGTCTGGATGACCTTTAGTTTTGACCTTCAGAAACTGAGGTGAATTAGAGGAGGAATTGTTATGGTTATTGTAAACACTGTACCTCCGGGTTGGAAGTGTTTACACTTCTCATAACTGATCCAAGTCTGAGGATCCTTGTTTTAGAACACTACCTGTGAGGGGGTTGGGCTGTTTACAGGTTTGCAGGAACCCCTTGACCTCAACATACCCTCATTACCAGTACATTTGTTTGATCCGGTCACTATGATCCTGAAGTTATTGACCTCTGGTTTTCAGTTACTATTTTGGGTTATTATGCAGATCTTGTGGTTACAGACACTCGATTCTTGGTCCGGCATTCCAGATTCCAGGCAGTTTCCAGCTGTGATCCTATGTCTTTGCATCTTTGGCATCATCATATTGCATTTTGCATTTGCATCTGCATTGCATTTTCCTCCTCCAGAGAGCTCATCCTTCCTCTTTTGTCCATGGCCAGCCAGCTGATTTCCCGGTACTCAGTTTGAACAAGTGGTAACAGTTAGAAGACGACAGAGTGTGTGAAGCTAGACTGAACAGTGTCAAGAGTTAAGAAAGGTCAGTTTGGAAGCCGTCAGTAGCCATGTCAGAGAACAACCGTCAGAATGTTGATTTTCCACCTGGTTTCACTTCAATGACCAATCCTTTGTATGGTCTTTCTCCTGATGAGGATCTTCCACAAGTGAACAATCTTGCTCAAGCTCAACCTGTACAGACCCCGATCATGAATCAGAATGTGCCTGAACCATCTGCTGTCCGAGGTGGACCTTCATCTTCGACTGATACTGCGAATTATCAGAGTTTTGCCTTCCCTATGCCAGACTTCCAAGGGGCAATCCCTCTTGTGAAAACCAAGGATCCACAAGTTATTGATCCTGCTGAAAGATTTCGTGTGTTGGACGAGCGACTCAAAGCCTTAGCGGATCCTGACGCCTTTGGTTTTGATGCTCTAACCCTGTGTTTGGTGCCTGGTCTTGTCATTCCTCCAGATTTCAAAACTCCGAAGTTTGAGAAATACACTGGTGTCAGTTGCCCGAAGCGTCATTTGGTGATGTTCTGTAGAAAAATGACTTCTCATGCCTGCAATGATAAGTTGATGATTCACTGTTTTCAGGACAGTTTAAGTGGGGCATCTTTAAGTTGGTACATGGATTTGGAAAGCAGTCATATTCGATCTTGGAATGATTTATCCAGAGCTTTTGTAAAGCAATACCAGTACAATATGGACGTGGCGCCCAATCGCACGCACTTGCAGAGTCTATCCCAGAAGAGTGGTGAATCTTTCAGAGAATATGCACAGCGGTGGAGAGAATTGGCAGCCCAAGTGCAACCACCACTTTCAAACAGAGAATTAATTGACCTGTTCGTGGGCATCTTGCAGGGTCCATACTTGGAAAGAATGAGTAGCATTGGGATGACAAGCTTCTCTGATTTGATGATAGTTGGAGTACGCATTGAGAGCCTGCTCAAAAGTGGAAAGATCCAGGACTTTTCAAATATCCCAGCTAGTGAAGGTGAGTCTGTTGTTAGCTCCCAAGAGGAAGAATGGAATGACGTCAGTGCCGTCATGGCAAATATTGAATATTCTAGACCAACATCTTCTCAGAGATCTTCTTTTCCTGGATCTGATTACTCTTACGGACATTCGGCAAGGCTCAGAGAACCGTTTCAGAAACCCTGGGCTCCTCCTCGTCCAAATCTGCAAGCTTATGGTCGAAGACCTCAGAATCAACTTCAGAGCCAGCCTAGGCCTCGTAACAATCTGTAAAGAAGGATTGCTCCTCTTCATCCAGTCCCCATGGCATACAGTGAACTCTTGCCACATCTAATTCAGAGCTCTTTGGTGGTTCCTAAACCTCTCAAGCCGTTACCAGGGCCATACCCTCCAGGGTACAATCCTCATGAGCAGTGCGGGTATCATGGTGGATCAATGGGGCATTCAACTGAAGATTGCAAAGCTTTTCAAGCCAAAGTACAACAGTGGATCGACAAGGGCTACATTTCCTTTCCAGAAGGAAGCTTGGTTGTGCGTCAACCTTTCACCTGATTGAGTTCAAAGACTTCAGAAGAAGCGTATCTTGATTTCAGTGGCTCAGACAACAGTATGTCAGCAGAGTTGGTGATCGCTGTATCCTTTATCATTTGCATTGTAGTTTCTTTCCTGTTAGCAGCTACTTGTCTTTTAAGCATTGTTATTTTAAATGGTAATGTTAATGTAGTGATCCTGCACTTTTGAATCAATTATGTCACATTCGCTCATTTTTCTTTACTTGCATTGAAAAAATAAAAAAATAAAAAAATTGCATCCATATACCTCCCATTTATTTCACTGTTGTTTAGCAGGTTTGAGGGAGGATGATGACAACTGAATACCCATAATTGTTCAAGGTATGCTTTCAGGGTAGAACCTGCTGACGATGTACAGGCATTGCTTCAATTCCCAAACACCGGAGATATAAGGGAGATAAACCCTCGTCAACCCCTTTGAGCCTTGAAGTAGGAGTTTCTTTTCTAAACAAAAAAAAACCTCACATTCAACCCGGGGCAGGGTAGTTATCAGTTAATTTGACCGAGCATTCAAATTTCCAAAGGAGTGTGCATCCGAGGATCCATTACCTTTATTCATTACACCTCAAGAGGTCAGGGGACGTGAAACCACAATGGTTATCCCTCACCAACAAAGGAATGAGGCAGTCAACCCTTTCAGCAAGTCATGACAAGCCAGTGTCACACGATTTGTTCAACAAAAATCAAAGAAAAAAAAGGAAATAAAGCCCTCTAAGTCGAAAAATGTGTGAAAACATATGACTTAGGCAAAAGTTAGGGCATCCCGCTGGACTTCAAAATCGAAAAATTCAAAAAAAAGAGAACCAGTCCAGGCAAAAGTTAAGGAATAAAAAAAATCTGAAAAATATTCCATAAGAACAAAGTCGTGTGACTACAGACACAAAGTCATAATGGGTGACTGTTACTCCAAGAAACCTCATTGGTGCTTAAACCGTCAACGTCATTGGTTCCTCAACCATTACAAAACCCTTTTGAGAGGCGAGCGCTTAGGGAAAATTAGCTGAACATAGGACTGGAGAACATCAAGGAGAATGGATGGGCACAAATAAACTTTGAGCCATAAATCTTTCTTTCTAAAACCGTGAACCAGACCACGTTATAACCCTTGAAAGTCCTAATTGAATCAGGTTCAATTCTGAAAGCATGCTACGACAAGGTTGCGTAAACTGACTCCTAACGATTTGCTAACTCAACACTACGTTTGGACTAATCGTCCATTCGTCACACACGGTCACAAAATTCAAATAAATAAATTTCCAAACTTGCATGTGTACTGCATTAAAATTACCATTTATAAATGAACAGTTTTAATTGCAAGTCAGCCTGTGTCATCAGGAAATTTCATACAAAGAGAAATCATGAGAAAACTTGATTATTCAACAATGATGACCAGAATCAAGCGCATCGTGCAGGCCTATGAATCAGGGGCATGTTATCCAGTGGTTTTGTTGACCAAGGAATCTGTCAGGGTAAAGAGAGTTCCCAAGCATCAGTTGATCGAGGAACGTCATTCAAAGTCAGTTGATCAGAGCTGAATCTGCCAAACAGGGGCAGGCCACCCGAAATTTCTGTTGTCCAAGGATGAAATCTTCCAATTCCCAGTCAGAGTGAGTCAAGTCGCTTCCACGCTCATACCGGGGCAGAATAATTCCAGAGCTCACTAAGTGCAACTCTCCTCGAGAGAACATCCAAGTTTGCTATTCCAGAAATTGGATAATCAGTGACAGTCTGTTCAGAGACTCACCCAACAGGGGAAAACTTTAGCTTCACAGAGCAAGTTATATCGGTGATCTCCAAGTTCAAGACGAGTGTCGGGAAATCATGCTACCCACCGTCGCCTTTGTCACCCTTCTCAACCAAAAGCCTTGTCACTAAGACCTTTCTTCCCATCCTCGGGAACATTTCTGGCTTTTCATAAGCATTGCATAAGTCATTTGCATACGTTATTCATAATTGCATTGAGCATATTCCCAAACATCAATCTCACATCCAGGGCCTCGTAACCCTAACTTATCAACCTTTCAAAGTCCAGTTCCCGTCTGGCAAACTTTTCAGAGTCTAGTCCTTGTCCGGCAGAAAAACCCAAAGTCCAGTTCTCGTCTGGCAAACCAATTTCAAATACCAGTTCTCGTCTGGTAGGTGAATCTTTTAACCAGTTCCTGTCTGGTCACCTTTTCATTTAGCCCGTTGAACGCCAGTTCCCGTCTGGTAGTCATTCTTTTTCAGAGTCAATTCTCGTTTGACAATGAACCTAAGTAGTCAGTTCTCGTCTGACGACTTATTCTTTGCCCATCAGTTCTCGTCTGTTGGCCTACCTTTAATAAACCAGTTCTCGTCTGGTAATTCACCTTCAAAAGTCCAATTGCTTGGCAACCAAACAAAATATATATATCTATCAACCTGGCCCTAGCGCCCAACCATCCTTGTTTCATATCTTTGCATGAGCATACGTTTGCATTGTACATCATTTGCATTGCATCTTCATACCGCATGGTTTTTGCTTTAGCTCTGATGTGGGGCAAGAATCGTTTCAAGACGCAGTCTGGGGCAGTTATCTCAAGATCCGTTTGATTTCTGCAAGAGTTTGAAGACACTGGGGCAATTCTGGATGCCATGTCTTCTGTAAAATCCTCTGAAGACAATCTTTTTCATAAACGATGCAATCTGAGGCAATTTGAAGAGTAAAGGGATGATAGTTCACTCAGGATGATCAGTAATGCTTTTGCTGAGCTCAGAAGTTTGAAGCACTGTGTTAGTTCTCAGGGAATGTCTGGTATTTATTTTACCAGCAGGGCATTGGAAGTTTATTTCTTCCCCGAGCATAAAGATCTTCTTTCAGCCGACAAGATTCCCTCAGAGGAGTTGGTTATTCACATTCAGTCAAAGCCAATTTTCATTGGCATATCTTCCCAACACAGTTGTCATGCTATACTTGGGGCATATTTTGATTCTCCAGCAAAGTTAGAATTATCAGAATTCCCTCCTCAACAGAGCATTGCCAAATCTTTTCTCAACCATGCCAGAAGGTTGACATATCCCCAGTGGAGTCAGAGCAGGATAATCAGATCCTCAGCAGATGTTCAAAGCAATTAAACGAAGTATACCTCACGCAGAGTCGTCTTTCCTCCAGTAAAAACCTCTCCAACAAGCATCAGGTTGCCAACACTTCGTTCCCATCAGAGTTAAAAGCTTTCAACCCGTCAGCAGTATGCATAATGCTTCCCAGATTCCCCAGCGGAGAGTTAAAGCTAAAACAGTTGCCTTACACTCCCGAACATCAGTATATACTCCTTGTGGCACCCGTCCGTGTCATATCCCCAACAGAAAGCAAAAGCGTCCCCTTTGCACTCACAGATATTCATGTGTATACATTTCCTTGATACTCGTCCGTGTCATTTTCCCCAGCACAGTAACCTAAACACTTTGTATATCAGATACTTGTTTATACTATACTTTTCTCCTTTTGACACTCGTCCGTGTCATTCTCCCCAGCAGATAAACACTCAACTAATCATCACTCATACTCATTACACTTATACAGATACTCGTCTGTGTCTTATATACACCACTTATTTCCCCACAGATTCAACACTAGTCCGTGTTCTTTGTTAACCAGTTGGTACTCGTCCGTACCATCATCTCAGAACATGCGTCGATAGTTTGTTTCTACATGATACTCGTACGTATCATAGTCTTAAGGATGCTCGTCCGCATCTTTAACCCATACACTGTGTCAAACACTTCTGTCTTCTTGAATATAGATACTCGTCTGTGTCTACTATTCCCTAGAAGAGTCCCCTCAGAATCAACACTCGTCCGTGTTCCTTGTTAACCAGTTGATACTCGTCCGTATCATCATCTCTGAACACGTGTCAGTATTTGTTTCTACTCGATACTCGTCTGTATCGTAGTCTTAGGGATGCTCGTCCGCATCTTTAATCTATACACAGCATCAAAACACTTATGCCTTTTATTTCTTGGATATAAACACTCGTCCGTGTTTACTACTCCCCAGTAGATTGCCAACAAAGCAATTTTCCTTTTATCTGACATTCGTCCTGTGTCATGATAAACCTTGAGAGCAGCCGTCCCCTGCTAGGTGGTCGTCCTCCACCTCTTGATGGTCGTCCTCCATCATGCTCATCCGATGGCCGTCCCCATCGTTGACCTTTTATCCGGCATTCGTCCTATGTCGCGATATTTTCGGCAGCCGTACCCTGCCAGGTGATCGTCCTTCACCTTAGATGACCGTCCCTCATCTTAACCCAACAGAGCAGCCGTCCCCTGCTAGGTGATCGTCCTTCGCCTCTGATGGCCGTACCCCATCATCTGTTTATTTCATTTATTCTTTAACCCGATGGTCGTCCCCGTCGTGGTCCCTTTTCCTTTCAGTTTAGCCCGATGGCCGTCCCCGTCGTGGATTACATTACTTTATGAACTTGATGGTCGTCCCCATCATTTTTCATTAATCCCCGGAGAATTTTACAGCTTTATCTTGATGGCCGTCCCCATCATAATTCTTTTACCCCCAGCATGTCGGCCGTCCCCGTCATTGCTTTATTTTCCGCACTTTTCCCAGCTAGTCGGCCGTCCCCGTCTTGGCTTTACTTTTTATCCCCGTCATTGCTTTTACCCAGCAGTCGTCCTCTGCTCGACGGTCGTCCTCCGTCGCCCACACTTTACAATATACTTTATTTTCCTTTACAATCTATATCCCCTTTTCTTCTTCATTCTGTGAGTGCAAATTTCGGGGTCTTTTGGTATTCAATCACTGTTTATCTTGAACGTCTAATAGCCGTTGCTCTCATCCTTTTCAGATTAACAGTTGCTTGAATAGGGGCAGCTGTAGACACCCCAAATTTGCCCTCTGGCTTTTGTATCTTTTTCTGCTTTTCGTTTTGCATTCATACGCATTTTACATACCATTTGCATAAGCTCTTAAGACATGGGATCATAGATTTCCTGTGGAACTAGGGTTTCACACCCTACTCGTGGCTATCAGACAAATTCAAGGCTTTGGTTGGCAGCCATCATTGGTATCATTCTCCTCATGTCGCTGGATTAGGGTTTATTTCCCTAAAACAGTGATCTTCAAGGATTTCATGTCTGCAAGGACTATTCACTGCGCATCTGGCATATCATCAGGATATTGTCTTCTTCAAGTTACAGGGATATTCTCGACTTCTCAGCATCTCAGGCTATCTTTTATCTCAAAAGTTTTGGTTTCAGTTCAAGCGTGTTTGTTCAGTTGCGGTCTAATTCAGATGGATGATTGACCTAATCTTGGTTGGACTATCAGGAGATTTCTTCAAATTCAAGATATTCGCTTCAGTGGTTGATTTCTCAGTCGGTGTGTGTGTTCAATAACCAGGGCAGTGTTTCTAGATAGTTCAGATGGCGGTTGGTTCAGTTCATTGGTGGTTGTGCTCATGTTGTTTATTGTGTGTAGAAAACAGTGGAAGTTTGGTCTCGAATCAAAAGCTCAAGATTCAGGGTTGTTCGCATATTGAAGGGTTCCATAAATCATACCCATATCCATACCCATAAGTTTCATCATTTCCTAACCATTTTCACAACGATTTCACCACGTCCATATTTTCGATTATCTGAATATCCACTTCATAAACCGTTTATCATTTACCATTTTTATTTTATCCACATCCAAACCCCTCTTCTTAATTACATCCCATTTCATTATCCAATTCATATCTATTTATTATTTTTTTAATATCCATTATCCATATTTCCTTATATCCATTTTTATCTATCCATTTTCTAACAAACAATCCATTTGTTTTATCCATTCACAAAATATTATCCACTTTCTTAAACATTTTTTTTTCTCTCCATAAATGTCATCACCCATGTTTTTATTCATTGTCATTTTTAAACTCATTATTAACACTTTTCTTTTTTATCAATCCATACTAAGTATCCACTTCCATACATTTTTCATTGCCATTTTCTTAATTAATTTAGTACACTATATTTATCCACACTCCAATTATCAAGTTTATTGATTCATAATCCATAAAGTCCATTTTCTTAAGACAAACCCAAAGTCCAAATTAAGTTATAAAAGGCCCATTTCATTTCTTTGTGTGGCCCATGGAGTTAATTAATGTTTGACCTAGGTATAAATAATGAAGTGGTGATCCCAAGACCTAGGAACACAAAAAGGGGCTGCGCCCTTTTGTTCATACCATAACCTTTTCTTTTTTCTATCTTTCCCTGCAAACCAACACACTCATTTTCATCACAGCAACATTTTTTCATCTCATAACACCAACCATTTTACAAAGAACATCCATACACACATTTTGACTTTTAAATAACAACAAAATACAGCATTCATCACGCTGCTCACACACAAAACCAACAACTCTGTCAAAACCTCCAACTACACACAAACTATTTGTTCAAAACCCACTACCTGCACAATCCACCAAACTTTTTCAGTTTTCACACAACAACAAAAACAGCAATGACAAGAACGCACCCAACATTATCACTCACTCTCATTTTTCTTTGGATGCCTCTACAACTCACCATTTTTTTCCTCGAATCCGCAAAAATAACAACAGCACACCCAACAGCCATCACCCTGTATCCTGCAAGCTTCAAACAGACAGAACAATCACCAAAAAAAACCATTCTGTCAACAGCACACAACAATATTCCTTTTTATTTTTCCTGCAAAAAACATAAGAACAAAATCACTTTTCTGCATCAATAACAGGACACCTTCATCAACGAACCCGCAACCTCCTTTCTTCACCCTTGCTGCGATTCAAACACCAACAACACTACAATCCATCATTTTTCTAACCTCAACCCTTTAATCTTCATCTTCCAACACAACCTTACTTAACCTTTCATCACTCTTCACATCACCCATTTCCGTCTTCTCATAACAAACTCCTCACCAACCTTCATCCTTCGCTGCACCTAAACCCTCTTCAACAACAACCTTCAATCAAACCGCTTCCAACACCATGGCAGAACCTTCAAAACCACCACTAAACCTCTTAACAACCGAACCTCCTTTCAATCTCACCGTCACTCTTCTCAACCCGCGTACACCATAATTACTCTTCAAAAAAACCCTCCGCTCAAACCAAAACCGCATCGGCAGCAAGACAAATAGAAAGAGATGAAGAAAAGTTTGTTCAGACCGACACAGAACCTTAAGAAGCGAATCGAGAACTAATACAAACCGGTGATACAATTGGTCGGCAGTGAGATTGATCAGAGGTAGCCTCGGCCGGAAATATCATTGAGGAAGGAGCTAATGATTCCAGGAATCATTCCGAGAGAAGAGATCATCGGCGGCTTGTCGGAAGGAGACAAAGACGATGCGGTTGAAGATAGCGCATCATTGTTGATTTGAGGCCCGTCACGGACAAACCGAAGCTGGAAAGGAGAAGCTGAATCGCGATCGAGGAGAATGAGAAGGCCGCTCTGAGTTTTATGAACCATCGCCATGTTTGTTGAGAGGTTGTGATGCTGGTTGATTGAGAGTGAAAAAGCCGCCGCTTTTGTGCCTCAGAGAAGAAGAGGATCTCGTTTGGTTACTTTGTTTGCTAGCTGGATTTTGTTGTTTGGAAACAAGCTTTTCTTTTCTTGCAAGTTCGTTTGGGCTTTGTTTAGCCCATATCGTATTTCTATTTTCAGACTTACACGCAGGCGGTCTACTCCCCCACCCTTGCTACTTCTCTTCGTTTTTTATAAAAAAAAAGAGGATCCTGTTAATTAGATTTAGTTCTTGTGAACATGGATTATTAGTTTATGTTTGTTCTTATCTTTATTAGGTTTCTTTTCATTTTTTTTGTTTTTTTTAAATTGCTAATTACTTTTATTAAAATCTGTTAATGTTTTCTTAATTTAGAATTTTGTTAGAATTTTATAATAGTTTTGTTTACTAATTTTAACTTGGTTGGTTTTAATTAATTTTGGTTAGTTTATATATATGTATATATAATTCTCTATTAATTTTTGTGCTAAAGTTTAGCTAGAATTTTGTTAGGATTTTATTATAGTTCTATCATAGTTAGTTTCGATTAATTTAGTTCATTTGAATCAGATTGAATTTAATTTTGGTTTTAGCTTTGGTTGATGAATTGTAGGCTTATTGCTTGATTTCGAGGATGGCGGACTTGACTCGGTTTTAACCTTGCAATTGTTTGTTCGCTCTTGGATTATTGACTTGAAGTCTACATTAGACCGATACCATGATATGGGACAATTGTGTTTGACTTGTTGAATCCACTTTGGACTTTGCATACTTCTTGGTATTTCTTCTTTTGGCACGTTTTGAAAAGGCAACGGACCTTCTCCGTTAGGTAACGCTGTTAGCCCGATTTTAAATATTGCATGTTGTTGCATCTGGAAGTCCTACTGGTGTAAGCTCTATTTGTGCATTGTCAGACTTCTCCATATCACATTCTCATCTCTTTATCTCATTTCATCTTCATATTGCATTCTCATCTCCTTATCTTATTCATTTTTCATCTTATCTCCATTTCGCATTCTCATCTTCTTATCTTGTTTCTAACTCATCTAACTCTTCTTCTTCATCTTACTTTCTTTCTCCAAGTGACTTGTCTTCTTAAATGAAGCAAGTTACTTTGCTTCCTTTGCTCCTTTCATCTGCTTCCTGGTGGTTCCTTTGAAGATTTTTCTTGTTAAACCTCACAAACCTTAGGAACAACCAAGCATGACAATGATTAGGGTTTCTGATTAGTCCCCCACTTAGTTTTACCTTTGTGTCTCATTGAGTTTTCTCTTCTCACCTCATAATCAGGGACTAAACCCTAAAGGCTTTAAGACTTTGTGATTAAGCTTATGCCTGCATCCTTCTATTAGGATGGAGTGTATAACTTTAATCCTAAGTGTTAAACCCTTAATGTGTCAAAATCTCTTAATCAATCCATCTAATAATCATCAAGACACTAAGCTTGTAACTTGGGCCTTGCATTAGGGTTCTATTTCTTCCTTAATTGGTTAAGAAGGACTAACCCTAGTGTTAATGGACAAGTCCCCCTCAAGTTGTCTTACAAATCATAAAATCCACTTCTTAATCATACCATTAAATAAAATCCACTTAATCAATGGCTTGTTTTGTCATGAGTTTAATTCCTAATCATGGATTAAGTTGAGGAGCCTTCCTCAGCTTAAACACTCTCATCTATTATCCTTCTATTAGGATGGTGTAATGAGTCTGTTTAATCCTTGATTATGGCTTAACCTCATTACTCAACACTAAACAAAAACACCAAAAAAAAACATCTAAATAATCACAAGTAGGTTAATGATCTTAATTCCATACCAAAGGTGATTAAGTGTGAGAAGCTGACTTCACACTTAAGGTATTCTCATTACCCCTAATCAGAGGGAAGATGTGATGAGTTTACTAAATCCATTGGTTTAGGCTTAAGCTCATTATCTTATGACAAACTTCCAAAAGCAATAAAAGACTGAAAACACAAAAAAACAAACAATAATCGTCTCCTCCGGGATTCTTTTCTCATCACCTTCACTCACAAACGAGAACTCGCTTCTTCCGTCTAATGCAAGACAGTTAGCACCTGAGCCAGACAGGTCATACACTTGAGCATAGACAAGTAAGCAGTTCATCAAGTCAATTCATCTTTCAGTCTCTTTGGGTCGAACTACGGTGTTCTGACTTCCTCATTGCACGAGAGGATACGTAGGCATAACTTAACAGTTATCGAACAAAAGTCTCTGTATATTCCCCCTCTTTCCAGCGTCTTTCTCTTAGCCTCATTATCATGAGCAGTTCATTCCCATTCCTACACTGACACTGTATATATCACACTTTGCACTTCTTTTGCACTGACACCTGTACATCCTTTTCCAGCTACTTTATACACGGATTGCACTGACACTACCCCTTTAAAACACAAATCTTTTAAGCGTGGATCCCGTCGAGTACGGCGGACAATCTGGGTGCTAATACCTTCCCAGGTTGTAACCAACCCCCTTTCTCAGTCTCTCTGGTTCGCAACCGTCTTGTCCATATCTTTTCTAGGCCTATGCAGCATTGCCTTTCCTTCGGGATAAAAATGCCTAGCTGGCGACTCTATTCATTCTCCAGTGAGTTCACGGCTGTGTGTTCTCATTGTCCCTCTCGCCGACCGTTCGCGTCTGTACCCTTATCTGGGCCTTGTCCCACTTATCGGGAGCGACAATGAGGCTTAAAGAATAATACTGGAAGAGGGGGGAGAGACAGAGACTTTTGTTCGATAACCGTTAAGTTATGCCTACGTATCCTCTCGTGCAATGAGGAAGTCAGAACACCGTAGTTCGACTCAAAGAGACTGAAAGATGAATTGACTTGTGAATTTCCTGCTTGTCTATGCTCAAGTGTATGACCTTTCTGGCTCAGGTGCTGACTGTCTTGCATTAGACGGAAGAAGCAAGTTCTCGTTTATGAGTGAATGAGGTGGGAAAAGAATCCCGAAGGAGACGATTATTGTTTGTTTTTGGTATTTTCAATCTTTTATTGCTTTTTGGAGTTTGTCATAAGAAAATGAGCTTAAGCCTAAACCAAGGGTTAGTAAACTCATCACATCTTCCCTCTGATTACGGGTAATGAGAATACCTTAAGTATGAAGTAAGCACCTCACACTTAATCACCATGATGTAGGATTAAGATCATTAACCTACTTGCAATTTATTTAGATGTTTTTGGAGTTTTTGTTTAGTGTTAAGTGATGAGTTTAAGCCATAATCAAGGATTTAATGGACTCATTACACCATCCTAATAGAAGGATAATAGAAGAGAACATTTAAGTTGAGGAAGATACCCCAACTTAATCCATGATTAGGGATTAACCTCATGACAAAACAAAGCCTTTATTAAAGTGGATTTTAGTTAATGGTAAGGTTAAGAAGTGGATTTTATGGTTGGTAAGACAACTTGAGGGGGACTTGTCCATTAACACTAGGGTTAGTCCTTCTTAACCAATTAAGGAAGAATTAAAACCCTAATGCAAGGCCCAAGTTACAAGCTTATTGTCTTAGTGATTATTAAGATGATTGATTAAGAGATTTAAACACATTAAGGGTTTAACACTTAGGATTAAAGTTATACACTCTATCCTAAGAGAAGGATGCAGGCATACTCTTAATCACAAAGCCTTAAAACCTTAAAGGTTTAGTCCCTGATTATGAGATGAGAAGAGAGACACAAGAGAAGACACAAAGGTAAAAATAATGGGGGACTAATCAAAACCCTAATTGTTATCATGCTTGGGTGTTCCTAGGGTTTGTGAGGCTTGCAAGAGATCTTCAAGAAGAGCCACCAAGGAAGAAGCAGATGAAAGAAGGAGAAGCAGAAGAAACAAGTTAACTTACTTCACTTAAGAATATAAGTTACTTGAAGAAAGAAAGTGAATGGAGAACATGAATGAGCAAGCTCACTCTAAGAAAAATACAAAATGCAGTAAGGATGCATAAAAGAATAGATGAGAAGAGATTGTGAGAAGTGGAGGCAAATTCACTTCTCAGATACTTACCACCTGAAAAGTTAACATAAGGAAAATGGAATGAAATGAAAATGAAATGTATGCAAGGATGCAAACCAAAACCAGGAGCATGTTCATGATGTAAATGATGCTAAGAGATGATGCAAATGTATGTCAAGAGTTGTGAATGATCATACAAGTGATGAGAATGCAAATGAAGCATGAAAGAAGCTTGAAAGTTCATGAATGCTCATGGAATGTAATGAATTCATAACATGGAAAATGGATGAGGAAATGATCAAGCATGGGTATAATGTGTCCTAAGATGTCTTATATGTCATGTGAATGCATAAAATGTCATGGAAAGTTCATGAATGCAAGCATATGCAAGATGTATGTAAAAGAAGATGAGAAATTGGGGTTTTCATGCAACATGAGATGCAAAACTCAAAAACAGAAGCAAATGACAAGATAAAAAATTGAAAATGCAATCAAAAGAACCCTAACTCCATATGATATCACACCCCAAAGGAGAAGATCTAACTCTTAACCTAGTTAAAGTTATGAGTTTTCTAAGTTATCTAGGGTTTTAAGGTACCTAAAGGGAAAAAATGCAAATCAATTCAAAAAGGAAGGAGAAATTTGTGACAAAAGTATGTTAGAAACTACATGTCAAATGAAGATCAATGCAAAAAAAACCATTGTCATACCATTCTTGGTTAGGCAGAAAAGAATTCTTGAAGTTAGGGTTCTAAAATAGGAATTTTATGAATCCTAAATTCAAGAAAATTATCAAAGATGGTTCAAAACCAAAAAGAAATTTGTGTGGATGGTATGATAATGTTTCTAAATGTTTAAAGATGCAATGTGAAATTTTTTGGGATTTTTAGACACCTAAATGATATTTTAATTAATTAATTTCCATTAATTAATTAAAATAAACATTTAAATGTTTTAAAAATGATTTTTTAATGGAAAAAATAAAAATAAAAATATTTTTGGGTTGAGAAAATTATTTGAAGTAAAAATGCAGAATAAATTATTTTTGGAATTTTCTAACTAGTTTTAATAAAATGTACAAAACAAATAAGAAAAATTAAAATTAAAATTAAATAAAACAGAAGTAAACGCAGTGAAGGGCTGAGATTGAATCTGGGGGTTTCCTGGGTTGACTGTGTAACGCCTTAATTTTATATTTATTTTTATGAAATAAATATTAATATTTTGATGGCATATTTGGATAAATTGGAGAGAAATGTTTTATGAGAATAATAATAATATAATAATGTATACTATTATAATATCGTTATTATTTAAATAAAATAAAAAGGGTTAGTTAGAGGTTTAAGGGGCAAAGGTGGAATTATTGTTTTATGTAAGTGGAATGAGGGATTCAGTTTTCATTCATCGTGTTTTTGACGAAGAACAGTGAGGTCTGGAGAAAGAGGAGAAGAAAGGCAAGGTCAAGGATCATAGATCATCAAGACCAAGATTTCGAAGAACTCATCTCTATTTCGAGGTAAGGGGGGAGAATGGGTTTTATAATTGGTGAATTAACACAATAAGGGTAATTGGGAGATCCTTCCTCCCTTAGGGTTCGTATATGTGAAGATTTGGAATTGATGAAATTGTGATATGTATGTGATAGATTATGAATCCTTGAATTGTGTTTATAATTTGATGATGATTATTATGAGAATCATTTGTTATGAGGTAATCTTGGTTGAACCGTTCTTGAATGTGTGCCATGTGAATTGAGGAATAGTTGTTATGGAAAAGAGGAATAATTGATGTTATGAGTGTGTGGTGGTTTAAGTATTGAAATTTGACTTTTAGGGATGCTAATATCAAGTTAAAATGAACTGGCTTTGGTTTGGAGTGAGAGGGGAAAGAAAAGGAAGATTTTTGGAAAAAGTTGGAGAATTCACGTAGCCACCTAACACGGGCCGTGTCACAGGACACGGGTGGCCGTCTCAGGCCACTGGAAGAGGATGAGGGGAAGAATTTTAGAGAATAGGCAACAGTAAGTGTGACACGGGCCGTGTCACACGACACGGGCACCCGTGTCAGCCCCCTGGTCTTGGTTGATTTTGTTGTTTAAGAGGTGCGTGTTCAGGGCACCTGACACGGGCCGTGTCACAGGACACGGGTGGCCGTGTCAGGCCTCTGTATCTTGGAATTTTGTGAAATCTTGACATGTTTTACTATCCATTCTTTTAGTATAAGTTCTTGAGAGTATTTTAAGACAATAACTTGAGGTTTAGTGCTAATTATAGGACTTGATAACCAAACTTTAATGAAGGTAATAATGAGGATTGTATAAGTAGCATAAGTTTGTTAGTAATGTAATGAATTATTGAATTATGAGATTATGGAATATGCTTAACATGAATGACATAATGATGTAATTAATACTAGTGGGATCATGTGGATCGTGAAGGCATGAATGTTTTCATGCGTAATTGTATTATGGTGTATGTGTTTGAGTCTGCATATGCATACACATTTGGTGGAATGATCATGTCTCGGTGGAACGTAAGTGATCATTCAGATTCATTGCGAATCGTTGGTGCAGGGATGATCGTGTCTCGGTGGAGCGTAAGCGATACATCCGGGTTCGAATTAATGATCCATTGTTGAAAGTCGGTACCGCATTTGTTGCATTGTGTCAGTGAGTCACATTGCATCTGTCTGTTGGATTGATTGTGTTAATTGATGTGTATGGATTTATGATTATCCTTTGAGGTGTTATTTGCACCGCTATGTTATGAAACTATTTCTCACCCCTTTTTGTTTGTTTTGTTGCATCTGTGCTTCTTCGGAGGTACAGATAATTCAGGTACTTGAGGGGTGCTTGATGTTGATGTCAGTGTCCTAAGAGCTCTGATATGTAACGGGAACGGGGATTCTTATCGCATTTCTTTTGATTTTTAGCAAACTTCCTTATGATTAAGTATTGAGTTAATAAACCGTATTTTGATTGAACTGTAATGTCTTTGGGCAATTTGATGTTAAAACAATTATTTCCGCTGCTTGTTTTAGAATAAATGAAAAGATATTTGGTTGTCGATGTAGCAGCTCACTTTTGTTGATTAAACTCTGATTTTATGAATAGTTTATATAATTTTGAAATGGGAAAAAGTGGGTGTTACAATTGGTATCAGAGCAGGTCGATCCAACCGGCCAGATTGAGTGAGTCCTTAGAATAGGAGTCGTTGAGAGTCCTAAACTGTATTTGTTGTTGTATCAGAATGGCTGGAAGGAATGATGTTGCTCTTGCTGCGGCTTTGCAAGCCATGGTGCAGACTGTTGAGAATGTCGCTTAGGTTGTTCAGGGGGGAGGTAATGCTCAGTCTCGTGCATTGGATCAGTTCAGGAGTAACAGGCCGCCTAAGTATGAAGGTGGAATTCTAGATCCAGAGGCTGCACAGAAATGGTTGAAGGCTGTGGAGAAGATTTTCAGAACAATGGGATGCTCTGATGATCAGAAGGTGAGGTTTGGTACTCATATGCTGGAAGGCGAAGCTGAGGTCTGGTGGGACAACAGTCGCCAACGGTTAGAAGCTGCGGATATTGCAATCACCTGGGCGGTATTTCGCAGAGAATTTTTGGAGAAGTACTTCCCGGAAGATGTCCGTAGTGCTAAGGAAGTGGAGTTCTTGGAACTCAAGCAAGGTAATATGACTGTGGCGGAGTATGCTGCCAAGTTTGAGGAATTGGTGCAATATTGTGCACACTATAATAATGAAGAGGCTATGACTTCCAAATGCCTGAAGTATGAGAATGGACTGCGTCCTGAAATTAAGTTGGGTATTGCTTGCCAAAAGATCAGGAACTATCCAGAATTGGTAAGCAGAAGTCGGATTTATGATAATGACAACAGGGCTCGAATTGCACACTATAAGGCGGTGAATGAAAAGAAAGGAAAGCAGAGATTTGGTGGTACTCCTTATAGTGTTCCAGCTGACATAGGAAAGCAAAAGGCTAATGCTGAGAAGAAGCCAAGTGGGGGAGGAGGTACTCCCGGCGTGCTCAAATGTTACAGATGCCACGGTACGGGTCATCGTGCCAATGATTGTCCTAATGAAGAGAAGAAGTGCTTCAAGTGTGGGAAGCCAGGTCACCTAGCGGCTAATTGTAAGGTGAATGCTCCTACTTGCTATAATTGTGGTGAGCAGGGCCATATCAGCACCAATTGCCAGAAACCCAAGAAGCAGCAATCTGGTGGAAAAGTGTTTGCATTAGTAGGAACTCAACCTACTGGTGAAGATCGGTTGGTCAAAGGTACTTGCTATATCGATAATACTCCTTTATTTGTGATTATTGATACGGGTGCAACACACTCATTTATTTCCTTGGAATGTGTGAAGAGGATAGGATTGGATCCTTCTCAATTGAGTCGAGGGATGGTAATTGATACTCCATCTATAGGTTTCGTGACTACTACCTTAGTATGTCGTGATTGTGTTTTGACAATATCTGATAAAAAGTTTAGAGTGGATCTTATATGCCTGCCACTCAGTAATCTTGATGTGATTTTGGGTATGAACTGGTTGGAGTCCAACCGAGTTTATATCGATTGCTTTAGGAAAAGATTGTTATTCCTAGCTCCTGAGGAAGAAAGTTTGGCCAGTTCGGTTTCGGCTAAAGAACTGAGAACCTTGTTGGAAGACGAAGCAAAGATGTTTGCTGTGTTTGCTTCATTATCGGTTGAAGAGAAAGTTGTTGTTGAGGAACTGCCAGTGGTGAATGAATTTCTTGAGGTATTCCCTGGTGATATTTCAGAACTGCCTCCGATGCGTGAGGTGGAATTTACTATTGATTTGATTCCTAGTACTAAGCATATTTCTATGGCACCGTACAGGATGTCTGCTGCTTAGTTAGCTGAATTGAAATCGCAGATTGGTGATTTGCTTGACAAGAATTTCATTCGACCCAGTGTATCGCCGTGGGGTGCACCTGTGTTATTGGTCAAGCAGAAGGATGGTAGTATGCGTCTGTGTATTGACTACCGACAATTGAATAAAGTTACAATTAAGAACATGTATCCACTCCCAAGGATTGATGACTTGATGGATCAACTTATGGGAGCTTGTGTTTTTAGTAAAATTGACTTGAGGTCGGGATATCATCAAATAAGAGTGAAAGAGGAAGATATCCAGAAGACGGCTTTTAGAACTCGATACGGCCATTACGAATATGTTGTGATGCCTTTCGGAGTGTCTAACGCGCCAGGAGTGTTCATGGAGTATATGAACAGAATATTTCATTCTTATTTGGATCAGTTTATCGTAGTATTTATTGATGATATACTGATATATTTGAAGTCTGAAGAAGACCATGCGAAACATTTGAGAATTGCATTGCAGATACTGAAGGATAACAAATTATTTGCCAAGTTCTCCAAATGTGAATTTTGGTTGAAGACGGTAAGCTTTTTGGGACATGTGATATCTGGTGATGGTATAGCAGTGGACCCTTCTAAGGTCAGTGTTGTGCTTGATTGGGAGCCTCCGAAGACGGTAGCGGAAATTAGAAGTTTTCTTGGCCTAGCTGGTTATTATCGAAGGTTCATTGAAAGATTTTCTAGTTTGGCGTTACCACTGACTCAACTGACCCGGAAGAATCAAGCTTTTATTTGGGATGCAGCTTGTGAGAGAAGTTTTGAGGAATTAAAGAAGAAGCTAACTTCGGCACCAGTACTAGTTTTGCCGGACCCGGGATGAAGCTTTTGTTGTTTATTGCGACGCGTCTAAAATGGGCTTAGGTGATATGCTAATGCAATTGGGTAAAGTTGTAGCTTATGCTTCGAGGCAATTGAAGGTACATGAGAGGAATTATCCTACTCATGATTTGGAATTGGCCGCAGTGGTATTTGTGTTGAAAATTTGGAGGCATTATTTGTATGGTTCGCAGTTTGAAGTTTTTAGTGATCATAAGAGTTTAAAGTACTTGTTTGATCAAAAAGAGCTTAATATGAGACAAAGAAGATGGTTAGAGTTTTTGAAGGATTATAATTTTAATCTGAATTACCACCCGGGAAAAGCGAATGTGGTAGCAGATGCATTGAGCCGAAAGACAATTCATATGTCGGCTATGATGGTGAAGGAAATGGATTTAATTGAGCAATTTAGAGACTTAAGTATGGTATGTGAAATAACGTCGGAAAGTGTTAAGCTGGGTATGTTGAGAATTAATAATGAATTTCTGGATGTGATAAGAGAAAATCAAAGGCAAGATGTAAAATTGGTAGACTTGATGCCTAATGAAGGAAATGACCAAGAAGGCGATTATGTTTTGAATAATGATGGTGTTCTGAGATTCAGAGGTAGAATTTGCGTACCTGACAATGTTGAATTAAAGAAAGCAATTTTGGAAGAAAGTCATCGAAGTAGCTTGAGTATCCATCCAGGAGCTACAAAGATGTACCATGATTTGAAGAAATTGTTTTGGTGGCACGGTATGAAGAGAGATATCACGCAATTTGTTTATGCTTGCTTGGTGTGTCAGAAATCTAAGGTGGAACATCAGAAGCCTTCGGGGCTGATGCAACTGTTAGAGATTCCGGAATGGAAATGGGACAGCATTGCTATGGATTTTGTGACAGGTTTACCGAATACGGTGAGAGGCTTTGATGCTATTTGGGTGATTGTAGATCGGTTAACTAAGTCGGCACATTTTATTCCAATTAACATCAGTTTTCCGTTAACTAAATTGGCAGAGATTTATATACGGATTGTAGTAAAATTGCATGATGTACCGTCGAGTATAGTATCGGATAGAGATCTGCGCTTTACTTCGGAATTTTGGAAGAGTTTGCATGAGGCTTTGGGTTCTAAGTTGAAATTGAGTTCAGCTTACCACCCACAGATGGATGGGCAATCGGAGAGGACTATTCAGTCACTGGAAGATTTATTGAGAACTTGTGTGTTAGAAAAAGGAGGTGCGTGGGATACTCATTTGCCACTAATTGAATTCACTTATAATAACAGTTACCATTCAAGCATTGGAATGGCACCGTTTGAAGCTCTTTATGGTAGGAGATGCAGAACACCTCTATGTTGGTATGAGATGGGTGAAAATGTTATGCTTGGACCGGAGATTATCCAACAGACTACTGAGACTATCAAGATGATTAAAGAGAAAATGAAAGCATCTCAGAGTCGACATAAAAGTTACCATGATAACCGGAGAAAAGACTTGGAGTTCAGTGAGGGTGACCATGTGTTTTTGAGAGTCAACCCGATGACCGGTGTTGGTCGTGCTTTGAAATCCAAGAAGTTGGATCCTAAGTTTATCGGACCTTATCAGATTATGCAGAGAGTAGGCAAGGTTGCTTACAGAGTGGCATTGCCGCCAGAACTTTCGAATTTGCACGAAGTGTTTCATGTGTCGCAACTTAGGAAGTATGTATCTGATCCGTCACATGTCATCCAGAGGGATGAGGTACAAGTTCGTGATAACCTCACAGTGGAGGCCTTACCTTTGAGAATTGAGGATCGTAAGATGAAGCAACTAAGAGGCAAAGAAATACCTCTTGTGAGAGTAGCTTGGGGAGGAGCTGCTGGTGGAAGTGTTACCTGGGAACTGGAGAGCAAGATGCGGGAATCATATCCAGAGTTATTCCATTCAGGTACATTTTCGAGGACGAAAATAATTAAGTGGGGGAGAGTTGTAACGCCTTAATTTTATATTTGTATTTATGAAATAAATATTAATATTTTGATGGCATATTTGGATAAATTGGAGAGAAATGTTTTATGAGAATAATAATAATATAATAATGTATACTATTATAATATCGTTATTATTTAAATAAAATAAAATAAAAAGGGTTAGTTAGAGGTTTAAGGGGCAAAGGTGTTATTATTGTTTTATGTAAGTGGAATGAGGGATTCAGTTTTCATTCATCGTGTTTTTGACGAAGAACAGTGAGGTCTGGAGAAAGAGGAGAAGAAAGGCAAGGTCAAGGATCATAGATCATCAAGACCAAGATTTCGAAGAACTCATCTCTATTTCGAGGTAAGGGGGAGAATGGGTTTTATAATTGGTGAATTAACACAATAAGGGTAATTGGGAGATCCTTCCTCCCTTAGGGTTCGTATATGTGAAGATTTGGAATTGATGAAATTGTGATATGTATGTGATAGATTATGAATCCTTGAATTGTGTTTATAATTTGATGATGATTATTATGAGAATCATTTGTTATGAGGTAATCTTGGATGAACCGTTCTTGAATGTGTGCCATGTGAATTGAGGAATAGTTGTTATGGAAAAGAGGAATAATTGATGTTATGAGTGTGTGGTGGAATAAAGTATTGAAATTTGACTTTTAGGGATGCTAATATCAAGTTAAAATGAACTGGATTTGGTTTGGAGTGAGAGGGGAAAGAAAAGGAAGATTTTTGGAAAAAGTTGGAGAATTCACGTAGCCACCTGACACAGACCGTGTCACAGGACACGGGTGGCCGTGTCAGGCCACTAGAAGAGGATGAGGGGAAGAATTTTAGAGAATGGGCAACAGTAAGTGTGACACGGGCCGTGTCACACGACACGGGCACCCGTGTCAGCCCCCTGGTCTTGGTTGATTTTGTTGTTTAAGAGGTGCGTGTTCAGGGCACCTGACACGGGCCGTATCACAGGACACGGGTGGCCGTGTCAGGCCCCTGTATCTTGGAATTTTGTGAAATCTTGACATGTTTTACTATCCATTCTTTTAGTATAAGTTCCTGAGAGTATTCTAAGACAATAACTTGAGGTTTAGTGCTAATTATAGGACTTGATAACCAAACTTTAATGAAGGTAATAGTGAGGATTGTATAAGTAGCATAAGTTTGTTAGTAATGTAATGAATTATTGAATTATGAGATTATGGAATATGCTTAACATGAATGACATAATGATGTGATTAATACTAGTGGGATCATGTGTATCGTGAAGGCATGAATGTTTTCATGCGTAATTGTATTATGGTGTATGTGTTTGAGTCTGCATATGCATACACATTTGGTGGAATGATCATGTCTCGGTGGAGCATAAGTGATCATTCAAATTCATTGTGAATCGTTGGTGCAGGGATGATCGTGTCTCGGTGGAGCGTAAGCGATACATCCGAGTTCGAATTAATGAACCATTGTTGAAAGTAGGTACCGCATTTGTTGCATCGTGTCAGTGAGTCACATTGCATCTGTCTGTTGGATTGATTGTGTTAATTGATGTGTATGGATTTATGATTATCCTTTGAGGTGTTATTTGCACCGCTATGTTATGAAACTATTTCTCACCCCCTTTTGTTTGTTTTGTTGCGTTTGTGCTTCTTCGGAAGTACAAATAATTCAGGTACTTGAGGGGTGCTTGATGTTGATGTCAGTGTCCTAGGAGCTCTGATATGTAACGGGAACGGGGATTCTTATCGCATTTCTTTTGATTTTTAGCAAACTTCCTTATGATTAAGTATTGAGTTAATAAACCGTATTTTGATTGAACTGTAATGTCTTTGGGCAATTTGATGTTAAAACAATTATTTCCGCTGCTTGTTTTAGAATAAATGAAAAGATATTTGGTTGTCGATGTAGCAGCTCACTTTTGTTGATTAAACTCTGATTTTATGAATAGTTTATATAATTTTGAAATGGGAAAAAGTGGGTGTTATAGATTGCGTGCCAGATCCTATGGCCCAAATTCAAACTTCATTAATCCTAATTAATTTATTATTAAACCCTAATTAAAAACTAATGAAATGATCTCATCCACACAACACGCGCGGGAGATGAAAATCTAATGGTCCAAATTTAAACCAAAACCCTAACCCTAATTATCAAACTAATCACTTTCAGGTCACCGGAGAAGAGCTTCGGTCGTCTTCTCCGGTGACCCCCTCACCTGAAAATCTCCAACTCTCTCCCTAGGTTATTTCTGGAGCTTTAAAGCTCCAGATTAACTCCTCTCACCTCCCTGAATCCAAATCCACACTCAAATCTAATTTCCTATGGCTCAATCCTAAGATTCGAAGAGAAACATAAAAATGGCAAAAATTTCAGAGATTCAGTACATACTCATTTCTACACCATTTTCGAAAATTCAAAGCTCAGTGTGATCAGTGAAGCATGCTTTATCATATTGTAACATAAAAAGAGAGTTCTGGAAAAATGAATTCAGATGGCTACCTGAGATGGAGCTTTCCAAACTTGAACTTTCTGGCCACTTCCTTTGCGCAAAAAGACTCCCTTTGACCTCCTGAGGATAATGGAATGCTTCAAAGGCTTTGAGAATGGCTGGTTTGTGTTGTAGCAACTGAATTGGCTGAGAATTGTGTTTTGTATATGGTGTGTTCTTGGCTGATTTGAGGGTTGTTTTGGGGTCAGTGAGTGATTTAGAGATGAATGGTGGAATTGGTTTTGAGTTTGAGTAAGTGAGCTGGGAGATTCAAGGGAAATGCAAGAGGGAGAGATTTTGGGAACTTGATCAATCTCAGGTTTCAGCTTGCAATCTTGTGTGTTATGATCTGCCTTTAGTCCACATATCAAGTTGTGATAGGTCAGAGAAGTGGTTGTGGCCTATGGTGATTGGTATGGCCTTCTTGCAAAAAGTCACCAACTTGTGTACTTGAGGTATGGGCAAGGATGCAGCTGGCTTTTTGGCATGTCCATGTGCAGCTGAGATTAAGGATGTCCATAGAATCCATTTGGAGACAATTCAGCAAGTTGAAGCAAAGTTATGGGGTGTTTTACAATTATGTGAAGTTTTGGCCCCTTGGAGAATTCTTGATGTTTAAGGCATGTAATCTTGCAATTCTTTGGGCAATTCTGATCTGAAGGCAATGCACTATGATGTTATGATACATTGAAGTGTGTTTGAAGTCACAAAATGCATTGGCAAGTGGTTTTGCAAAGAATCCCTTTTGGTGCATTCTTGAAAATTATGGGATTTTTGCCAACTTTGACAAGCCATAACTTGAGTTCCAAAATGAATTAGATCTTGTTCTTGTACTTTTTGAAAAGGGAATGATCCAATCTACAACTTTCATGACCAACAATTTTTCATTTGAAGCATTTTTGGTTGAGAAAGAGGAAGTTGAAAAACGTTCCCAAAATGGAAAGTTTACATTACAAGTCATTTCCATTTTTGGCAACTTATGGTTTAGCTCACTTTTCTTCAATTTTGTGAAATTCTAAACACTTCAATGATCAAATAAAGACCATATAACCTCAATTTGATAAAAAAAATCCACTTTGGTCCCATGATGAGGGGCCTCAGATGCCCTGATTTATCTCTAACTTGCTCAAGAAGTTACCCAGTGATCAGATGACTTCCACAATGAATTTCTTCATCAAACTTGGTATACATGATCCTTATAACATATTGAGACCAATAGAAATAAGAATGACCAAAAAATTTGGAGTTATGGCCTCTGAAACCAAAACCCTAATTTTAGGTCATCTGTGTAGTTAAACCATAGCTTTGCTTCCATGATTTGCCAGTTCTTGTGATTCTTTGGCCTCCTTGATCTTTGGTGGATAAAATATGATGATTGAACATACATGAACCCTCTTGAAATGATTGAAGACCTTTGGAGTGGCTCAGATGGATCTTGGATGGCTCAAGTCACAAACCCTAGACGCAGATGAACTTGAACTAATGCAGTGAAGCAAAAATGCAATATGAAATGATATGCTTAAACTAATGCAAAGATGAAAGATCACAAGCCATGGTGTGAAATTATTGAGGGCAAATTTGGGGTGTTTACAGCTGCCCCTATTCAAACATGAGTTAGCTGTGTAGGATGTAAGCGCATGGCTTAACAGACAAACAAGATAACTTGTGGTTGAATACTAAAGACAGTCCGAAATTTGCACTCACTGGGGAGAAGAAGAAAAGGGATATAAATTGTAAAAGAAAGTAAAGTATGATTATAAAAATGCAGGTGATGGAGGACGACCATCGAGCAGAGGACGACTGCTGGGGATAAAGCAATGACGGGGACGGCCGACACGCTGGGGAAATAAAGAGATCCTGATGGGGACGGCCATCAAGCAAAGTAACAAAGTTCTCTGGGGATTGAAGTGAAGGTAATGATGGGGATGGCCATCAGGTTTGGAAAGTAAGGTAAACAACGACGGGGACGGCCATCGGGCTAAACTGATGAAGGACGATCATCAGGAAAAGGAAAAGGGACCACGACGGGGACGGCCATCGGGTTAAAGAATAAATGAAATAATGATGAGGGACGGTCATCAAAGGTGAAGGACGATCACCTAGCAGGGGACGACTGCTCTTTACCACGACATAGGATGAATGCCGGATAGAAAAAGTCGACGATGGGGACGGCCATCGGATAAGCATGATGAAGGACGATCATCAAGAGGTGAAGGACGATCACCTAGCAGGGTACGACTGCTCTCGGGGTTTATCGTGACATAGGACGAATGTCAGATAACAAGATCAACGATGGGGATGGCCATCGGATAAAATGATGAAGGATGATCATCAAAAAGGTGAAGGACGATCACCTAGCAGGGGACGGCTGCCGAAAGTATCATGACATAGGACGAATGTCAGATAACAGAAAGATTACCTTACTGGGGAATGGTAAACACGGACGAGTGCTTACACTTAAGAAGCAAAGGTATAAGTGTTTGACACTGTGTATAGATTAAAAATGCGGACGAACATCCTTAAGACTACGATACGGACGAGTATCGGTAGAAACAACGCTGACGCATGTTAAGAGATGATGATACGGACGAGTATCAACTGGTTAACAAAGAACACAGACGAGTGTCGACTCTGGGGGGAAATACGTGTGTATACAGGATACGGACGAGTATCCGTATAAGTATAGTGAAGTATGAGCAAGACACAGACGAGTGTTCAACTTGTTGGGAAGAGCGACATAGACGAGTGTTAGAAGAGAAAGTGTATAAGTTATGAACTTATGAGTGTAAAAGGTGTTCAGGCAATTTGTGGGGATAGGATGACACGGACGGGTGTCAATGAGAGTGTATTATAATAAGTGTTTGGGTAACCATGCTGGGGATAGGTGACACGGACGAGTGTCAAGAGAATGTACAAGCACTGGTTTGGTTTATATCTGCAGGGGATGATATGACACGGACGAGTGTCGAAAGTATATACGAACATGTGCTTGATGGAAAGTGCAAAGGGGATGCTTTGGCTTTCTGTGGGGATGTTGAGAGGCATTTGTATATTGCTGATGAGGTATTGTTGGTATTTAAAGGCGACGGGTTCGAACCTGACTTGTGATCATGCAATATGTTTTATTTTTACCGTAATGCTCTGTATTAGACGGAATGCTACGCTCTGGGGGAAAATGATGCGAATGCTATGATTATGCAAAAGAAACTGTTTCGGGATTCGGATCCCGCTGCTGTGAAGATCCTTGGTTGATCTGCTTGAAGTGATATCCCAGCTGGGGATTAGATCACGAGTAGATCTGATAAGATGCATGACTCCGCTTGGGGAAATAGGTCACTTGATAGACCTATCTTTGTAATGAGAAGCCCAGCTGGGAATATGGAAGCTTTCGTCACTTTGTTGTGTGAGAATTTCAAACATTGCTCTTCTGGGAGAGTCTGGAGCTCTGTGGGGAGATGGTTCCCTGTCTTTGCTGGAGATGAAAGATTTGGCACTCTGTTGGGGAGAGAAAAAGTCACTGGATTATTCCTTGAGTATTTTTGTGAGGATCCTGCTGAGGATGAGGAGATTTGACAACTCGGTTGGGGAATGGAAGGATCACTAGACGATCTTCCCAGAGGTTTCTGTGAGGATCCTGCTGAGGGTGAGGAGATTTGACAACTCAGCTGGGGATGTGAGTATCTTCTGATGCTGCTTGAAGAAGATGTGCTGGAGAGGTAATGCCTTGGCAACTTTGCTGGGGATGAACATTCCAGATACTGTTAGGGGAGGAAGTATGTTTGGCATGCCCCATGTCGCGCATTGAATTCCCGCAAACCTGTTAAGACAAAGAAACGCATAAGTGTCTCGGGGTATCCCTTACCGGATTCCTTCATAGGAGTTAGATATTCCTGAAAGTAAATACATTTCCTGCAAGCATGTAATTTAGAGAGGCACATCTGTTTTATGCAAGTATTATATCATGGATATTGGATATTTTGCAAACGAAACAAAAAATGTACAAGACAAAGTGTGAATGAAAATTTTGATTTTATTAATTTAAGTGCCCTGAATCGGCAAAATACAGTCAAAGAAACAAATCCCTGAAATGAGGAGATTGTTTACAAAATTGAGAAAAATAAAGGTGCCGACAATGTTGACGACGCTTTAGAGAGCTTCCCTTTGCTATGACCCGTATGACCTTGACGTTCCTCTTATCCTGCTTTTTGAAGAGAGTTGATTTTGACCGATGCTTTAACCTTTCGAAGCTTGTCGTGTTATAAATGATACAGACGAATTCAGAATGCAGTTGTTCGCTTATTCCCTTATTTTGCGTGGATCGCCCTTTCGGGTTTTCAATCCACCGGGATACCCATTTTTTCCTGAGTTGTCCAATGCGGCTTTTCAACTCAGCGGGTGTACATTTTTTATTATTTTCCCTTATTTTTTCCCGAGTCCTTTTATTCTGTTTTTGACTCGCCGGGATGCCCTATTTTTGCCTGGACTTACATTCTGTTTTTATGTCCAGCGGGTCATTTATGCGAAGTATTTTTTA
This sequence comes from Lathyrus aphaca, assembly GCA_963966055.1. Taxonomy (NCBI): domain Eukaryota; kingdom Viridiplantae; phylum Streptophyta; class Magnoliopsida; order Fabales; family Fabaceae; genus Lathyrus; species Lathyrus aphaca. The sequence goes on along the minus strand of OZ014520.1, from coordinate 254,329,285 downwards.
ACTGCATCTGAATTCACAGGGGATAAGAAATCTTCACCATCCACAGTAGTGAGCATCAGTGCTCCACCAGAGAAAACCTTCTTTACTATGAATGGACCATCATAATTCGGAGTCCACTTGCCCCTGTGGTCTGTATGAGGAGGGAAGAGTCTTTTCAGCACAAGATCTCCTACTTGGTATTCCTGAAGCCTGACTTTCTGATCGAAGGCTTTCTTCATTCTTTTCTGATATAACTGCCCATAACAGATTGCAGCTAATCTCTTTTCTTCGATCAGATTCAGTTGATTGTATCGAGATCAGACCCATTCTACTTCATTCAACTTGACATCCATCAGTACTCGTAAAGAGGGTAACTCAACTTCAATAGGTAGGACTGCCTCCATACCATACACAAGCTGATACGGTGTTGCCCCAATGGATGTTCTGATTGAGGTACGGTACCCATGCAAGGCAAATGGTAGCATTTCATGCCAGTCTTTGTATGTAACCACCATCTTTTGCACAATCTTCTTGATATTCTTGTTAGCTGCCTTAACAGTGCCATTCATCTTTGGCCTGTAAGGAGAAGAGTTGTGGTGTTGAATCTTGAAGTCCCGGCACAGTTCTGCCATCATTTTGTTGTTCAAGTTGGAACCATTATCAGTAATGATTTGCTCGGGCACTCCATATCGACAGATGATGTCCCTTTTCAGGAATCGGGCTACCACTTGCCTGGTGACATTTGCATATGAAGTTGCTTCAACCCATTTGGTGAAGTAGTCAATGGCTACCAGGATGAATCTGTGGCCATTTGAAGCAGTCGACTCGATCTTTCCAATCATGTCAATGCCCCACATGGAAAAGGGCCAAGGTGATGACATCACATTCAAAGGATTCGGAGGCACATGCACTTTGTCTGCATAAATCTGGCATTTATGACACTTCCTGGAATAAGCACAACAGTTTTCATCCATTTTGATCCAGTAGTAGCCTGATCGTAATAATTTCTTAGCCATTGCATGTCCTCCAGCATGGGTACCGAAAGATCCTTCATGCACCTCGTGCATCAACAAATCTGCTTCTTTCTTATCAACACATCTGAGAAGAACCATATCAAAGTTTCTCTTGTATAACGAACCATCAACATTCAAGAAGAAACTACCAGCCATCCTTCTTAATGTCTTCTTGTCATTGGATGATGCCCCAGGTGGGTATGTTTGATCCTCTAAGAAGCTTTTGATGTCATGGAACCAAGGCTTATCATCTTTAGCAATGTCCACGGAGAATACGTATGCTGGTCGGTCAAGTCTGGATACTGAAATCTGAGGCACAAAGTTGGCAGCTTGAACTTTGATCATGGAGGAAATGGTAGCCAGAGCATATGCAAACTGATTTTCATCTCGAGGGATATACTCGAGCTTGACTGTTGTGAAGAAAGTCAGTAATCTGCTGCTCGTGTAGTCACGGTATGAAATCAGATGCTCCTGGTGAGTGTACCATTTGTCGTTAGTTTGATTGATTACCAGAGCTGAATTTCCGAATACGGTTAAAGTATTGATCCTGAGGTCAATGACTTCCTCAAGACCCATGATACAAGCTTCGTATTCAGCTTCGTTGTTAGTGCATGCAAAGGTGAGTTTTGCCTAGAAAGGCATGTGAACTCCTTTAGGTGTAATGAGCACTGCACCAACCCCACGACCATTCATATTAACAGCCCCATCAAACATCATTGTCCATTCTTCTTCTGGGTCAGGCCCTTCAGTGTGAATAGGCTCTTCATGATCTTTTGCTTTTAGGAACATGATATCCTCATCAGGGAAGTCAAATCTCATGGGTTGGTAATCATCAACGGGTTGCTCAGCTAGATAGTCAGACAGTACACTGCCTTTGATGGCCTTTTGAGATGTGTACTGAATGTCATATTTTGTCAGGATCATTTGCCATCTAGCAACCCTTCCGGTAAGTGCTGGCTTTCCAAATATGTACTTGACTGGATCCATCTTTGAGATCAAAAAAGTAGTGTGAGTCAGCATATACTGTCTTAGTCGGTGAGCATCCCACGCTAAAGCACAACAAGTTTTCTCGAGTAGTGAATAACGTTGTTCACAGTCGATAAACTTTTTGCTTAGGTAGTATATTGCATACTCTTTTCGACCAGACTCGTCATGCTGGCCCAGCACACACCCCATTGATTCTTCTAATACTGTCAGGTACATTATTAGAGGTCTTCCTTCAACTGGAGGCATAAGAATCGGAGGTTCTTGTAAGTATTCCTTGATTTTGTCAAAAGCATTCTGGCAATCTTCATTCCACCTGACTGTTTGTTCCTTTCTCAATAGTTTGAACAGGGGCTCACAGGTTGCGGTGAGGTGAGATATGAACCATGATATGTAGTTCAATCTACCTAAGAACCCCCGAACTTCCTTTTCAGTCTTTGGTACAGGCATTTCTTGAATGGCTTTGACTTTGTCAGGGTCAACTTAAATTCCCTTTTCACTTACAATAAATCCCAGCAGCTTACCGGACCGTACCCCAAATGTGCATTTGTTGGGGTTTAGCTTCAGCTGATACTTCCTCAGACGCTTGAACAGCTTCAACAGATTTACCAGATGGTCTTCTTCTGTGAGGGACTTGGCAATCATATCATCCACATAGCATTCGATTTCTTTGTGGATCATGTCGTGGAATAACGTTACCATAGCCCGTTGATAAGTGGCACCAACATTCTTCAATCCAAATGGCATTACCTTATAACAGAATGTGCCCTAGGGTGTGATGAAAGTAGTTTTTTCCATATCTTCAGGTGACATCTTGATCTGATTATATCCTGAAAATCTGTCCATGAAGGAGAATACCGAGAACTGAGTCGTGTTGTCGACCAATACATCAATGTGAGGTAAAGGGAAATCATCCTTTGGGCTAGCTCTGTTCAGTTCCCAGTAATCCACACACATCCGTACTTTGCCATCCTTCTTAGGCACTGGTACAATGTTAGCAACCCACAGCGGGTAACTAGTTACAGCAAGGAAACCGACGTCCCACTGTTTTTGCACCTCTTCTTTTATCTTCATGGCCATATCTGGACGAGTACGGCGTAGCTTCTATTTTACTGGAGGACAGTCTTCTTTCAAAGGCAGTCTGTGCATAACAATGTCCGTATCTAGACTTGGCATGTCTTGATAGGACCAGGCAAAGACATCAACGTACTCTTGTAGCATGTCAATAAGTTGTTCCTTCAATGAATCTTGCAGACGGGCCTCGATCTTCACTTCTTTCAAGTCTTCTTCGGTACCAAGATTAACTGTCTCAACTTCCTCCAGATGAGGAGTGATAACCTTCTCCTCTTGCCTTAACAGTCTGGCTAGTTATTTAGGTAGCTCATAATCTTCTTCAACCCTTTCATCGGCTTGATTAATCGGATTGTCAAAGTCATAGCAGTGTCGTTGTCGGTGCAGTCTGGAGGGCACTCTCTGCAAGGGTTTAGATTTGTTCATTTTAGTGATCAGTTTTATCTTGTTTAGATAAAGTGAAAATGAAGTTATTATTTTGAAAACAATGTCATTTTATTGTTTTGTACAAAAAATGAAAAATGAAAAATAGTGAGCGAAAAAAGGATTCGTTTGCAAAAGATGTCCTGATATTCATTAATTGATCATTTGCACAAAATACAAGATGGCCCGATTACAAAATGAGTCTTGACACCTTGGGCAAGATGCAGGACTTGATGCATGCTAAAAGACAGGAAATAATAATTACTCTGCAGGAGTAACTCTTATAATTTCCTGGGAAGACCAGTTAGAAACTTGGTTCCCCGGGATCCTTGGACGTATCCAGTTTTCCAGGTTGCGTTCGTCTTCTTCCTCGTCTTCCAGACTGTTCACAGCATCTGGGGTAAGCATTCCCCCGCTGAAAAATTTGGGCTATGTTGCAGCCTCTGGTTGATCTTGTCGAGTTGTTCTATAACCCAACCTGAATCTGTCTTCTTTCTTTTCTACTGGCAGCAGCTTGCCCAAGCCTTGAGCGGTACCCTCCTCAACAACCTTCCGTGCTTGTTGATATGAAGTGATGGAAGTTCCAGACACAGCAGTTGCTTCATTGATGTTAAGGGCCTCAAACCCCTGACTCATAGTCTCATGGATCTCCCCATCCATCTCTATATACTTGTAAGTAGCCAGCTGGCTAACGAAAATGTCTTCCTCCCCGCAGATTGTGATGATCTGGCCTTCCCACTCAAATTTTAATTTCTGGTGAAGGGTAGATGTAACAGCGCCAGCGGCATGAATCCAGGGTCTACCCAACAAACAGTTGTAAGCCGGCTGTATGTCCATCACGAAGAAAGTAGTTTTAAAGATTTGTGGGCCAATCATTACAGGTAAATCAATCTCTCCAAGCACTGATCTCTTAGAGCCATCAAATACTTTCACGACCAAGTTACTTGGACGTAATGCCAAAACATCATACTCCAGCTTCACCAAGGCTTTCTTTGGGAGGACATTGAGCGAGGACCCAGTGTCCACCAGCACATGAGAAAGAACAGCACCTTTGCATTCTAAGGGGATATGTAAAGCCTTGTTATGATTGCATCCCTCCATCGTTAAATCAGCATTTGTGAAGCCCAGTCCATGACTGGTGTTAACATTTGCAACCACCGTTTCCAGCTGATTAACCGTAATCTCTTCCGGCACGTAGGCTGCGTGCAGGACCCTCAATAGTGCATTCCTATGGGCTTCGAAACACATTAACAATGATAATATAGAGATTTTGGAGGGTGTCTGGTGAAGTTGGTCCACCACTTTGTAATCACTCTTTTTGATTATTCTCATGAAATCGTCGACCTCTTGTTCAAAAGACGTCTTCGGAGTTTCTTTAACAGTTGGCTTTTCAAGTACCACATTCTTCTATTTTGCCTTAGCAGCAGCTTCTGCTTCAGCATTGGGTCTCGGTGTTTGTGAGGTAAGAAGGCGTCCGCTTCAGGTGAAGCCTCCTCCTCCCCCAACATTGTCAACTTGTGGTGAAGAGGTTGATGAATCTAGAGTGACCTTATTTCCGTTGCAGTAGAGATCAGAGCCGTAGTGCCAAGGTATGGCATTACTGCTTTCATAAGGAACAGGTTCAGGCACCGTAATGGTGACCGGACTGATTGCTGCAGCGGAAGGAACTGTGATGGTATGCGGGTCGTAATAGATTGTGACTGGAGATCTGACAGGAGGTGTCACAGTTTGTTGTTGGAAATAGTTGTTGGGATGAACATTTGCCGGGTCATAATAGATCGTGACCGTTGAGACATCTTCATTAGTGTTTGTTGGTGTTGTAGGCGTTTTCGTTGATAAGATGGGTGCTGATGTTGTAGAAGTAAATGTTGCTGAACTCTGATCTGTTGAAATAATGGACGGAGTGATTGCTGGAGTTGTGGATGAATCAATGGGAATGATAGTTGTTGCTGTTGTAGGAGGATCTATTGTTGCTGAAGAAAGAATTGTTGATGTTGTAGGAGAATCCATTGTTGCTGAAGAAAGAGTTGTTGATGTTGAAGGAGCCGTTGTGGTTATTTGCAAAATTCCATCTCTGATAAGGCCATCTATGCAAAACCTTAGCCTCTCACAACCATTAATAGCAGTTTTGCACGATTCGCAGCAGGCCTCACAGCCCGGGAACACCTGGCATCTTAGGAGTTGAGCCTTGACTTCTGCCAGCGGTGTTTGAATTTGTACAACATTATCAATCGGTGCAGATGGTTGACCTTCCTCTATGGCATTAATCCTGGGCCCACCAAGATTAGGCATAGGATTACTGTTAACATTTGGAGGAGGTGCGAAATTGAGGCTTTGGAATCGACCAGATCTTGA